>JARQOC010000003.1:2981094-3320659 GCA_033576535.1 Allobates femoralis | reverse complement strand
AGCCTCCATCCAGATCAGAGCAGCACAAGAGCCTCCATCCAGATCAGAACAGCACAAGAGCCTCCATCCAGATCTGAACAGCACAAGAGCCTCCATCCAGATCAGAACACCACAAGAGCCTCAATCCAGATCAAAGCAGCAACAAGAGCCTCCATCCAGATCAGAGCAGCACAAGAGCCTCCATCCAGATCAGAACAGCACAAGAGCCTCCATACAGATCTGTACAGCACAAGAGCCTCCATCCAGATCAGAGCAGCACAAGAGCCTCCATCCAGATCAGAACAGCACAAGAGCCTCCATCCAGATCAGAGCAGCACAAGAGCCTCCATCCAGATCAGAGCAACACAAGAGCCTCCATCCAGATCAGAACAGCACAAGAGCCTCCATCCAGATCTGTACAGCACAAGAGCCTCCATCCAGATCAGAACAGCACAAGAGCCTCCATCCAGATCTGAACAGCACAAGAGCCTCCATCCAGATCAGAACAGCACAGGAGCCTCCATCCAGATCTGAACAGCACAAAAGCCTCCATCCAGATCAGAACAGCACAAGAGCCTCCATCCAGATCAGAACAGCACAAGAGCCTCCATCCAGATCAGAACAGCACAAGAGCCTCCATCCAGATCAGAACAGCACAAGAACCTCAATCCAGATCAGAGCAGTACAAGAGCCTCCATCCAGATCAGAGCAGCACAAGAGCCTCCATCCAGATCAGAACAGCACAAGAGCCTCCATCCAGATCAGAACAGCACAAGAGCCTCCATCCAGATCAGAACAGCACAGGAGCCTCCATCCAGATCAGAACAGCACAAGAGCCTCCATCCAGATCTGAGCAGCACAAGAGCCTCCATCCAGATCAGAACACCACAAGAACCTCAATCCAGATCAGAGCAGTACAAGAGCCTCCATCCAGATCAGAGCAGCACAAGAGCCTCCATCCAGATCAGAACAGCACAAGAGCCTCCATCCAGATCAGAACACCACAAGAGCCTCAATCCAGATCAGAGCAGTACAAGAGCCTCCATCCAGATCAGAGCAGTACAAGAGCCTCCATCCAGATCAGAGCAGCACAAGAGCCTCCATCCAGATCAGAGCAGTACAAGAGCCTCCATCCAGATCAGAACAGCACAAGAGCCTCAATCCAGATCAGAACACCACAAGAGCCTCCATCCAGATCAGAACAGCACAAGAGCCTCCATCCAGATCAGAACACCACAAGAGCCTCAATCCAGATCAGAGCAGTACAAGAGCCTCCATCCAGATCAGAGCAGCACAAGAGCCTCCATCCAGATCAGAACAGCACAAGAGCCTCCATCCAGATCAGAGCAGCACAAGAGCCTCCATCCAGATCAGAGCAGCACAGGAGTCTCCATCCAGATCAGAGCAGCTCAAGAGCCTCCATCCAGATCAGAACAGCACAGGAGCCTCCATCCAGATCAGAGCAGCACAAGAGCCTCCATCCAGATCAGAACAGCACAAGAGCCTCCATCCAGATCAGAGCAGCACAGGAGCCTCCATCCAGATCAGAGCAGCACAAGAGCCTCCATCCAGATCAGAGCAGCACAAGAGCCTCCATCCAGATCAGAACAGCACAAGAGCCTCCATCCAGATCAGAGCAGCACAGGAGCCTCCATCCAGATCTGAGCAGCACAAGAGCCTCCATCCAGATCAGAGCAGCACAAGAGCCTCCATCCAGATCAGAACACCACAAGAGCCTCAATCCAGATCAGAGCAGTACAAGAGCCTCCATCCAGATCAGAGCAGTACAAGAGCCTCCATCCAGATCAGAACACCACAAGAGCCTCCATCCAGATCTGATCACCACAAGAGCCTCCATCCAGATCTGAGCAGCACAAGAGCCTCCATCCAGATCAGAGCAGCACAAGAGCCTCCATCCAGATCTGAGCAGCACAGGAGCCTCCATCCAGATCAGAGCAGCACAGGAGCCTCCATCCAGATCTGAGCAGCACAAGAGCCTCCATCCAGATCAGAGCAGCACAAGAGCCTCCATCCAGATCAGAACAGCACAAGAGCCTCCATCCAGATCAGAACAGCACAGGAGCCTCAATCCAGATCAGAGCAGTACAAGAGCCTCCATCCAGATCAGAACAGCACAAGAGCCTCCATCCAGATCAGAACACCACAAGAGCCTCCATCCAGATCTGATCACCACAAGAGCCTCAATCCAGATCTGAGCAGCACAAGAGCCTCTATCCAGATCAGAGCAGCACAGGAGCCTCCATCCAGATCAGAGCAGCACAAGAGCCTCCATCCAGATCAGAACAGCACAAGAGCCTTCATCCAGATCAGAGCAGCACAGGAGCCTCCATCCAGATCAGAGCAGCACAAGAGCCTCCATCCAGATCTGTACAGCACAAGAGCCTTCATCCAGATCAGAGCAGCACAAGAGCCTCCATCCAGATCAGAGCAGCACAAGAGCCTCCATCCAGATCAGAGCAGCACAAGAGCCTCCATCCAGATCTGAGCAGCACAAGAGCCTCCATCCAGATCAGAGCAGCACAAGAGCCTCCATCCAGATCAGAGCAGCACAAGAGCCTCCATCCAGATCAGAACAGCACAAGAGCCTCCATCCAGATCTGAGCAGCACAAGAGCCTCCATCCAGATCAGAACACCACAATAGCCTCCATCCAGATCAGAACAGCACAAGAGCCTCCATCCAGATCAGAACAGCACAAGAGCCTCCATCCAGATCAGAGCAGCACAGGAGCCTCCATCCAGATCTGAGCAGCACAAGAGCCTCCATCCAGATCAGAACACCACAAGAGCCTCCATCCAGATCAGAGCAGCACAAGAGCCTCCATCCAGATCAGAACACCACAAGAGCCTCCATCCAGATCAGAGCAGCACAAGAGCCTCCATCCAGATCTGATTACCACAAGAGCCTCCATCCAGATCTGAGCAGCACAAGAGCCTCCATCCAGATCAGAACAGCACAGGAGCCTCCATCCAGATCAGAACAGCACAGGAGCCTCCATCCAGATCAGAACACCACAAGAGCCTCCATCCAGATCAGAACAGCACAAGAGCCTCCATCCAGATCTGAGCAGCACAAGAGCCTCCATCCAGATCAGAACAGCACAAGAGCCTCCATCCAGATCTGAACACCACAAGAGCCTCCATCCAGATCAGAACAGCACAAGAGCCTCCATCCAGATCTGAACACCACAAGAGCCTCCATCCAGATCAGAGCAGCACAAGATCCTCCATCCAGATCAGAGCAGCACAAGAGCCTCCATCCAGATCAGAGCAGCACAGGAGCCTCCATCCAGATCAGAGCAGCACAAGAACCTCAATCCAGATCAGAACACCACAAGAGCCTCCATCCAGATCTGAACAGCACAGGAGCCTCCATCCAGATCAGAGCAGCACAGGAGCCTCCATCCAGATCTGAACAGCACAGGAGCCTCCATCCAGATCAGAACACCACAAGAGCCTCCATCCAGATCTGATCACCACAAGAGCCTCCATCCAGATCAGAGCAGCAGAAGAGCCTCCATCCAGATCTGAGCAGCACAAGAGCCTCCATCCAGATCAGAGCAGCACAAGAGCCTCCATCCAGATCTGAACAGCACAAGAGCCTCCATCCAGATCTGATCACCACAAGAGCCTCCATCCAGATCAGAGCAGCACAAGAGCCTCCATCCAGATCAGAGCAGCACAAGAGCCTCCATCCAGATCAGAACAGCACAAGAGCCTCCATCCAGATCTGAACAGCACAAGAGCCTCCATCCAGATCTGATCACCACAAGAGCCTCCATCCAGATCAGAGCAGCACAAGAGCCTCCATCCAGATCAGAACAGCACAAGAGCCTCCATCCAGATCAGAACAGCACAAGAGCCTCCATCCAGATCAGAGCAGCACAAGAGCCTCCATCCAGATCAGAACAGCACAAGAGCCTCCATCCAGATCTGTACAGCACAAGAGCCTCCATCCAGATCAGAGCAGCACAAGAGCCTCCATCCAGATCTGAGCAGCACAAGAGCCTCCATCCAGATCAGAGCAGCACAAGAGCCTCCATCCAGATCAGAGCAGCACAAGAGCCTCCATCCAGATCTGAGCAGCACAAGAGCCTCCATCCAGATCAGAGCAGCACAAGAGCCTCCATCCAGATCTGAGCAGCACAAGAGTCTCCATCCAGATCAGAGCAGCACAAGAGCCTCCATCCAGATCAGAACAGCACAAGAGCCTCCATCCAGATCAGAACACCACAAGAGCCTCCATCCAGATCAGAACACCACAAGAGCCTCCATCCAGATCAGAGCAGCACAGGAGCCTCCATCCAGATCAGAGCAGCACAGGAGCCTCCATCCAGATCAGAGCAGCACAAGAGCCTCCATCCAGATCAGAACAGCACAAGAGCCTCCATCCAGATCAGAACAGCACAGGAGCCTCCATCCAGATCAGAACAGCACAGGAGCCTCCATCCAGATCAGAGCAGCACAAGAGCCTCCATCCAGATCTGAGCAGCACAAGAGCCTCCATCCAGATCAGAACAGCACAAGAGCCTCCATCCAGATCAGAACACCACAAGAGCCTCCATCCAGATCAGAGCAGCACAAGAGCCTCCATCCAGATCAGAACAGCACAAGAGCCTCCATCCAGATCAGAGCAGCACAAGAGCCTCCATCCAGATCAGAACAGCACAAGAGCCTCCATCCAGATCAGAGCAGCACAGGAGCCTCCATCCAGATCAGAGCAGCACAGGAGCCTCCATCCAGATCAGAGCAGCACAGGAGCCTCCATCCAGATCAGAGCAGCACAAGAGCCTCCATCCAGATCAGAACAGCACAAGAGCCTCCATCCAGATCAGAGCAGCACAGGAGCCTCCATCCAGATCAGAACACCACAAGAGCCTCCATCCAGATCAGAGCAGCACAGGAGCCTCCATCCAGAGCCATAAGAAACGTTATTTACCACATTCAAACTGGAAGCTCAGGGGCCCCAATACAAACGATTGAACGGGGCCCCCAATTATTGTAAATCTTTACTAGCAATAGTCTTTTACTATAGGCCAAAAGGACCTTTGGGGCCCCTACGCTTCAGGGCCCGGGTGCGATTGTAACCCCTGCACCTGTTGTAGTTATGTCCCTGCTCATAAGTGATCAGTCCATGTACCGGACTAGAGCATAACAATGAATGAGAATATCATCAATAATCAATATATCGCCATGTGTCAGGACTAATACATCAATATTATATTCACCCTGTGATGCCCTTCATCCTCCCTATTTTAATTTTCTGGGATAATTACCTCTGGGTGTTCATTAATCATCAACATTAACATAAATAAACACATGACATAGATCCCTCTGTAATGACTCTCTATGATATACCGTATGTGGTCACTTTATGGATTGAATTATTGAAATCGTCACTTTTTGATGATCTTCTAATCATTGAGATGCAGCGGTATCATGATTTGCTGTGCACTATGGATGGAGATAGATCATCTGTTATACTATCT
The DNA here is from genome assembly GCA_033576535.1 of Allobates femoralis. Lineage (NCBI taxonomy): Eukaryota > Metazoa > Chordata > Amphibia > Anura > Aromobatidae > Allobates > Allobates femoralis. The sequence continues at coordinate 3,315,172 of JARQOC010000003.1, read as the reverse complement.
TGGTGGTGCTCGTGTTGAGTTGGCACGTCAGGGGCCCGCAGTGTTCGAGGCCAAGGCTCCTCGGTCCAGGTGACCATGTGAGTTGGGTTTGGGCTTTATACAACGGCCCCGTTGGCTGCTCCTCCACACTTGTGTCTCCCATGATTACACGCTGTGAATCTGAAGAGTCTTTTATTGTCTTCTCCTTTCCTCACTCATGGGGAATGTCCACAGGATCACCAGGGATCCACTAGACAGGGATTCTCTGCCACATCCACAATGGAGATCCGTCAGTCTTTGAATCTCTGCTTTGGACCCCCCACACCGGAGGGGACAGCGGCTGCCCAGACACCTGGGGGGCAGACGGCAGGAGCCAACACTGGGGGAACATACCTGGCTGAGGTTCTGGTCCACATTACAAACACTGGGCCAAACCTCAGAGTGATCTTCAGGGTCCGAACAATGTTCCTTCCTGATACAATCTCCTACTGAGAGAGTGTCCTGCTGCTCTCCACACTACAAGCCCTTATATTGACTAAACCCGCCCACGAGGAACACCCACAACCACTACTGATAACCTTGTTTATCTAACATGGTTCAGGGAGCAGCCTTCACCTTCAATCAGTAATGGGCCACATATTTATCATGAAATTCAGAGTCTTTAAATGCAAGTGCAAAGCACAAGGTTTCCCTTAGGTGACCGGGTGACAACACCTCCAACCCTCTGACACTGGATTACCATTGCTTGTTCAATTTTGACTACTTCCCAAGGAATGGTCCTGAGGATCCTGTGCTTTATATACATGATATCAGACTGAGCTGCCAAGGGCCCCCCAGTAACACTGACCGGGGCCCCACTGTTCAGCTATATCCAAATTATACATTAGGCTCATTCACACATTTATATTTACTTCTATCTACTATATAATCGTCTAAGGTTCTCTGTCTGTCACAAAAATCACGCGCCAGTGCCAGGGCGCTCATTGGTGGCCGCCAGACACCAATGAGTGAGGAGTATGCAAAACAGCCGCGCGCATGCTACATTCGCACCAAGCTGGTGCCGTTATAACTGGGTTATACGCGTCTGGCAGCTTCCATCGTCGGAAGATCAGCGGCATTAGTCTCTGATTGGTCGCCACAGGCGGCGACCAGAGATGCAGCGCGTGTTTGAAAACCACGCGCCATTCAAATCGCGCGCCAAGCCACGCAGCGTCTGTTTGGTCGCCGCCAGTCGAGGCGACCAATCAGAGACTTGATGCGCAGTTTGAATGCCACGTCTCTAATTGGTCACCGCCAGCCATGGCGACCAATCAGAGACTAGGCGCACAGTTTGAATGCCGCGTCTCTGATTGGTCTTTGCGGCTGGCGGCGACCAATCAGAGATGCGGTGCATGTTTGAAAACCGCGTGGCATTCAAATCGTGCGCCAAGTCTCTGATTGGTCGCCGCCAGCCGCAAAGACCAATCAGAGACGCGGCACGCAGTTTGGTGCGTGATTTGAATGCCGCGCAGTTTTCAAATTAAACTACATACTAGTGATGGGCGAATCGTAAATTACTCGGAATCGCTTGACTCTAGCGAGTCCGAGCACAGGACTCGCTACTCGTTGCGAGTCTAGCGAGTCCAATGTTAATGAATGGGGAAGCGAGTAATAGCGAGTAATGTGAGATTTACAAATCGCAGATGTGTCTCGGAAGCTTCAGCCTGAAGCAATCCGAGTTTTGTCATTTATTTGCATTGGACTCGTTTACTTTGCAACTGTAATCGCTGGGAAACTCGCACAGATAAGAGTCCTGTCTCCTCTGTGCTGGCTGCCAGCTCCAGGGTCCTAGAGCCCGCCTGCTGCCTGATGTAGCAGAGCTGAGATTGTTCTCAGTCTGCTCATTCCCTGTACACAGACATGATGTAGCAGAGCTGAGATTGTTCTCAGTCTGCTCATTCCCTGTGCATAGACATCTATATCTATGCACAGGGGATGTAGCAGAGAGGACATCGCGTTTTGGACTGCGTCGGACGGAAGAGGATTTTTTTAATTAAAGATGGAGTCCCTAATGGCTTTTCTTTTTATTTCTAATAAAAAATTTCCCTGCTATCACTGGCACAGTAGCCGAGTCTAATGCAAACAATGGCAATCCTAGTTTTGTCAGCGTTTCTGACAAAACTAGGATTGATATTGATTTGCATTGGACTCGTGCGAGTAATCACTGGGAAACTCGCAGAGTACCGAGTCCTGCGAGTCCCTTACTACTCGCCGAGTAACAAGTCCTAGCGAGTAGATTCACCCATCCCTACTTCATACATCTTCTAGAATACCCGATGCGTTAGAATGGGGCCACCATCTAGTGTAATATTAATCTAGGTTTGTTGAGTGATGATCAGATGCTCCTTTTGTCTGTACATAGTGAATCTAATGTAATGGGGTCAATACTGCTCATATAGGGGGAAGTGGCTCCTTCCAGCACAGGGGCCCGCCGGGGCATTTCCCTGCTCACCAGTGGACCAGTCCGAGCCTGATTACAACGTGTCATTGGTCAGTATCTCTGCATCTGAGCTGAGCCGATAAACCTCTTTTTTTTGGGCTTCTATAAATAAAAGGTAGGTGTGGCTTGTGATGATTTGCATTAAAATGGGTGTGGCTATGTAGTTTGGGCGTGTCCTGAGATTACCAGCTGTTTTTGAGATGTTACAGTTACAAAGTTATGTACATTCTGATATATATAATATACGGTAGTTATATAATGTGAGGATTTCACATTTTCCAAGTTACCTTCTCCAAGATGGTGTGTGCTACCTCGTCCTGCCCATGTGTTCCTGCTTTCATGCTTATATAAGCTCCAGTCCATCTTCCCAGCCTTGCTTGAGTATTTTGCTTGACTCTCTGGCTTCTCTGTGCATCTCCAGTGTGTGCTCCATCTCCAGCTCTGCCGGTTTAGCTCTTACATGTCCTCTGCAGTCTGATGTTCAGCTCCTCCTCATCTGCTTCCAGTTTACCTCCCTGCATCAAGTTGCTCTGTCCGGGGCTTGTTTCTGCCTCAGTTACTGCCAGGTTTACCTGTTTCATGTAAGATCTGTTTGCACTAAAATCTCAGCTGTGGCTTTTCTATTCAGTTTATTTAATTGGAGTTGCAGCGCCCTGGACAGTTCAGGACTTGCATTTTGTTGCTCTGCACTGTTTCCAGTTTTGTACTGTCTTCCTAGAGACTATACCATTTACAGGCCTTCCTGGGTATGAACTGTTACTTATCCAGTAGACTGTTCCATTATCAGCCACTTCCAGTGTGAACTGTTACATAGAGACTATTCCACTTGGCTTCTTTGTTATGAACTGTTATTTGAAAGTCTTATAAATTCTGCTCTTTTGAACTTGTTTCCATGTGTTTTGGATACAGACTTCTACCTACGGTATATACCTTGTCTCAGCTGTGTCTTGCCCTACACTACTAGATTCCTAAAAGTTTTCCACATAGTTGTGTGAAAACAAATCTGATATTTGCATAAAGAAATGTTGGGGGCGGCTCCACCGCGTTCCAGGACTGGCACCGAGTTCACGTTTCGGTGGTTGGAGCTGTGTGACTTGTGATCTTTATTTCGGAGCGAGGCAATGTTTTCTTTCTACCATCTTGGGTGATGTGATGTGTTGTTACAGTTTTGCTTGTGCTATTCCAGAGGTAAATAAAGTCATTTTGGCGTCTTGAGTTTTGGTGTTTACTGATTGGGTTCATTATGTTGATAGATCGGAGAATGCAGCGATACCACATGTGGGGCAAAAGGGGGATGATTTGACCTTAAGTTTGAGCCGTCATATACGGCAAATGTCGTGAAGGGGTTAAGAAAGGTAAGAAGGTGGATCCAGGTAAGCACTGTCCGGTCTGTGTGACATCTGGGGGTGATAGAAGAGGTGACCTGCAAAAATATATTACAGAGAATATAATAACTGACCACCAGCATGGAGTAATGAAAGATAAGCCGTGTCTGATAACTTGGTGGGGGCCTGTGAGGAGGTGAGTGCAAATCTGGATGGTGGTAATGTGACTGGTGGGATTTATCTGGACTTTATAAGGACGTCCGATACTGAACCACATAACAGCCTTAGGGCAAAGACACACTCATGAGAGCTACATGCATCTCACATGACTCACCCAGCTCAGCCCCAGCCTCTCTGAACAGGAGTGTGGAGCTAATTGTGTTTCTATAGAGCCCCACACTCCCATCTAGACAGCTGGTGGCTGGGGTGGGTGACTCATGCGAGATGCATGTGATACACTCGTGTGCCGCTCGCATTAGTGGGTCTCTACCCTTATACTGAATCTCCAGAAGCCGTGACAGGATGAAGCTACTGTATATGCAGGTGGGTAAGACAAGAAGCAAAGAGTCGTCATTAATAGAGATGGACCAATGTGCGGATGTTCGGGTTCAGCAGATCCGGACATCATTTTCTGTAAAGTCCAGGTTTGGTACCGGAGTTAAAGGGATCCTGTCACCCCCAAAACGCCTCATGAGGTATCAAAACACGTCCCTGCAGCACATTATCACTTACCCCACACTCCAGGATGTGAAAATGTATAAAAACGTTGTATAACTCACTCATTAATGATGATAATGAGCGGTGGCTATATTCATAGTCACCCAGGCGGGCTCTCCTCCTCCTCATAATATCCCGCCTTAATAGAAGTAACCTTCAATGATCTCTTGTATCAGCGCCTCCCTGCTCTCCTCAGTGCTGTAAAGGCTGTAATGGGGCGAAACGCGTCATTTCCGGCATTGGGTGACGTCAGTACACCCACGCCGCATGCACAATGCAGTGCAAGAAGCCCGCAGAGCGGCGCGGGTGTACTGACGTCACCCGATGCTGGAGATAACGGTGTGGGGTGACCTTTGTTTTGGAAAATCATCCAGGGTAAAGCTGCCAGCGGTGTCTGCAGCCTCCAGCTGTCTGCTGTACCCGAGCCGGTGATCTGAATAGGGGGGGTACATTGTGCTGTTTTGTAAATTAATCATTATTTATGGCCTTTAATGTCACATGAAAGACACTAAAGGGTAAAAGTATGTAGGGGAAGAGGATAAAGCTGGTTGACATCTATTGATAAATCTATCCATAATACACATCAATCAATCATCTCAGTGACCGGCGTTCTCTCTTGTGTCACACGGATCCCGGATTTGCCGTGCGGAGATCAAACACGGATCATGTAACACGTGTGACCATAGTGAAGAAGAGAAAGTCACGTGATAATAAGATGGGGAGGTGTGGGCACCAGGAGAAGCTAATGTGTCATTGGTTTGGTGAAGACCCTCAGATGGTGACGGGCCTCACGATCCCCCTCCTATAGACTCTGTACATACAGGGACGGGGGCCATGGCTCTATCTATAGGCTCATGGTCCCTGCAGTTCCCCTCCTATAGACTCTGTACATACAGGGACGGGGTCATGGCTCTATCTTTAGGCTCATGGTCCCTGCAGTTCCCCTTCTATAGACTCTGTACATACAGGGACGGGGGCCATGGCTCTATCTATAGGCTCATGGTCCCTGCAGTTCCCCTTCTATAGACTCTGTACATACAGGGACGGGGGCCATGGCTCTATCTATAGGCTCATGGACCCTGCAGTCCCCCTTCTATAGACTCTGTACATACAGGGACGGGGTCATGCCTCTATCTATAGGCTCATGGTTCCTGCAGTCCCCTTCTATAGACTCTGTACATACAGGGACGGGGGCCATGGCTCTATCTATAGGCTCATGGTCCCTGCAGTTCCCCTCCTATAGACTCTGTACATACAGGGACGGGGGCCATGGCTCTATCTTTAGGCTCATGGTCCCTGCAGTTCCCCTTCTATAGACTCTGTACATACAGGGACGGGGTCATGCCTCTATCTATAGGCTCATGGTCCCTGCAGTTCCCCTCCTATAGACTCTGTACATACAGGGACGGGGGCCATGGCTCTATCTATCGGCTCATGGTCCCTGCAGTCCCCTCCTATAGACTCTGTACATACAGGGACGGGGGCCATGGCTCTATCTATAGGCTCATGGTCCCTGCAGTTCCCCTCCTATAGGCTCTGTACATACAGGGACGGGGTCCATGGCTCTATCTATCTGCTCATGGTCCCTGCAGTCCCCCTCCTATAGACTCTGTACATACAGGGACAGGGGCTATGGCTCTATCTATAGGCTCATGGTCCCTGCAGTTCCCCTCCTATAGACTCTGTACATACAGGGACGGGGGCCATGGCTCTATCTATAGGCTCATGGTCCCTGCAGTCTCCCTCCTATAGACTCTGTACATACAGGGACGGAGGCCATGGCTCTATCTATCGGCTCATGGTCCCTGCAGTCCCCATCCTATAGGCTCTGTACATACAGGGACGGGGGCCATGGCTCTATCTATAGGCTCATGGTCCCTGCAGTTCCCCTCCTATAGACTCTGTACATACAGGGACGGAGGCCATGGCTCTATCTATAGGCTCATGGTCCCTGCAGTCCCCCTCCTATAGACTCTGTACATACAGGGACGGGGGCCATGGCTCTATCTATCTGCTCATGGTCCCTGCAGTTCCCCTCCTATAGGCTCTGTACATACAGGGACGGGAGTCATGGCTCTATCTATAGGCTCATGGTCCCTGCAGTTCCCCTCTTATAGACTGTGTACATACAGGGATGGGGGCCATGGCTCTATCTATAGGCTCATGGTCCCTGCAGTCCCCCTCCTATAGCCTCAGTACATAGAGGGACGGGGGCTATGGCTCTATCTATCGGCTCATGGTCCCTGCAGTTCCCCTCCTATAGACTCTGTACATACAGGGACGGGGGCCATGGCTCTATCTATAGGTACATGGTTCCTGCAGTTCCCCCTTCTATAGACTCTGTACATACAGGGACGGGGGCCATGGCTCTATCTATCTGCTCATGGTTCCTGCAGTCCCCCTCCTATAGACTCTGTACATACAGGGACGGGGGCCATGGCTCTATCTATCGGCTCATGGACCCTGCAGTCCCCCTTCTATAGACTCTGTACATACAGGGACGGGGGCCATGGCTCTATCTATAGGCTCATGGTCCCTGCAGTTCCCCCTTCTATAGACTCTGTACATACAGGGACGGGGGCCATGGCTCTATCTATCGGCTCATGGACCCTGCAGTCCCCCTTCTATAGACTCTGTACATACAGGGACGGGGGCCATGGCTCTATCTATAGGCTCATGGTCCCTGCAGTTCCCCCTTCTATAGACTCTGTACATACAGGGACGGGGGCCATGGCTCTATCTATCTGCTCATGGTTCCTGCAGTTCCCCTCCTATAGACTCTGTACATACAGGGACGAGGGCCATGGCTCTATCTATCTGCTCATGGTTCCTGCAGTTCCCCTCCTATAGACTCTGTACATACAGGGACGGGGGCCATGGCTCTATCTATAGGCTCATGGTTCCTGCAGTCCCCCTTCTATAGACTCTGTACATACAGGGACGGGGGCCATGGCTCTATCTATCTGCTCATGGTTCCTGCAGTTCCCCTCCTATAGACTCTGTACATACAGGGACGGGGGCCATGGCTCTATCTATCTGCTCATGGTTCCTGCAGTTCCCCTCCTATAGACTCTGTACATACAGGGACGGGGGCCATGGCTCTATCTATCGGCTCATGGACCCTGCAGTCCCCCTTCTATAGACTCTGTACATACAGGGACGGGGGCCATGGCTCTATCTATAGGCTCATGGTCCCTGCAGTTCCCCTCCTATAGACTCTGTACATACAGGGACGGGGGCCATGGCTCTATCTATCGGCTCATGGTCCCGGATTCCCGCACATTCTGGTGCAGCACAGATCAGCGAGGTGTTACTGAGGTTCTGTTACTTTCACAGCAGTTTCACAGTTTGTAGATATGTTCATTCCTCGTTTTTAACAGTTTGACTCTGTTTGTGTCGCACCAAGTTCTCATCATCCACAATGAATTTACTGCTAACGATCCACTGAAGACACTTGAAAGTCAGGATCAGCGTCCACAGTGCAAAGTACAAGTCAATCACACACAGGATGGCAAGAGCATAATGAAAAAGGTACAATAGATAAGTTCAAGTGCCACAGTGTCATTATTGCCCCCGGGTGGTGGCGTCACGCTGGAGAGCAACAGAAGGGTATTTACACCATGCAACAACCACACACAACACATTTCTGCCTCCAGGCCTAAAGGGGGAGACCAAGACCCGGCTTCAGGGTGATCTCCCCTATAAATTCTGGTCTGGGGCGGAGTTAGCTAGTTCAGATACTGGAAGGATTGTGAAGAGTACCTATGGACAGACAGAGAGCAGTGCTAATGTCGAGCCCCAGGCCCGGGGGTTCTCGGGTATCAGGCTCAGAGGGGTTCACGGGGTTGTCACTGGTGGCGGTGCCTGATCCCGTGGCCTCGGTGACACTTCAATGAGGGGTTATGTGCAAGGGAAAAAGTGTTATTGTCTCGTGACGCCACCTGTAGTACCTGGTGATGGGTCACCAGCGCTGCCATAGTCCTCCGGAGTGCGATGGTATTGCGGCAGGAACGGCAAAGCTCCCTACAGGTGGAGCTGGTCCTCTGGGGCAGCGTTGCTGTAAGCAAAGAGGTTGATGATCATAGCACAAAGACACAGAGGCAAAGTCACTCTCCCGGGTACTTTACTGTAAACAGTCATCATCGGAGTACAATGTTCACAGTTCAGCAAAGATGTTAAATAAACAGGCAGCTCTACGGGTGGCTGCAAGTGGATGCCAGGTGGTATGGAGGTACCCGTGGTGTACCTTATTTGATGAACCCGTGTCCTTTCTTCGTCGCCTAGGATGAGTCTATACCCAATGGCTCTTTGTAAGTAGACTTGGGGCTCCCCTCCCTCGTGGTGAGGAAGCAGGCAGACCGCTCAGTCTGGCAGGGTGCCGCAGCCGGTGAACAGGCCGCAGCAGCCGGTTGATGACCTTAGAGATGGACTCTGGCCGTGTCCTCGGTTTCGGCGTTCCTGTGGTGGACTGGGGAATTCCCTGGAGTATGGTCGCTCCACACTAGGGTTCCCTTTTCTCTCTTGGGCCCAGATTCATGCGTCAGACACCCTCTCTCAGGATCCCCTCAGGATCCACTTTCATCTTCCCTCCGGATCAGCCTGGAGCTGTCCTGTTAGACCTCCGGACTCGCTCCACACTCTTCCTCCACTCCTCTCTTACTCTCCCCAGAGGGTTCTCCTTTCCTCCCGGGGTAACCTCCCACCTTTACTCTAATGTGGGAGTGCTGAATTGGGTCCCATCCACCAGCCCAGCATCCACTTGCAGTTGGGGAAAATTACACTGCTTTTATGAGTGTAATACCCCGGTGTGACGCCTGACCATCTGGGGCGCCACACTCAGCTTGTCCCAGGGTAGCTAACTGAGCGAGAGACCTAAGGCAAGGGTCTGAGGAAGTGGAAAGAAAGGAGCCTGGGGAGTGGAAGCAATCCCGTGCTCACCGCAGAGGACAACGCCACAGAACAGACACCGGAGTCCGAGGCTGTGCAGGGCCTAACGACCCGGCAGCCAATACCAGAAGGTGAGGGATTCCAAGTTCCCCAGCCACACTGTACCTGGAGGCAAAGCAACGCGTAGAGCCCAGGAGAAGCCGCCTGAGACTTGGGGCTGATAAAGGACTCGGGTTTCCAGTCATACGGCACCTAGCAGGAGTGAGAGAAGGCCAGCAGCTTACTTTATACAGCAGCAGGGACCTGCAACAGAGCGCAGCAAGGTGATCTCAGGACTTGCCAGGTGAGGAGAACTTGGAGTTGCTCTTGGGTGAATGGACTAAGTTTACCAACAGCAAGTACTACCGATGCACCAGTAAAGGACTGAGGAACCTACAAACCGGGAGTCTGTCTGTTGCATTGCGTCCACCATCCTGCACCGTACACCCTTACCACATCCACTGCACAGGGTATTTGCTCTGCCTTTGGGGAGCCGCTCTATTACAGCTGCCCGTCCATCTTCCTCGGAAGTTCTGCAGCATCGGTGGCCACTAATAGCCACATACCACAGGTGGCATCATGAATAACACCCTTATTCATCATCCCTTCTCCCTAACATGCCAGAAGCGAATCCCCCATTTTAAAGCTGCCCCCAGGGCCACGTAACCGAGTCTCAACCCCTGTGACTCCCCGAAACTGTATGTTAGCCCAGTTCTGAGTATCCCATACCCTGGGGCAACCCATCTTTCCTGGCGTCACGAACAGGATGTCATGCCTGACTTATACGGGTACTGTGTGCCAAGAACTTTATTGCACTGTGTGTTTTTGACTGTCACCATTGCTAAAGCGAGAGGCGCGTGGGAAGCTGAGGGGGTGTGTCATCATGGGCAGTACCCTCCAAAGAGCGCGAACTGAGGCGGTCAACAGGGTAGGGGGTACTCGGATACTGGGACAGATGGTTACTTCAATGGGGGATCACGGCTGGTCCGTTCCCGGTTCTGTGCCCTGGACCCTCAGTGGCTGGGTGGGGTGATGAGGATGGAGGGGAATGGATGGGGAATGGAAACATGGCGCCACCTGTGATACCTGGTAACATGGATACCAGTGCTGCGGCCGGCCGCTGAGGTGATGGTGATGCAGCTTTGGGTAGTACAGCTCCCCACAGGTGGAGCTTCACCTCAGGGCAGTGGGGTGGATGAGGGGAGTCGTTGTTGCGTCTCTGCGGTGAACGCTGCAGGCAACGGTGGTGAAGCAAGCACTCAAACAATAGTCTCCGTTTCGGTATGTGGCGCCCCGCAACGAGTGCGTCACAAGGGAGTATTGCAGCCGCAATATTCTCTGACAAAGCAGTGCAATAGTTAACTCTGAGATCCAACCCAACATACAACACCTAGAACAGAGGGCCAATCCTAGGTCCTGGTGGGTGGAGTGTTAGGGTAGTGTAGGAGAACACACAGAAATCTAGAGGAGTGAATAGTCTAGAACCTGAAGAGAGCAGACTAGAACTTGGAGAGGAGCGGGGGCTCCGCACCCCGTGCGGGCCCCTGGGCCGTCACCGGTCGGGTGTCAGCACCTGAGGCCTTAACCACCGGGAATGGGCATTTCTACACGGGTTCCCAAAAGACTCCCGTGCCCACAACTCACAGCCGGTTCACTGGTACCGAAGCTGGCAGCAGTTCACCTCTGCCACGCGAACCAGCCCCGTGGAGGAGCAGCTTTATAGGAGCACCCCACCACCAGCCAGTTTCCAGTCGTCTAACCAGCGGTGTACCCACTGAGGGACCCAAGGCTCCCCAAAGCATCCAGAACGTACATCATGGATAGGGCACTGAAGCAGCCTCCCCGTACCCGACCTGGTATGCCTGGGCGACGCTGGCAAGAGAAGCTAAGGAGGTAGAAAGGAGGTACACTGCGGATCTCTGAGGAGCACTATCACTGCTGAGTCCACCCGGTCTTCTACTCAACCACTGTAAGCCATGTACTGCCTGCTGGTTACAGTAAAGACCCGTTGCAGAGACTAACTGTGTCCGTGTCTCCTTATGAACTGTCCGTCATGAACTAAAGGTAACCGCAGCTGCCGCACAACATCTTGAGCAGCTCCAGCCCCCGGGGATCACCGCTCAGCCTGTGGGGAGCGTAACATCTTGCTGCTGTCCATCACCCCGGGAGGTTCCGCAGCGTCGGTAGCCCTTACCGAACCTACTCATAGGTGGCGTCACGAAGAAAACAAATTAAAACCCCTTTTAATCTGTTCCCGTACGACGTCCTAGATTTTGATCTGCACTACACCGGGCCCCACTACCGGCAGGCGCGGTCCACCCGTGACAAGGAAGGAGAAGAATCGCCTGTATAAACCGGAGTCCGCCGGCCGCGGTGAGTCAGAAAATGGCGTCACGAACAGGATACGAGCAGGCCCGTTATCCAACGGGTATATTGTGCTTAAACTGGACTTTATTGTCTACAATTGGACTTTGTTCGTCCCTAAAAGAACTTTCCCGCCTTTACACCATTGGGTCAAGATGGCGCCCAAGATGGCGTTCCCGCCACAAGAAGCCGCCACGTGAAGCCCAGGAGTGAGTCAACCCCCCCCTCACTGTGGGAGGGCTAAGGACAAAAGGCGCCAAACTCTTTGTCCGCCCTGATTGCTCGAATCAACCATGGGGGCGGACCCCAAAGACTTTTCCCACGATTGGACTACAAAAGCCCAGAGGAGATGGGAGTGTCATACATAGACACACAGACGGAATTCTTCACAAGCTCTACCAGAACACTTACCGGTTGATCGGGTGTGGTTTCCCTCCAAAGAAGAATGGCCAGCACGAGACTCCAAGACCTGATGCAGGAGGTCGAGGCGGAGGCCAGAGCAGCCATCAGCCAACCGGGTCCGGATCCTGCCCTTACTATAGACGGCAGCCCCGACTTCTGGCTAGAAGCTCTACAAGACCTCCGGGTGCGGTTACTAGAGACAGTGGAATGGACGATCCGTAGCTGGAGCGCGACCCTAGGCAGACGACTACACCATGCGATGCAGCAGAGCCGACCGGGTACAGCTTCTCCAAGCCCAGACGACGTCACCAGCTTCTCGACCGCCTCACCCTCGCCTACCACCTGTCCTGCTCCGTCACCTGAGCCAATAGACTGTGTCATTCCGGTGGAGGCCGCAACTCGACCCGTTCCAGCGACCAACATCGCAACCGATTCCGTTCTTGAGCCGGAGCTCATAACACGCTCCATTGAAGAACTAGATCTTTACCAGGTTCCCACTGAGGAACCCGCGACATGTTTCACCATTACAGAGACAGTCGCCTGTTTTATCCCCGTACCGGAGGCTTCCCTTGCCATTGCCGAGGCCTACCTGGTAACCGGGATTGAAACACCTTTACCTGCGGAAACAGATGAAGAGGCAGGCAGCCTGGAAGCCCTGCAGGACGTCCCTACGGAAGGATCCGCAGCACCACCGCCCTGTTGTACAACGGAACAAGCTTCAACATCTCTCATCATCGAGCAGCCTGATGTGGTCATCGAGGAAGAGGTCGGAGAGGATGACGACGAGACCCACAGCACCGCTGAGGATTTCGACACCGGGTTCGCTTGGGGAGACAACAAGGAGTTTCCTTCCGGGCATACAGCTCGGGTACACTGGTCGGGTGCACTGCCGACACCTTCCCCTGTGCCGTTCCACCGGGTTCCGATACAGACAGCCCGCCAAGTTCAAGCTTCCCGCCAAACCACCAGCTCCATTACTCATCTCTACACCCCGAGCCGTAACGACGGAGATGTACGCCGGAGACGACGAGAGGAGTGGCAAGCCCGAGAACGCGCCAACATGGAGGCCCGCGCCGAGGCTCGCCGCCAGCCGCCGCTGCCTGATGAACTCCGCCGTGAAGGTAGAATTTCCACCTTTAATTTAAATACCGGGTGGGGGTTCGCTTGGGAGGTGGGTTTGAATGAGGAGGTGTTTGTGGGGCGCCGGGACGTTGAGTCCAACTTGCCAAGAGGACATCCCGATCGCGACCTATACCGGGGCGATATTATCACCTACGAGCGCTATGCTTGTGTAGATGGGTGGTTCGCTATCCGGGTGCGCCATCGTTCTCAGAGCCAGTGACTTTAAAACTTGAACTTCATCAATGACTCTGTTCCCGTAAATCACTGACTGTGTGATCTTGCGGCTACAGCCTGGACTCTAGTTAAAGTACAGCCGACCGCCCGCCGGGTCCGCACAAAGTGATTACCTGTTTCTTTGCTTATACCACCAAAGCATATCTTTACCTGTTTTTCTATTTTAATAAAAGTGTGTCATATATGTATAAAAATGTAAAAACCTCTGTAATGTGAGTAGTTTGACGCTTGGGGACAAGCTGATTTAACCAAGGGGGAGTGTGGCGCCCCGCAACGAGTGCGTCACAAGGGAGTATTGCAGCCGCAATATTCTCTGACAAAGCAGTGCAATAGTTAACTCTGAGATCCAACCCCAACATACAACACCTAGAACAGAGGGCCAATCCTAGGTCCTGGTGGGTGGAGTGTTAGGGTAGTGTAGGAGAACACACAGTAATCTAGAGCAGTCTAAGAAGGATCTAGAACCTGACAAGAGCAGACTAGAACTTGGAGAGGAGCGGGGGCTCCGCACCCCGTGCGGGCCCCTGGGCCGTCACCGGTCGGGTGTCAGCACCTGAGGCCTTAACCACCGGGAATGGGCATAGCTACACGGGTTCCCAAAAGACTCCCGTGCCCACAACTCACAGCCGGTTCACTGGTACCGAAGCTGGCAGCAGTTCACCTCTGCCACGCGAACCAGCCCCGTGGAGGAGCAGCTTTATAGGAGCACCCCACCACCAGCCAGTTTCCAGTCGTCTAACCAGCGGTGTACCCACTGAGGGACCCAAGGCTCCCCAAAGAATCCAGAACGTACATCATGGATAGGGCATTGAAGCAGCCTCCCCGTACCCGACCTGGTATGCCTGGGCGACGCTGGCAAGAGAAGCTAAGGAGGTAGAAAGGAGGTACACTGCGGATCTCTGAGGAGCACTATCACTGCTGAGTCCACCCGGTCTTCTACTCAACCACTGTATACCATGTACTGCCTGCTGGTTACAGTAAAGACCCGTTGCAGAGACTAACTGTGTCCGTGTCTCCTTATGAACTGTCCGTCACGAACTAAAGGTAACCGCAGCTGCCGCACAACATCTTGAGCAGCTCCAGCCCCCGGGGATCACCGCTCAGCCTGTGGGGAGCGTAACATCTTGCTGCTGTCCATCACCCCGGGAGGTTCCGCAGCGTCGGTAGCCCTTACCGAACCTACTCATAGGTGGCGTCACGAAGAAAACAAATTAAAACCCCTTTTAATCTGTTCCCGTACGACGTCCTAGATTTTGATCTGCACTACACCGGGCCCCACTACCGGCAGGCGCGGTCCACCCGTGACAAGGAAGGAGAAGAATCGCCTGTATAAACCGGAGTCCGCCGGCCGCGGTGAGTCAGGTACCTTTTTACTGATGTCTGGTAACAGGCACGGTCCAGGAGGGTAACCAGGTTTCGGTGAAGTTTGTGACGTTCACCTTGGAGAGTTGTGAGGCCTCCTCTGTCACTGTGTGCGGTGTTTGGGGTAAGTCCTGCCTGGAGCTGAACCTGCCGCTCTTTCTCCCTCTCAGGGTGCTGTTCCACAACCGACAATGAGGACCTTTCTGTGGGATTCCTATCCTCTGCTTAGGTCCCTGGTCCTATGGTTGGTCAGGTTTGGTGTCTTCTTTTCTTTACCTCAGGGGGATTAGATCCTCCTGGTCTGTCCGGGCTTTTCCTGCTATAATAGATTATTAGCAGTTTCGGACTCCGGTGTCCGGGTGGCTAAAGGGTTCTCAGATCTGTCCCCTTCCTACTTCTTCCACTGGACTCCGTCCCTCTCCCTAGGGCGATACACAGCTGGGTCAGGTTTCCTGGTTCTGGGCCTGGCTTGATTCCAGCAACCAGCTCTTTCCAGTACCTTCCTCTTTGGCTAAAAAGAAAAGGGAGGGGGGACAAGAGGCGCAATAGTGCCCTTATCACTAGACACTAGTTTGTGCAAAGGTGAGAAATCAAATCCACTCACCTAGTCCAGTTGTGAGACCCACAACTGGTTTGAAGGCTTGTTAATAATATCCTGATGGCTGCTGCTGGACTTCCACTGGCCACACTCACGTGGAGCTGCAACAAGATGCTTGGGGAAGAGAAGTGTACAACAGTCCGCGCTGCCAGGATTACTCACTCCAATAAATGCATGAGCAGTGGTTGTTCAATCAAATCCTTCTTTATTCCGACGCGTTTCAGTGCCCTCCTGGCACCTTAGGGATCAGAAGCCGGCAGCTTCTGCTTGTCAGTACGAGCATCAGTACGCAATTGGCGTAAGCACCTGGACAGCTCCTTATTGAGGATGCGCCCAGCAATATGCTTACGCTCATTGCGTACTGATGCTTGAACTGACAAGCTGGAGCCGCCGGCTTTCATTAATGATTAGTAAAAGCCAACAATACCGGCTAAACGTTAATATAAGGAGTTAACTCATAAAATGCCACTGTAATTGGGCAACATGTCTCTAGGGAGGGTGGACACTCCCTGGAGACATGTTGCCCACATATATTAGACACATTAACCCTTTGTTCATCCCCGCAGCAGCAGAGTTGAACAGAGCAACCGGAGTGCGCATTAAGTAGCAATCCGGTTACCGGATGCGGATTTAGGGACACACTTTCAGGGCAAAATTAGTCTGAGGGCACATGAGATTACCACATCCGGAACTGGATGTGGTAACTGCATTATGCCTTTCAAGTGTGACCCCAGCCATTGTCTTGTTACAGGAGATTGCCGAAACTGCCAATAGTGGACAGCAGCAAGTCCTGCGGAGAGAAATAAAAGCCCTGATGCTGAGACAGCAGGTAGAGTTATCTGGAGGTGAAATCGGCAGAGCAACAGTAAGTGATCCGGTGCCCATTGTAATACCCCCGAAAACCGAAATGTTGGTCTGGTGTAGAGCCGCAATTGGCCTCAGAGGGCGAGATTATCTAGCACTGATTGAGCCTGTGTACGCAGACAGTAGGCCCACTGTCCTGACAGCCAGAGGAGTGGTTGAGGTACACAGGGGAAGGGTACCAATACGTATCTTAAACTGTGGTGAAGAGCAAGTCACCCTGCCAAAGTATGCTACCATTGCTAAGCTGTATACTGTCAATAATAACTGTATTCAGGCAGTAGAACCCTTGAATCCATCTGAAGAGGCGGAGGGCAATGTCTCAATAGGAAAGCTGGAGAATTGGTGCCAAAAGCCACATGTAGATACCAATTCTATACCGTCCCATCAAAAGCATGGAGTATACCGGGTAGTGAGAGAATATGCCCGAGTCTTCAGTAGACATCCATTAGACTTTGGGCAGATTAAAGGGGTTGCACATCACATACCCACAGGTGATCATCTGTCCATAAAAGAAAGATATAGGCCTGTACCACCAGCTCACTATCAATGTGCTACAGACATGCTACGGGAAATGAAGGAGGCTGGGGGGATAAGAGACAGTTGTAGCCCCTGGGTAGTTCCTCTAGTCCTGGATAGAAAGAAATATGGCACCATGAGGATGTGTGTAGATTACCCGCAGATCAACCGCATTACACACAAGGATGCATACCCGTTACCCAGAATTGAAGAGTCATTAGCTACATTGAGAACTGCTAACTACTTTTCCATCTTAGATCTGACTAGTGGGTAATGGCAGGTTTCTGTGGCCGAGGCCGACAAGGAGAAGACAGCGTTCACCACGCCGATGGGCCTCTGCAAGTTCAATTGTATGCTGTTTGGACTCTGGAACGCACCGGCTACGTTCCAGAGGCGGATGGAGCGCCGCTGGGGGCACAAGAATTTTGAAACCATCTTATTGTACCTGGATGACGTCATAGTCTATGCCAAGACGTACGAAGAACACCTGGAGCACTTGGCAGAAGTGTTTGAAGCCTTGTCCGGCTATGGCATGAAAGTGAAGCCATTCAAGTGTCACCTGCTGAAACCAGAGGTGCAGTACCTCGGCCATGATGTGAGCTCCGAGGGCATAGCACCAGATCCTGAAAAAGTCACCGCCATTAGGGATTGGCCAAGACCCACCAGTGTCAAAGAGGTGAGGCAGGGGCTGGGGCTGGTAGGATATTATAGAAGATTTATCAAGGGGTTCACAAAGATGGCTGCCCCCTTACAAAGCCTCTGGTTAGGGCAATCCAAGAAGACTAAAGGTACCGTCACACACAGCAAAATTGCTACCGTAGGCAAGGTCACAGGCAATTTGCTGGTTGCAGTGAAATCATGGACACATTGTTACATTTGTACACAGCAACAAGAATAGAACAATGTGTCCATGATTTCACTGCAACCAGCAAATTGCAAGTGAAATTGCCTGCAATGTTGCGATGTGTAACGGTGCCCTAATGTGGGATTGGGAGCTGTGTTGTCCCAAGTGCAAGGAGGTAAAGAAAGAGTAATAACCTTTGCAAGCAGGAAGCTCCATCCTACAGAGAGAAACCAGGAGAACTATCTCATATTCTGCCGATACATCATGTCATATCCTCCAGTCACCTCCAGAGCTGCAGTCACTATTCTGCTGTTACATAGTGTCTTATCCTCCAGTCACCTCCAGAGCTGCAGTCACTATTCTGTTGTTACATCGTGTCTTATCCTCCAGTCACCTCCAGAGCTGCAGTCACTATTCTGTTGTTACATCGTGTCTTATCCTCCAGTCACCTCCAGACCTGCAGTCACTGTTCTGTTGTTACATCGTGTCTTATCCTCCAGTCACCTCCAGAGCTGCTTTCACTATTCTGCCGATACATCATGTCTTATCCTCCAGTCACCTCCAGAGCTGCAGTCACTATTCTGCTATTACATCATGTCTTATCCTCCAGTCACCTCCAGAGCCGCAGTCACTATTCTGTTGTTACATCGTGTCTTATCCTCCAGTCACCTCCACAGCTGCAGTCACTATTCTGTTGTTACATCGTGTCTTATCCTCCAGTCACCTCCAGAGCTGCTTTCACTATTCTGCCGATACATCATGTCTTATCCTCCAGTCACCTCCAGAGCTGCAGTCACTATTCTGCTATTACATCATGTCTTATCCTCCAGTCACCTCCAGAGCCACAGTCACTATTCTGTTGTTACATCGTGTCTTATCCTCCAGTCACCTCCAGAGCTGCAGTCACTATTCTGCTGTTACATCGTGTCTTATCCTCCAGTCACCTCCAGAGCTGCAGTCACTATTCTGTTGTTACATCGTGTCTTATCCTCCAGTCACCTCCAGAGCTGCAGTCACTATTCTGTTGTTACATCGTGTCTTATCCTCCAGTCACCTCCAGAGCTGCAGTCACTGTTCTGTTGTTACATCGTGTCTTATCCTCCAGTCACCTCCAGAGCTGCTTTCACTATTCTGCCGATACATCATGTCTTATCCTCCAGTCACCTCCAGAGCTGCAGTCACTATTCTGCTATTACATCATGTCTTATCCTCCAGTCACCTCCAGAGCCGCAGTCACTATTCTGTTGTTACATCGTGTCTTATCCTCCAGTCACCTCCACAGCTGCAGTCACTATTCTGTTGTTACATCGTGTCTTATCCTCCAGTCACCTCCAGAGCTGCTTTCACTATTCTGCCGATACATCATGTCTTATCCTCCAGTCACCTCCAGAGCTGCAGTCACTATTCTGCTATTACATCATGTCTTATCCTCCAGTCACCTCCAGAGCTGCAGTCACTATTCTGTTGTTACATCGTGTCTTATCCTCCAGTCACCTCCAGAGCTGCAGTCACTATTCTGTTGTTACATCGTGTCTTATCCTCCAGTCACCTCCAGAGCTGCAGTCACTGTTCTGTTGTTACATCGTGTTTTATCCTCCAGTCACCTCCAGAGCTGCTTTCACTATTCTGCCGATACATCATGTCTTATCCTCCAGTCACCTCCAGAGCTGCAGTCACTATTCTGCTATTACATCATGTCTTATCCTCCAGTCACCTCCAGAGCCGCAGTCACTATTCTGTTGTTACATCGTGTCTTATCCTCCAGTCACCTCCACAGCTGCAGTCACTATTCTGTTGTTACATCGTGTCTTATCCTCCAGTCACCTCCAGAGCTGCTTTCACTATTCTGCCGATACATCATGTCTTATCCTCCAGTCACCTCCAGAGCTGCAGTCACTATTCTGCTATTACATCATGTCTTATCCTCCAGAGCCACAGTCACTATTCTGTTGTTACATCGTGTCTTATCCTCCAGTCACCTCCAGAGCTGCAGTCACTATTCTGCTGTTACATCGTGTCTTATCCTCCAGTCACCTCCAGAGCTGCAGTCACTATTCTGTTGTTACATCGTGTCTTATCCTCCAGTCACCTCCAGAGCTGCTTTCACTATTCTGCCGATACATCATGTCTTATCCTCCAGTCACCTCCAGAGCTGCAGTCACTATTCTGCTATTACATCATGTCTTATCCTCCAGTCACCTCCAGAGCTGCAGTCACTATTCTGTTGTTACATCGTGTCTTATCCTCCAGTCACCTCCAGAGCTGCAGTCACTATTCAGTTGTTACATCGTGTCTTATCCTCCAGTCACCTCCAGAGCTGCAGTCACTATTCTGTTGTTACATCGTGTCTTATCCTCCAGTCACCTCCAGAGCTGCAGTCACAATTCTGTGATTACATCGTGTCTCATCCTCCAGTCACCTCCAGAGCTGCAGTCACTATTCTGCTGTTACATCGTATCTTATTCTCCAGTCACCTCCAGAGCTGCAGTCACTATTCTGCTGTTACATTGTGTCTTATCCTCCAGTCACCTCCAGAGCTGCAGTCACTATTCTGTGGTTACATCGTGTCTCATCCTCCAGTCACCTCCAGAGCTGCAGTCACTATTCTGCTGTTACATCGTGTCTTATTCTCCAGTCACCTCCAAAGCAGCAGTCACTATTCTGCTGTTATATTATGTCTTATCCTTCTGTCACTTCCAGAGCTGCAGTCACTATTCTGCTGTCACATCGTGTCATATCCTCCAGTCACCTCCAGAGCTGCAGTCACTATTCTGTGGTTACATCGTGTCTTATCTTCCAGTCACCTCCAGGGCTGCACTCACTATTCTGTTGTTACATTGTGTCTTATCCTCCAGTCACCTCCAGAGCTGCAGTCACTATTCTGCTGTCACATCGTGTCTTATCTGCCAGTCACCTCCAGGGCTGCACTCACTATTCTGTTGTTACATCGTGTCTTATCCTCCAGTCACCTCCAGACCTGCAGTCACTATTCTGTTGTTACATCGTGTCTTATCCTCCAGTCACCTCCAGAGCTGCAGTCACTATTCTGCTGTTACATCATGTCTTATCCTCCAGTCACCTCCAGAGCTGCAGTCACTATTCTACTGTTACATCGTGTCTTATCCTCCAGTCACCTCCAGAGCTGCACTCACTATTCTGCTGTTACATCATGTCTTATCCTCCAGTCACCTCCAGAGCTGCACTCACTATTCTGCTGTTACATTGTGTATTATCCTCCAGTCACCTCCAGAGCTGCAGTCACTGATCTGCTGTTACATCATGTCTTATCCTCCAGTCACCTCCAGAGCTGCACTCACTATTCTGCTGTTACATCGTGTCTTATCCTCCAGTCACCTCCAGAGCTGCAGTCACTATTCTGCTGTTACATTGTGTCTTATCCTCCAGTCACCTCCAGAGCTGCAGTCACTATTCTGTTGTTACATTGTGTCTTATCCTCCAGTCACCTCCAGAGCTGCAGTCACTATTCTGTTGTTACATCATTTTTATCCTCCAGTCACCTCCAAAACTGCAGTCACTATTCTGATATTACATTGTGTCTTATCCTCCAGTCACCTCCAGAGCTGCACTCAGTATTCTGCTTTACATCGTGTCTTATCCTCCAGTCACCTCCAGAGCTGCACTCACTATTCTGCTGTTACATCTCATCTTATCCTCCAGTCACCTCCAGAGCTGCAGTCACTATTCTGTTGTTACACCGTTTTATCCTCCAGTCACCTCCAAACTGCAGTCACTATTCTGTAGTTACATGTGTCTTATCCTCCAGTCACCTCCAGAGCTGCACTCACTATTCTGTTGTTACATTGGTGTCTTATCCTCCAGTCACTTCTAAGAGCTGCAGTCACTATTTGTTGTTACATCCTTTTTATCCTCCAGTCACCTCCAAAACTGCAGTCACTATTCTGATTTACATTGTGTCTTATCCTCCAGTCACCTCCAAACTGCAGTCAATATTCTGATATTACATCGTTCTTATCCTCCAGTCACCTCCAGAGCTGCACTCAGTATTCTGATATTACATCGTGTCTTATCCTCCAGTCACCTCCAGAGCTGCACTCACTATTCTGCTGTTACATCTATCTTATCCTCCAATCACCTCCAGAGCTGCAGTCACTATTCTGCTGTTACATTGTGTCTTATCTCCAGTCACCTCCAGAGCTGCAGTCACTATTCTACTGTTACATGTGTCTTATCCTCCAGTCACCTCCAGAGCTGCAGTCACTATTCTGCTGTTACAACATGCCTTATCCTCCAGTCACCTCCAGAGCTGCACTCACTATTCTGCGGTTACATCATGCTCTATCCTCCAGTCATCTCCAAAGCTGCACTCACTATTCTGCTGTTACATTCTGTCTTATCCTCCAGTCACCTCCAGAGCTGCTGACACCCTTTCCCTCAGGATGATTTGCAGTGTGATTCATTGTATTGTGGGATTGCAGGATTTTCCTCAGTGAGCAGTTGGCATTCAGTGATGTTTGTGAGAATCTGGAAGACATTAGAATTGTGAATGCAGCTCTGGATGTGACAGGAGTAAAAGACAATGCAATCAATGGTCACTCAGATGTCCCAGGAGCAGAGAAGAATAAGATGAGGCAGACTAATGTTCAGCTCCGGTGGAGGATGATCAGTCCACGCCTCGGACGCCTCGGACGCTCTGCCCTCGCTCATCGCTCTGCAGCCACACGGCAGATGGCAGCTGGTAATGGGCAGAGCGAGGGCACGAGCCGCTGAACCAAACCTGATCAGAGGAGGTTAGTGATCCCCGGTCACTGGGAATGAGCCATCAGGGCTGGGAACGCTCCCGGCTCCTCCTGCGCCAAAGTTACATCAGCAGATTGTGGTGGAAACGTGTTTATTGGTCTGTAGAAGACAAAGTGGAGTCCGGGTCATAGAGGATTCATTGTAACTGTCCAGTCATCGACTCTCCTCAATACCAGAGAACGAGAAGGTAAGATGTGGAGCGCTACCCGATATCTACCATATAAGACAATGACCCACCCTAAGGCAGTGGGACTCGGTACCCAGGAGGTTGCTGGAAGGGGATGCCCCTGGTGGCCGGTGCCGGGGCCGTGACCTGGTGGTCGCTCAAAAGTGGAAAATAAGATTAAAATAAAAGAATAAATTGTTTGTGACGCCACCCACGGGACCTGGTAAAGTTACCAGCGCTGCTTCAGACCTCCAGGGAGGATGGTAGGCAGCCAGATGATAACACTCCCACAGGTGGAGCAGGATCCCTGGGGCAGTGATGGAGAACTCACACAGGAAGGCGACTCTGCAGGTGGAGGCTGATGGAGGCTCTGCAGGTGGAGGCTCGATGGAGGCTCTGCAGGTGGAGGCTCGATGGAGGCTCTGCAGGGGGGAGGCTCGATGGAGGCTCTGCAGGTGGAGGCTCTGCAGGTGGAGGCTCGATGGAGGCTCTGCAGGGGGAGGCTCGATGGAGGCTCTGCAGGTGGAGGCTCTGCTGGTGGAGGCTCGATGAAGGCTCTGCAGGGGGAGGCTCGATGGAGGCTCTGCAGGGGGAGGCTCGATGGAGGCTCTGCAGGTGGAGGCTCTGCAGGTGGAGGCTTGATGGAGGCTCTGCAGGTGGAGGCTCGATGGAGGCTCTGCAGGGGGAGGCTCGATGGAGGCTCTGCAGGTGGAGGCTCTGCAGGTGGAGGCTTGATGGAGGCTCTGCAGGTGGAGGCTCGATGGAGGCTCTGCAGATGGAGGCTTGATGGAGGCTCTGCAGGTGGAGGCTCTGCAGGTGGAGGCTTGATGGAGGCTCTGCAGTTGGAGGCTCGATGGAGGCTCTCCAGGTGGAGGCTCTGCAGGTGGAGGCTCGATGGAGGCTCTGCAGATGGAGGCTTGATGGAGGCTCTGCAGGTGGAGGCTCTGCAGATGGAGGCTTGATGGGGGCTCTGCAGGTGGAGGCTCGATGGAGGCTCTACAGCTTTCCCCAGCGTGATGGAATAAGACACAGGAGACCTTCTTGCTGTACACAGGTACTTTACTGGCAACTCAGCACGGCAGCTCTCAAACAGTTCACACAGTGCACAGTGACGGGTAGCTGGCCAGGTAGTCACCAGAGGATGCAATGTCTGAGGCCTCCGCGATGTTCCTTCTTTAGCCACTCTCCGGTCATTTCTCTACCTGCGCTTTTACTTGTAGGCTCCTGCGGCTGCTTGCCCTCTCTCTCCTGTGTGTGCCGTATGACAGGCAGCTCGAGTCCTTCACTTTACCCTGCTCCTGGGCGTCAGTGTAGGTAAACTCTATGTGCTGCTTTGCCTCCTGACACTCTGTGGCTGGGATATCTGGAATTCCCCACCTCCGGTATTGACTGTCGGGACGTGTGACCCTGCACAGTCTCAGACCGGTGTCCGTTCTGTGCGCTTTCCTCTGACGCGAGCACAACGCTCCTCATCTCCCCAGGCTTTCCTCTGCTCCTCCTCAGGCTACTTTCACACTACAATTTTGGCAGTTCCGATGCTGTCCGATGAAAATCGGACAGCATCGGACCGATTTTTGCCTCCATGCAGCCCTATGGACATCGGATCGGATGTGCACTAAATGCCATACGATTTGCTCCGATCCGATTCTGTCCCATTTTTTTATCGGTGCAAAAATCAGAGCAGGCTCCGATTTTTGCACCGAAAATAAAATCGGACAAAATCGGATCGGACCAAATCGGATGGCATTTAGTGCACATCCGATTTGGTCCGGTCAATTTAGCATGGGGCCCTATGGAGCAGGGTCCGAGGAAACATCTCATGTCTCCTCGGATCCGATTTTACTGTACTGAGCATGCTCAGTACAGTAAAAATGCTCCAAACAGGAAGGCAGGGGTTAAAAAAAAAATAAACGTTTATGCTCACCTCTCCCCGAGCCCCCGCCGTCTCCCTCAGGCTCCCGGTGTCTGCAGAGGTCTTCTACTGCAGTATAGGACCTGCGGTAATGTCACAGTCACGTGACAGCAGGTTACACCATCCAAGTCACAGAGGGCTCAAACCTCAGGATCATCAATCTGCCCCCCCCATTCAGTAATGTAACCACTACAGAACTGCCCCTAGGAACAGCCATAATTATCTCCCACCAATGTGGGACACAATGCCCTGAAATGGGCATGTCTACTAGTATAACTCCTATAATACTGCCCCAATACTGCCCTGGACAGGCACAAGGTGATGTGGCCAAGGTTGCCAGGTGTGCTGCTGGACCCCAAGAGGGGCAGGTAACTGCAGTAGTGGAGAGGGTTGAATACTCCAAAGCCCCTGAAGGTGAAGAGTTTGAGGGAGTAAAAGCCCCTGAAAGTGACACTTCTGATACCCAAGAGATGTAAAAGGTGACACTGCCAAGACCCAGCTGGACCTATTTCCTAGAAGAGAATGTTGCTGTGTTCATGATTTTGTGCTGCTGAGTGTACCCCGGCCCGCTCCGTGATCGCCTTATCACAATGTGCAAGCCTCACATCTGCCAAGACGTGTCTGACCTGTGCCTCACCCAAGTGCATAGAAATGATTTTGACTAGAATTTGGCTGGAATTGACTGGAAGTGGAAGGTACTAGACGTCCGATTTCAACCCATCTCATGTTACAATATCTGCATTTGCTGTAAACTCTGTGTCATGTGCTGCACCATATTCAACACTCACCAGTTTCATTGTGTATGGCATTTAGTCAGGGCAGGAGTCGGGTAACACACACTTTCACTTTCCCTTTAAACTATGTCCTGTATTTCCATATGTATTTTCCTATATGCTTTTGTCATTCACTTTCACCACCCTATTCCCCCTCCATCACCCTTCATCCACATCAGCCCCTCTCTACTTGCCTCTGCTATCTTCAGCTCCCATACCTCTGCACCATACTAAAAAATCTCAATCCATCATATTCTAGGGAATTTCATCATAAACAATGTCATAAATCCAAAAACTATTTGCTCTTTCTCTTTCTACTACTGCTCCTGTCAGGTGATATATCCTGACAAATCCTGGCCCTACCTCCACCAACTTCAACCCCTCCCCCACCTCACATAGAAACCATGCTAACCTCATTAGCATTACCTGCACTCCTTCATCTCCCTCTAACTGCGCGCTCTGGAACCCACAGTCTGGATGCAACAAGCTTCTCTTCATTCACAACTACTTACCAACTCTCTTAATCTGCTGGTCCTCACTGAACCCTGGATCCAGGATTCAGACACTGCTTCCCCCGCTGCTATTTCTCACGGCGGCCTACATTTCTCCCATTACCGTGACCTTGGAACAGGCATGGTGGTGGTGTCGGCTTACTCCTGTCCCCACAATGTATTTTCAAGGTCATGCCCCCGGCTCTTTCACTCTCATTCCCTTCTTTTGAGCTCCACACCATTAGGCTCTTCCATCCCCTTCCCCTCAGAGTAGCGGTGGTATACCACCCCCTAGGTTCACCCACACAGCTCCTCAACCATTTCTCCGCGTGGCTGCCACATTTCACTTCCTCAGAATTACCAAACCTTATTCTGGGAGACTTCAACATCCCTATAAACAGCCCCATCCCCCCATCTGCATCCCAGCTCCTATCTCTAACCACCTCTCTTGGCCTCTCACAGCTCTCAACCTTTTTACCCGACTCTGCTCTACCTCCTTCTTAGATAACTTGCCTCTTCTTCTCTCTGATCACAACATTCTCTCCTTCACGCTCACAAATCTTCGCCCACCCCAGCACAGTCCAACCTATCACACATTCATTAATCTACAGGCCATTAACCCTCACACATTCACAGAGTCTCTACACTCATCACTGTCCCCAATCTCCTCATTCTCCTGCCCCAATCTGGTAGTAAATCACTACAATGACTCTCTCAGAAGCTCCCTGGACCAAGTAGCGCCCCTCACCCTCAGAACCTCCAAACATAGATCAAAACAGCCCTGGCCACATCACAAACTCGATTCCTCCAGCGATGCTCTAGGAGTGCTGAACACCTATGGAGGAAAACTCGCTCACCAGAAGACTTTATCCACTATATATTTAAGGTAAGAACCTACAACTCTGCCCTTCACCTCGCCAAATAGACCTAGTTCACCACCCTGGTCTCCTCACTATCCAACAATCCAAAATAACTCTTTAACACCTTTCACTCTCTCCTCAGTCCTAAAGTGCAGGCTCCTATCACTGACCTCTGTGCTGATGATCTGCCCCATCACTGACCTCTGTGCTGATGATCTTCCCCCATCACTGACCTCTGTGCTGATGATCTGCCCCCATCACTGACCTCTGTGCTGATGATCTGCCCCATCACTGACCTCTGTACTGATGATCTGCCCCCATCACTGACCTCTGTACTGATGATCTGCCCCCATCACTGACCTCTGTGCTGATGATCTGCCCCCATCACTGACCTCTGTGCTGATGATCTGCCCCCATCACTGACCTCTGTGCTGATGATCTGCCTCATCACTGACCTCTGTGCTGATGATCTCGCCCATCACTGACCTCTGTGCTGATGATCTGCCCCCATCACTGACCTCTGTGCTGATGATCCTCCCTTGCCCCATCACTGACCTCTGTGCTGATGATCTGCCCCCATCACTGACCTCTGTGCTGATGATCTGCCCCATCACTGACCTCTGTGATGATCTGCCCCCATCACTGACCTCTGTGCTGATGATCTGCCCCCATCACTGACCTCTGTGCTGATGATATCTGCCCCCATCACTGACCTCTTGCTAGCTGATGATCTGCCCCCATCACTGACCTCTGTGCTGATGATCTGCCCCCATCACTGACCTCTGTGCTGATGATCTGCCCCCATCACTGACCTCTGTGCTGATGATCTGCCCCATCACTGACCTCTGTGCTGATGATCTCGCCCCCATCACTGACCTCTGTGCTGATGATCTGCCCCCATCACTGACCTCTGTCTGATGATCTGCCCCCATCACTGACCTCTGTGCTGATGATCTGCCCCATCACTGACCTCTGTACTGATGATCTGCCCCCATCACTGACCTCTGTCTGATGATCTGCCCCATCACTGACCTCTGTGCTGATGATCTGCCCCCATCACTGACCTCTGTGCTGATGATCTGCCCCCATCACTGACCTCTGTGCTGATGATCTGCCCCCATCACTGACCTCTGTGCTGATGATCTGCCCCATCACTGACCTCTTGTGCTGATGATCTGCCCCCACACATGACCTCTGACTGTGATCTGCCCCCATCACTGACCTCTATCTATATCTGCCCCAATCACTGACCTCTCGTTAATTCCCCATCACTGACCTCTGTGATGAATCTGCCCATCATGACCTCTGGCTGATGATCTGCCCCCATCACTGACCTCTGTGCTGATGACTGCCCCATCACTGACCTCTGTCTATGACTGCCCTCTGACCCTTGTGATGATCTGCCCCCAACTGACCTCTTGTGCTGATGATCTTGCCCCCATCACTGACCTCTGGCTGATGATCTGCCCTCATCACTGACCTCTGTGCTGATATCTGCCCCATCACTGACCTCTGTGCTGATGATGCCCCCATCACTGACCTCTGTGCTGATGATCTGCCCATCACTGACCTCTGTGCTGATGATCTGCCCCATCACTGACCTCTGTGCTGATGATCTGCCCCCATCACTGACCTCTGTGCTGATGATCTGCCCCATCACTGACCTCTGTGCTGATGATCTGCCCCCATCACTGACCTCTGTGCTGATGATCTGCCCCCATCACTGACCTCTGTGATGATGATCTGCCCCATCACTGACCTCTGCTGGTCTGCCCCATCACTGACCTCTGTGACCCCCATCACTGACCTCTGTGCTGATGATCTGCCCCCATCACTGACCTCTGTGCTGATGATCTGCCCCATCACTGACCTCTGTGCTGATGATCTGCCCCATCACTGACCTCTGTGCTGATGATCTGCCCCCATCACTGACCTCTGTGCTGATGATCTGCCCCACACTGACCTCTGTGCTGATGATCTGCCCCATCACTGACCTCTGTGCTGATGATCTGCCCCCATCACTGACCTCTGTGCTGATGATCTGACACTGACCTCGCCCATCACTGACCTCTGTGCTGATGATCTGCCCCATCACTGACCTCTGTGCTGATGATCTGCCCCATCACTGACCTCTGTGCATGACTGATACTCTCTGGTCTCCCCATCACTGACCTCTGTGCTGATGATCTGCCCCATCACTGACCTCTGTGCTGATGATCTGCCCCATCACTGACCTCTGTGCTGATGATCTGCCCCATCACTGACCTCTGTGCTGATGATCTGCCCCCATCACTGACCTCTGTGCTGATGATCTGCCCCATCACTGACCTCTGTGCTGATGATCTGCCCCATCACTGACCTCTGTGCTGATGATCTGCCCCCATCACTGACCTCTGTGCTGATGATCTGCCCCATCACTGACCTCTGTGCTGATGATCTGCCCCATCACTGACCTCTGTGCTGATGATCTGCCCCCATCACTGACCTCTGTGCTGATGATCTGCCCCCATCACTGACCTCTGTGCTGATGATCTGCCCCCATCACTGACCTCTGTGCTGATGATCTGCCCCATCACTGACCTCTGTGCTGATGATCTGCCCCATCACTGACCTCTGTGCTGATGATCTGCCCCCATCACTGACCTCTGTGCTGATGATCTGCCCCCATCACTGACCTCTGTGCTGATGATCTGCCCCCATCACTGACCTCTGTGCTGATGATCTGCCCCATCACTGACCTCTGTGCTGATGATCTGCCCCCATCACTGACCTCTGTGCTGATGATCTGCCCCATCACTGACCTCTGTGCTGATGATCTGCCCCCATCACTGACCTCTGTGCTGATGATCTGCCCCATCACTGACCTCTGTGCTGATGATCTGCCCCCATCACTGACCCTGTGCTGATGACTGCCCATCACTGACTCTGTGCTGATGATCTGCCCCATCACTGACCTCTGTGCTGATGATCTGCCCCCATCACTGACCTCTGTGCTGATGATCTGCCCCCATCACTGACCTCTGTGCTGATGATCTGCCCCATCACTGCCCTCTGTGCTGATGATCTGCCCCCATCACTGACCTCTGTGCTGATGAATCTGCCCCCATCACTGACCTCTGTGCTGTTTGATCTGCCCCCATCACGACTCTGTGTGATGACTGCCATCACTGACTCTGTGCTGATGATCTGCCCCATCACTGACCTCTGTGCTGATGATCTGCCCCATCACTGACCTCTGTGCTGATGATCTGCCCCATCACTGACCTCTGTGCTGATGATCTGCCCCCATCACTGACCTCTGTGCTGATGATCTGCCCCCATCACTGACCTCTGTGCTGATGATCTGCCCCATCACTGACCTCTGTGCTGATGATCTGCCCCCATCACTGACCTCTGTGCTGATGATCTGCCCCCATCACTGACCTCTGTGCTGATGATCTGCCCCCATCACTGACCTCTGTGCTGATGATCTGCCCCATCACTGACCTCTGTGCTGATGATCTGCCCCATCACTGACCTCTGTGCTGATGATCTGCCCCCATCACTGTACCTCTGTGCTGATGATCTGCCCCCATCACTGACCTCTGTGCTGATGATCTGCCCCCATCACTGACCTCTGTGCTGATGATCTGCCCCATACTGACCTTGACTCATGCTTGTCTGATGATCTGCCCCATCACTGACCTCTGTGCTGATGATCTGCCCCATCACTGACCTCTGTGCTGATGATCTGCCCCCATCACTGACCTCTGTGCTGATGATCTGCCCCCATCACTGACCTCTGTGCTGATGATCTGCCCCATCACTGACCTCTGTGCTGATGATCTGCCCCATCACTGACCTCTGTGCTGATGATCTGCCCCCATCACTGACCTCTGGGGCTGATGATCTGCCCCCATCACTGACCTCTGTGCTGATGATCTGCCCCCATCACTGACCTCTGTGCTGATGATCTGCCCCCATCACTGACCTCTGTGCTGATGATCTGCCCCATCACTGACCTCTGTGCTGATGATCTGCCCCCATCACTGACCTCTGTGCTGATGATCTGCCCCATCACTGACCTCTCTGTGCTGCCTACTGATTGCTGCCCCCCATCACTGACCTCTGTGCTGATGATCTGCCCCATCACTGACCTCTGTGCTGATGATCTGCCCCCATCACTGACCTCTGTGCTGATGATCCTGCCCCATCACTGACCTCTGTGCTGATGATCTGCCCCCATCACTGACCTCTGTGCTGATGATCTGCCCCCATCACTGACCTCTGTGCTGATGATCTGCCCCCATCACTGACCTCTGTGCTGATGATCTGCCCCCATCACTGACCTCTGTGCTGATGATCTGCCCCATCACTGACCTCTGTGCTGATGATCTGCCCCATCACTGACCTCTGTGCTGATGATCTGCCCCCATCACGACCTGGAATCCATCTGCTCTGTGCTGATGATCTGCCCCCATCACTGACCTCTGTGCTGATGATCTGCCCCCATCCTGACCTCTGTGCTGATGATCTGCCCCATCACTGACCTCTGTATGATCTGATGACTCGTGCTATGCTCCCATCATGACTCTGTGCTGATGACTGCCCCATCATGACCTCTGTGCTGATGATCTGCCCCATCACTGACCTGCCCATCACTGACTCTGTGCTGATCATCCTGCCCCCATCACTGACCTCTGTGCTGATGATCTGCCCCCATCACTGACCTCTGTGCTGATGATCTGCCCCATCACTGACCTCTGTGCTGATGATCTGGCCTCTTACTTCACAGAGAAAATAGAAAACATCCGTCAGGAAATCAACTCCCAACCTCAAATCGCTGTTACTCCCATCCCTTCCCATATTTCATCCAGCTCACGCTTCACATTTGACCAAGTCACAGAAGAAGAAGTCTCCTGGCTCCCCTCTTCCTCTCGTCCCACTATATGCACCATTGACCCCATTCCCTCACACCTACTCCAATCTCTCTCTCCGGTCGTCACCACTCACCTAACCAAAATCTTCAACCTCTCCCTCTCTTCTGGCATCTTCCCCTCCTCCTTCAAACACTCGATCATTACTCCTCTATTAAATAAAACTTCTCTCGACCCATCCTGCACAAATAACTACAGACCAGTCTCCAATCTCCCCTTCATCTCTAAACTCCTGGAGCGCCTGGTGTATTCCCACCTCACACCGTTACGTCTCCGCTCACTCTCTGTGCCAGGATCTGCTCTGTGCCAGTCACTGCACTGGCTGCCTATACACTATAGGATCTGCTCTGTGCCAGTCATTGCACTGGCTGCCTATACACTATAGGATCTGCTCTGTGCCAGTCACTGCACTGGCTGCCTATACACTATAGGATCTGCTCTGTGCCTGTCATTGCACTGGCTGCCTATACACTATAGGATCTGCTCTGTGCCAGTCACTGCATTGGCTGCCTATACACTATAGGATCTGCTCTGTGCCAGTCATTGCACTGGCTGCCTATACACTATAGGATCTGCTCTGTGCCAGTCACTGCACTGGCTGCCTATACACTATAGGATCTGCTCTGTGCCAGTCATTGCACTGGCTGCCCATACACTATATGGATCTGCTCTGTGCCAGTCATTGCACTGGCTTGCCTATACACTATGGATGACTGCTCTGTGCCAGTCACTGCACTGGCTGCCTATACACTATAGGATCTGCTCTGTGCCAGTCATTGCACTGGCTGCTATACACTATGATCCCTCTGAGCGTCATTGCCACTGGCTGCCATAGACACTATAGGATCTGCTCTGTGTGCAGTCATGCACTGGCTGCCCAAGAACATATAGAATACCGTCTGTGCCATCCCATTGCATGGCTGCCTTACCTATAGGATTTGCTCTTTCCATCAGCTGCACTGGTCCTGCCTAATCACAGTAGGAATTCCGCTCTGTGCCAGTCCACTTGCACTGGCTGCCTATACCCCTATAGATCTGCTCTTCGTGCAGTCATTGCACTAGCATGCCCCTTACCCTTATTGGATCTGCTCTTGCCTTCATGCACTGGATGCCTATACACTATAGATACTGCTCTTGGCCAGTCACTGCACTGGCCGCTATACCACCTATATCTGCTTCTGTGCCATCACTGCACTTGGCTGCCTATCACTATAGGATCGCTCTGTGCCAGTCATTGCACTGGCTGCCTATACACTATAGATCTGCTCTGTGCCAGTCATTGCACTGGCTGCCTATACACTATAGGATTGCTCTGTGCCAGTCACTGCACTGGCTGCCTATACACTATAGGATCTGCTCTGTGCCAGTCACTGCACTGGCTGCCTATACACTATAGGATCTGCTCTGTGCCAGTCATTGCACTGGCTGCCTATACACTATAGGATCTGCTCTGTGCCAGTCATTGCACTGGCTGCCTATACACTATAGGATCTGCTCTGTGCCAGTCACTGCACTGGCTGCCTATACACTATAGGATCTGCTCTGTGCCAGTCCTTGCACTGGCTGCCATACACTATAGGATCTGCTCTGTGCCAGTCATTGCACTGGCTGCCTATACACTATATGGATCGCTCTGTGCCAGTCATTGCACTGGCTGCCTATACACTATAGGATCTGCTCTGTGCCAGTCATTGCACTGGCTGCCATACACTATATGATCCGCTCTGTGCCAGTCATTGCACTGGCTGCCTATACACTATAGGATCTGCTCTGTGCCAGTCATTGCACTGGCTGCCTATACACTATATGATCCGCTCTGTGCCAGTCATTGCACTGGCTGCCTATACACTATAGGATTCTGCTCTGTGCCAGTCACTGCACTGGCTGCCTATACACTATAGGATCTGCTCTGTGCCAGTCACTGCACTGGCTGCCTATACAACTATATGATCTGCTCTATGCCAGTCATTGCACTGGCTGCCTATACACTATATGATCGCTCTGTGCCAGTCATTGCACTGGCTGCCTATACACTATAGGATCTGCTCTGTGCCAGTCACTGCACTGGCTGCCTATACACTATAGGATCTGCTCTTGCCAGTCATTGCACTGGCTGCCTATACACTATATGATCGCTCTGTGCCAGTCATTGCACTGGCTGCCCTATACTATAGGATCCGCTCTGTGCCAGTCATTGCACTGGCTGCCTATACACTATAGGATCTGCTCTGTGCCAGTCATTGCACTGGCTGCCTATACACTATAGGATCCGCTCTGTGCCAGTCATTGCACTGGCTGCCTATACACTATAGGATCGCGCTCTGTGCCAGTCATTGCACTGGCTGCCTATACACTATAGGATCCGCTCTGTGCCAGTCATTGCACTGGCTGCCTATACACTATATGATCCGCTCTGTGCCAGTCATTGCACTGGCTGCCTATACACTATAGGATCCGCTCTGTGCCAGTCATTGCACTGGCTGCCTATACACTATAGTGATCCGCTCTGTGCCAGTCATTGCACTGGCTGCCTATACACTATAGGATCCGCTCTGTGCCAGTCATTGCACTGGCTGCCTATACACTATAGATCCGCTCTGTGCCAGTCATTGCACTGGCTGCCTATACACTATAGGATCTGCTCTGTGCCAGTCATTGCACCAGGCTGCCCATACACTATAGGATCTGCTCTGTGCCAGTCATTGCACTGGCTGCCTATACACTATAGGATCTGCTCTGTGCCAGTCATTGCACTGGCTGCCTATACACTATAGGATCTGCTCTGTGCCAGTCATTGCACTGGCTGCCCATACACTATAGGATCCACTCTGTGCCAGTCATTGCACTGGCTGCCCATACACTATAGGATCCGCTCTGTGCCAGTCATTGCACTGGCTGCCCATACACTATAGGATCCACTCTGTGCCAGTCATTGCACTGGCTGCCCATACACTATAGGATCCGCTCTGTGCCAGTCATTGCACTGGCTGCTCATACACTATAGGATCCACTCTGTGCCAGTCATTGCACTGGCTGCCCATACACTATAGTATCCACTCTGTGCCAGTCATTGCACTGGCTGCCCATACACTATAGTATCCACTCTGTGCCAGTCATTGCACTGGCTGCCCATACACTATAGGATCTGCTCTATGCCAGTCATTGCACTGGCTGCCTATACACTATAGGATCTGCTCTGTGCCAGTCATTGCACTGGCTGCCCATACACTATAGGATCCGCTCTGTGCCAGTCATTGCACTGGCTGCCCATACACTATAGGATCCGCTCTGTGCCAGTCATTGCACTGGCTGCTCATACACTATAGGATCCGCTCTGGATTTTCCATTTCTTCAGGACGTCTGGATAATGATTGTTAATAAGCCCCTGTACTTTGTGTCACCCTCACCTCATTGTAGAGTGTAAGCTCTTATGATCAGGGCTGTCATTATTCTGCTTTAATGATGCTGCAGAATATGTTGGCGCTGTATAAATGACGATTCTTCTTATTCCATAGTGACAGGTGTGCGGTTTTGGGGTGTGCTCCGCTCTTGCTCTGTCTGTATTGTGTGAATATTCGGGTTTGCTCTTTTTATACTTTTTGTTCTCTTTCTTGCACTTTTTACATGTTTTCCGCTTTGTTTTCTGCTCAGCAGCGACATCTTGTGGTGACACTTGTCATTACTGGTTGCAGCGCACCGTCGTTGCGATTGTTTTGGGTCAGGCTTGCGGTATGTATTACAGATGGTGGTGTACAATACCAGACCTCTGAGTATACAGTGCTCCGACATCACGGGGCAGGTGAGGTTATCCTCTGTTAGAATAGTAATGAGGAGGATACAGCCCCTCCATCCATGGGGACAGTGTGAGGACAGAGGGCTTCCTATCAGGATTCAGGGGGGCAGGCAGTTTTGGGGGTCTTGGTTTACTAATCGGGGGGGTCTACGGGGTTTCTCCAATATCTCTAAACAGGGTCTTATTAATAATAAAATGAACCCACGCGCTGTGTGTCACCAGGACCGCTGTGCTGCACATCACACCCCGACCCGTGATATCTCAGACAAAACCACAGCAATCTGGATAACCCGCTCTGCCATCTAATATCTACAGCCTGCGGTGTAAAGTGTGTGTGCTTCCAGCAATACGTACCACATAACCCGACTCTTCCCCATGTCCCCAGAGGTTCTAGGAGGAGCCGTCTTATTGCTCGTGTTGTAGGGTCTTCAGTTGCTGCATAGCTGAGATAAGTGACCTACACTGATTTGGCACCAAACTATAGAACTGCGTGCACATGTCCCGCCAATTGTCTCCTCACCTCACCCCCTATCTGTCGGTGTCCCCCAAGACTCAGTTCTAGGACCCCGACTCTTCTCCATCTACACCTTCGACCTGGGGCAGCTCATAGAGCCCCATGTCTTTCATTATCATCTCTACACTGATGACAGATCTCCCTCTCTGGACCGGACATCGCCTCTTACTGACCACAATCCCACAATGTCTGTCACTATCTCATCTTTCTTCTCCGCTCGATTTCTATAACTGATCATGGACAAACCAGAATTCATCCTCTTTCCCCTCACTCTCCCCCTCCACCAGACCTATCCATCACAGTCAATGGCTGCTCACTTTCCCCAGTCTCGCACGCTCGGTGCCTCGGAGTGATCCTGACTCTGACTCTCCTTCAAGTCACATATCTAAGCCTCTCTCCTCCTCCTGCCAATTCCAACTCAATACTTCCCGGATCCGTACATTACTTGACCAAGATACTAAAAAACACTCGTGCATGCCCTCATCATCTCTCACCTGGACTACTGCAACCTCCTGCTCTCTGGCCTCTCCTCTAGCACTCTTGCACCACTACAATCAATCCTAAACTCTGCAGCCTGACTAATCCACCTGTCACCTGGCTATTCCCCGGCCTCTCCTCTCTGCCCTTCACTGGCCTTCTATTGTCCAGAGGCTCCATTTCAAAACCCTAACGATGATATACAAAGCCATGCACAACCTGTCTCTTACATACATCTCTGACATGGTCTCCCGGTACTGACCTACACGCAACCTCTGATCCTCCCAAGATCTCCTTCTCTACTCCCCTCTTATCTCTTCTTCCCACAACTGCATACAAGATTTCTCCCGTGCTTCCCCCATACTCTGGAACTCTCTGCCCCAACACATCAGACATTCTCCTACCCTGGGAACCTTCAAAAGGAACCTGAAGACCCAACAAGCGACTGAGGCGGTCAACAGGGTAGGGCGATACTCAGATCCCAGGACAGGACGGCTGCTTCGATGGGGGATCACGGCTGGTTGGCTCCCGTTTCCGTGCCCTGAACCCTCAGTGGCGGGGATTAGGGGGAATGGTGATGAGGATAAGGGTAGTAGTGTCGTGACGCCACCTGTGGTTCCTGGTAACGGTGGATACCAGCGCTGCGGCCGGCCGCTGAGGTGATGGAGGTGCAGCTCAGTGTAGTACAGCTCTCCACAGGTGGAGCTTTACCTCAGGGCAGCGGGGTGGATGAGGGGAGTAGTAGTAGTGTCTCTGCGGTGAACGCTGTGGGCAGCGGTGGGTAAGCAGGCACACACACACAATAGCCTTTGTTTCGGTACCCTTTACTGATGTCTGGTAACAGGTATAGTCCAGGAGGGTAACCAGGTCCTCAGTGTAATTTGGGACGTTCACCTCGGAGAGTTGTGAGGCCTCCTCTATCTGTGTGCGGTGTTTGGGGTAAGCTCTG
Source organism: Allobates femoralis (assembly GCA_033576535.1). Lineage (NCBI taxonomy): Eukaryota > Metazoa > Chordata > Amphibia > Anura > Aromobatidae > Allobates > Allobates femoralis. The sequence goes on along the minus strand of JARQOC010000003.1, from coordinate 3,277,810 downwards.
CCTGTAACTGAACTCGCCGCTTTCCTCCCTCTCAGGGCTTTACTCTGTAACCGACTATGAGGACCTCCTGTGGGGTCCCTACACTCCTCTGGGGCCCCTGGTCCTGTGCTTGGTCAGGTGTGAGTGTATCTATTAAGTTAGTACCTCAGGGGAATAGATCCTCATGGTTTCTCCAGGCTTTTCCTGCTTCAGTGTTTCTCCTGCAGGGTCGGACTCCGGTGTCCGGCTGAGCTAAAGGGATCCTATATACGGTCCCTTGTCCTTCTTCCTTATTCCTGGCCTCCGTCCCTCTCTCTGGGGGGCTCCACAGTGGGTCCGTGTCCCTTGGTTCTGGGCCTTGCTTTGCCCAGCCACCGAGTCTTTCCAGCACCTTCTCTAGGCTGTTTCACTGCTCCGAGCAGACTAACTGCCTGACTGACTCCTCCCCTCAGGCCTGGATCTTTTATAGGGGATCTGGCTTAAAGGACCGATCCGACCACAAAACTTGTTATTTTAAAAAAGCTAATCTGTGCTGAATTGTATTAAAAAAGCCTCCCACAGTTTTTTGTTTTCCTACCATCATTTCCTCAATTTCTGTGTTCAGTGCCTCCATGCAGCATTTCATGATTAGGTAATTTCCTGTTTTGTTTTTTGCTGATCACCACCCCCTGTACACACCTCTCTGCCCCTCCACACTCCTCTCTGCACACACACTGCACCCTGATTGGCCAGGAATCTACTCTGCCATTCTCTACAGTGTATCAGTGCTGCAGCAGTGAAGGATCATTCACAAACAACTCATCATTATTACACAAACACGGTCCAGCAAGCAACTCCTACAGCAATGGACCTGAAAGTGCAAGAAGGGAAAAATTGGGTGAGAGCAGGCACTGCATACAGAGTCTGGGAGCTGCTCTGTGTACCTGCAGTGTCCATGCAATCCTGCCTCAAACAGCTCCTCTCTACTCAGCACACATGGGCTGGGTTAGCAGAGGGGAGTCGGCTCACAGTGACTGGGCTGTGATGCTGTGTACAGGGCGGGGGATAAGCTAATGCTGTGTGGTTGGGACGTGACATCACAGGAAGAAGCAAAATCACTGCAGGAGAGGTCATGTGACTGCTCTGAGCCAGGTGCTGACAGGAGAGAGGGGCTTACAGCAGATCAGGTAGGTAATTACCATCTATCTACTTGTATCTGTGTAGCCCAATACTGTAAAGATTGATTTAAGCCGGATAAGTCCTTTTAAGGCAGCCAGTAGAGCTCCCCCTCCAGGTCTGGGGTGGTAGATGTTGTCTGCTGTGTGTACCAAAGTGTAAATCCCTCTTTGCACTGGATGGGTCCTGTGGCAATCCCCAGCAGGGTGCCACATTACAACTAGCAGTGACCCTCAGTTCACTAAAAAAACTGCACGACTAGATCTAACCCCTCACCCACTGTATCCTCATCCACCCCTTGTGGACTTTGAGCCCTCATGGGCAAAATCCTCTCTCCTCACCAACTATATCCTCGCCCATCTCTTGTAGACTATGAGCCCTCGTGGGCAGGGTCCTCTCTCCTCACCTACTGTATCCTCACCCATCCCTTGTAGACTGTGAGCCCTCGTGGGCAGGGTTCTCTCTCCTCACCTACTGTATCCTCACCCATCCCTTGTAGACTGTGAGCCCTCGTGGGCAGGGTTCTCTCTCCTCACTTACTGTATCCTCCCCCATCCCTTGTAGACTGTGAGCCCTCATGAGCAGGGTCCTCTCTCCTCACCTACTATCTCCTCACCTATACCTTGTAGACTGTGAGCCCTCGTGGGCAGGGTTCTCTCTCCTCACCTACTGTATCCTCACCCATCCCTTGTAGACTGTGAGCCCTCGTGGGCAGGGTTCTCTCTCCTCACCTACTGTATCCTCACCCATCCCTTGTAGACTATGAGCCCTCGTGGGCTGGGTTCTCTCTCCTCACTTACTGTATCCTCCCCCATCCCTTGTAGACTGTGAGCCCTCATGGGCAGGGTCCTCTCTCCTCACCTACTGTATCCTCACCCATGGAATAAATGGCGCTATAATACTAAATAATATTTCGGCTTCGAATTTTCTTTTGGCTCTTGGCTTCCAGCTGACATCTTGTGGCTCTAATCTCCCAGCTCTTGGCTCCGGTCCGGCCAGCGCTCCTGACTGTCCACACAATTACCCTAAGGTGAACACAGCTCCACTGTAGAGGCAGCTCTGCATGTGCTGCTATAGTCTAGGGTCCTGACTCCTTTCCATCATGGCTAGGATTGTTTTCCTGCTGTATTTGGGCTCTGTGCTGTCACTGGGGGGCAGTATAACACTGCGTCTTCCGCTCTGTCCCAGGAGAACACATTTTATACACTACGCTCTTGGCTTCCACCTCCATGTTCTCAGTTTTAGATTCGCGGCTTTTGACTCTGGTTCTTTCCTCTCGTCTTTCAGTTCTAAGCTCCTGGTTCTCGTCTTTCAGCTCTCAGCTCCTGGTTCTCGTCTTTCAGCTCTCAGCTCCTGGTTCTCGTCTTTCAGCTCTCAGCTCCTGGTTCTCGTCTTTCAGCTCTCAGCTCCTGGTTCTCGTCTTTCAGTTCTCAGCTCCTGGTTCTCGTCTTTCAGTTCTCAGCTCCTGGTTCTCGTCTTTCAGTTCTCAGCTCCTGGTTCTCGTCTTTCAGCTCTCAGCTCCTGGTTCTCGTCTTTCAGCTCTCAGCTCCTGGTTCTCGTCTTTCAGTTCTCAGCTCCTGGTTCTCGTCTTTCAGTTCTCAGCTCCTGGTTCTCGTCTTTCAGTTCTCAGCTCCTGGTTCTCGTCTTTCAGCTCTCAGCTCCTGGTTCTCGTCTTTCAGCTCTCAGCTCCTGGTTCTCGTCTTTCAGTTCTCAGCTCCTGGTTCTCGTCTTTCAGTTCTCAGCTCCTTGTTCTCGTCTTTCAGTTCTCAGCTCCTGGTTCTTGTCTTTCAGTTCTCAGCTCCTGGTTCTTGTCTTTCAGTTCTCAGCTCCTGGTTCTCGTCTTTCAGTTCTCAGCTCCTGGTTCTTGTCTTTCAGTTCTCAGCTCCTGGTTCTCGTCTTTCAGTTCTCAGCTCCTGGTTCTCCTCTTTCAGTTCTCAGTTCCTGGTTCTCCTCTTTCAGTTCTCAGCTCCTGGTTCTCGTCTTTCAGTTCTAAGCTCCTGGTTCTCGTCTTTCAGCTCTCAGCTCCTGGTTCTTGTCTTTCAGCTCTCAGCTCCTGGTTCTCGTCTTTCAGTTCTCAGCTCCTTGTTCTCGTCTTTCAGTTCTCAGCTCCTGGTTCTTGTCTTTCAGTTCTCAGCTCCTGGTTCTTGTCTTTCAGTTCTCAGCTCCTGGTTCTCGTCTTTCAGTTCTCAGCTCCTGGTTCTCCTCTTTCAGTTCTCAGTTCCTGGTTCTCCTCTTTCAGTTCTCAGCTCCTGGTTCTCGTCTTTCAGCTCTCAGCTCCTGGTTCTCGTCTTTCAGTTCTCAGCTCCTGGTTCTCGTCTTTCAGCTCTCAGCTCCTGGTTCTCGTCTTTCAGCTCTCAGCTCCTGGTTCTCGTCTTTCAGTTCTCAGCTCCTGGTTCTCGTCTTTCAGCTCTCAGCTCCTGGTTCTCGTCTTTCAGTTCTAAGCTCCTGGTTCTCGTCTTTCAGCTCTCAGCTCCTGGTTCTCGTCTTTCAGTTCTCAGCTCCTGGTTCTCGTCTTTCAGTTCTCAGCTCCTGGTTCTCCTCTTTCAGTTCTCAGCTCCTGGTTCTCGTCTTTCAGTTCTAAGCTCCTGGTTCTCGTCTTTCAGCTCTCAGCTCCTGGTTCTCGTCTTTCAGCTCTTAGCTCCTGGTTCTTGTCTTTCAGTTCTCAGCTCCTGGTTCTTGTCTTTCAGTTCTCAGCTCCTGGTTCTCGTCTTCAGTTCTCAGCTCCTGGTTCTCGTCTTTCAGTTCTCAGCTCCTGGTTCTCGTCTTTCAGTTCTCAGCTTCTGGTTCTCGTCTTTCAGCTCTCAGCTTCTGGTTCTCGCTTTCAGTTCTCAGCTCCTGGTTTCTCGTCTTTCAGCTCTCAGCTCCTGGTTCTCGTCTTTCAGCTCTCAGCTCCTGGTTCTTGTCTTTCAGTTCTCAGCTCCTGGTTCTCCTCTTTCAGTTCTCAGCTCCTGGTTCTCGTCTTTCAGCTCTCAGCTCCTGGTTCTCGTCTTTCAGTTCTCAGCTCCTGGTTCTTGTCTTTCAGTTCTCAGCTCCTGGTTCTCGTCTTTCAGCTCTCAGCTCCTGGTTCTCGTCTTTCAGTTCTCAGCTCCTGGTTCTCGTCTTTCAGCTCTCAGCTCCTGGTTCTCGTCTTTCAATTCTCAGCTCCTGGTTCTCGTCTTTCAGCTCTCAGCTCCTGGTTCTTGTCTTTCAGTTCTCAGCTCCTGGTTCTTGTCTTTCAGTTCTCAGCTCCTGGTTCTTGTCTTTCAGTTCTCAGCTCCTGGTTCTCGTCTTTCAGTTCTCAGCTCCTGGTTCTCGTCTTTCAGTTCTCAGCTCCTGGTTCTCGTCTTTCAGTTCTCAGCTCCTGGTTCTGGTCTTTCAGTTCTCAACTCCTGGTTCTCGTCTTTCAGTTCTCAGCTCCTGGTTCTCGTCTTTCAGCTCTCAGCTCCTGGTTCTCGTCTTTCAGTTCTCAGCTCCTGGTTTTCGTCTTTCAGCTCTCAGCTCCTGGTTCTGGTCTTTCAGTTCTCAGCTCCTGGTTTTCGTCTTTCAGCTCTCAGCTCCTGGTTCTCGTCTTTCAGTTCTAAGCTCCTGGTTCTCGTCTTTCAGCTCTCAGCTCCTGGTTCTGGTCTTTCAGTTCTCAGCTCCTGGTTTTCGTCTTTCAGCTCTCAGCTCCTGGTTCTCGTCTTTCAGCTCTCAGCTCCTGGTTCTCGTCTTTCAGTTCTCAGCTCCTGGTTTTCGTCTTTCAGCTCTCAGCTCCTGGTTCTCGTCTTTCAGCTCTCAGCTCCTGGTTCTCGTCTTTCAGCTCTCAGCTCCTGGTTCTTGTCTTTCAGCTCTCAGCTCCTGGTTCTGGTCTTTCAGCTCTCAGCTCCTGGTTCTCGTCTTTCAGTTCTCAGCTCCTGGTTCTCGTCTTTCAGTTCTCAGCTCCTGGTTCTCGTCTTTCAGCTCTCAGCTCCTGGTTCTCGTCTTTCAGCTCTCAGCTCCTGGTTCTCGTCTTTCAGTTCTCAGCTCCTGGTTTTCGTCTTTCAGCTCTCAGCTCCTGGTTCTCGTCTTTCAGCTCTCAGCTCCTGGTTCTCGTCTTTCAGCTCTCAGCTCCTGGTTCTCGTCTTTCAGCTCTCAGCTCCTGGTTCTCGTCTTTCAGCTCTCAGCTCCTGGTTCTCGTCTTTCAGTTCTCAGCTCCTGGTTCTCGTCTTTCAGTTCTCAGCTCCTGGTTCTCGTCTTTCAGTTCTCAGCTCCTGGTTCTGGTCTTTCAGCTCTCAGCTCCTGGTTCTCGTCTTTCAGTTCTCAGCTCCTGGTTCTCATCTTTCAGTTCTCAGCTCCTGGTTCTCGTTTTTCAGCTCTCGGCTCCGGATTCTTGTCTTTCGGGGATGGGGTATTTGGGCAGTACGGCCATTCCCTATTTCCACCACACATTACCGTATACCAGCTGTAGATGACCCGGGGACTGATGATTCTGGGGTCACCTCAGGATATGGGAACATTGTGCTGAGTGTTGCTCCTCCATCCTCTCGTGTGACCAGTGTGGGGTGACGCAGCCTTAGAGTGACACCAGTGGAGTAGACGGAGGCTGTGCTGCTTCCTCAGCTCCATTTCCCTGGTGCCGTTAATGATCGGAGGTGTCAGTGACCTGTTATCATGACTGGCGGGCTGTGATGACACCCTCCACACTTTACACTCACAGACGAGCTCATTAACCTTTTCTGATTAATGCAATTATTTCTCCAACATTAACCGTGAATCGAAACATGGCAGATGGCTCTCCTGCCCGATATGACGGCTGTCCTGCCCAAAGATGATCCTTCTCCTGCCCAATATGACGACTCTCTTGCCAAAGACGATGGCTCTGTTGCCTGATAAGATACAGTGTTGGCCAAAAGTATTGACCCCCCTGCAATTCTGTCAGATAATCCTCAGTTTCCTCCTGAAAATGATTGCAATCACAAATTCTTTGCTATTATTATCTTCATTTAATTTGTCTTCAATGAAAAAACACAAAAGAGAATGAAGCAAAAAGCAAAATATTGATCATTTCACACAAAACTCCAAAAATGGGCCGGACAAAAGTATTGGCACCCTCAGCCTAATACTTGGTTGCACAACCTTTAGCCAAAATAACTGCGATCAGCCGCTTCCGGTAACCATCAATGAGTTTCTTACAATGCTCTGCTGGAATTTTACACCATTCTTCTTTGGCAAACTGCTCCAGGTCCCTGATATGTGAAGGCGCCTTCTCCAAACTGCCATTGTTACATCTCTCCACAGGTGATCTATGGGATTCAGGTCTGGACTCATTGCTGCCACCTTAGAAGTCTCCAGTGCTTTCTCTCCACCATTTTCTAGCGCTTTTTGAAGTGTGTTTTGGGTCATTGTCCTGCTGGAAGACCCATGACCTCTGAGGGAGACCCAGCTTTCTCACACTGGGCCCTACATTATGCTGCACAATGTGTTGGTAGTCTTCAGACTTCATAATGCCATGCACACGGTCAAGCAGTCCAGTGCCAGAGGCAGCAAAGCAACCCCAAACCATCAGGGAGCCTCCGCCATGTCTGACTGTAGGGAGCGTGTTCTTTTCTTTGAATGCCTCTTTTTTTCTCCTGTAAACTCTATGTTGATGCCTTTGCCCATAAATCTCTACTTTTGTCTCATCTGACCAGAGAACATTCTTCCAGAACGTTGTAGGCTTTCTCAGGTAAGTTTTGGCAAACTCCAGCCTGGCTTTTTTATGTCTCGGGGTAAGAAGTGGGGTCTTCCTCGGTCTCCTACCATACAGTCCCTTTTCATTCAGACATGACGGATAGTACGGGATGACACTGTTGTACCCTCGGACTGCAGGGCAGCTTGAACTTGTTTGGATGTTAGTCGAGGTTCTTTATCCACCATCCGCACAATCTTACGCTGAAATCTCTTGTCAGTTTTTCTTTTCCGTCCACATCTAGGGAGGTTAGCCACAGTGCCATGGGCTTTACACTTCTTGATGACACTGCGCACGGTAGACACAGGAACATTCAGGTCTTTGGAGATGGACTTGTAGCCTTGAGATTGCTCATGCTTCCTCACTATTTGGTTTCTCCAGTCCTCAGACAGTTCTTTGGTCTTCTTTCTTTTCTCCATGCTCAATGTGGTACACACAAGGACACAGGACAGAGGTGGAGTCAACTTTAATCCATGTCAACTGGCTGCAAGTGTGATTTAGTTATTGCCAACACCTGTTAGGTGCCACAGGTAAGTTACAGGTGCTGTTAATTACACTAATTACAGAAGCATCACATGATTTCTCTAACAGTGACAATACTTTTGTCCACCCCCTTTTTTATGTTTGGTGGAATTAGATCCAATTTGGCTTTAGGACAATTCTCTTTTTGTGTTTTTTCATTGAAGACAAATTAAATGAAGATAATAATAGCAAAGAATTTGTGATTGCAATCATTGTCAGGAAGAAACTGAGGATTATCTGACAGAATTACAGGGGTGTCAATACTTTTGGCCACAACTGTAGCTCTCCTGAAAAACCAATTGCTGTCCTGCCCAAGACAACAACTCTCATACCCAAGACGGCAACTCTGCTGCCCAAGACGATGCCCCTCCTGCTCGACACAATTGCTCTGCTCCTCAAGACGACGGCTTTGCTGCTCGAGACAATGGCTCTACTGCTGAAGACAAGGGATCTTGTGACCAAGACCACGGCTCCGCTGCCCAAGAGGAGGGATCTCATATCCAAGATGACTGCTATCTTGCCTGAGAGAACTACTGTGACTGCCCAGCACAACTGCCACACTGCCCATGATGACTGTGTCCTGCTGCCTGGAATAGTGATGAACATGGTGCCATGCTTGGGTGTTTGGTACTCGAAACTAGTAGATCAGAAGCTCAGACTGGATTGACTCGTGTACCGAGTACCATGAAGTTCAATGGGGAACTCGAGTTTTCTTTTCTGTACACTCGATATGAGTTATGCCCGTCCGCACGTCCAACTGCTTGTTTCGAGTCTAGAGCACCTGAGCATGGTCGTGTCCACTCACCACTACTACGAGGCTTTGTTCATAATATGGCAGCGCCTTGATTTCTCTTGTTTATGGTCTTTTAATGGAATGAAATGAAGAATTTTCTTCTCTGGATCTGTTGCCGGACCATCAGCAGTCTGGATCTGTCGCCCATCATGTCTCAGACGTCCATTGAACGCTCGTCACCCCCCACTGGGCAATACAATGAGCTGACACAAGGAGTGGGGAAGGGAGGTGACCGCACCCGACGCACGTTTCACAGTGGATGTCATGTGTCAGTCACCAGCTTCTTCTTCTGTCCCACAATCCTCCATGTAAGAAAACATGTAACACTGGATCACAACAGGCACTGGATCCAAACCAGCACTAGGCTGTCCGCCCCCGCGGTATCTACACTGCTGCTCTACCATTGTACCACAATGAAATCTAGGTCATCAACAACCGGTGCTGGCGTCACAGGCAAAACCTCAACCTCCAAGGGACTCATATACTGTGCCAAAATAATAGTGCCATATACAGCACACATATTACTGCTAAATACTGCCAAAATAATACTGACATATACAGACCTTGCCTATTACCGTCATATACTGCTAAAATATACTGCAACATAGAGCCCACCTATTGCTGCAGTATACCGCCAAAATAATACTGCCATATACAACCCTCCTATTAATGCCATATACTGCCAAACAACATCATAGTGCTGTATACATCTCTCATGTAACCACCATATACAGCAAAAGTAATACAGCTGTATACAGCCCAATTAATACTGCCATACAGTGCTGAAATAATATACAGCATGTAAAAACCGATCCACTCAGAGCACAGACTGATGTTACCTGTGCCAGTAATCAGTGCAGATGGAGAAATAACTGCAGCTTCAAACCCACACCCCCCCCATGTACAGCGCCGCCATCTCCTGCCCCACATTTATAGTGCCACCACCTCCTGCCTTCTCCTGCCCCCCACTCTGTGTGTAGCGTTTCCACCTCCTGGCCCTCCCTATATATAGTACCTCCATCTCCTGGCCCCCTCTCGTTTATAGTGCCGTCATTCCCTAATCTCCTAGTCCCATCATATCCTCCCCCCCCCCCCCCCCCCCCGTGTATAGCACGCCATCTCCTACCCCTCTCCTGTGTATAGTACCATCTCAGCCTGGTCCCTGCCCTGTGTATAGCACCGCCATCTCCTGGCCCCACTTCTGCCCCTCATCCTCCTGAGTATTAGCGGTCATTAGCGGTGATAGCGCCTGCACCAACCCTTGCGCCCTGGAGCAGCCGCATGTGTGGCGCCCCGCATATGCAGGCGTCACAGAGGGGTACTACACCCGTTAAAGAGGTGTAAATGCTCCAGCTGCAGGTGGACCCTAGGATGGTGGGTGGGATCCATTCCCAGCACTCCCACATTAGTTAAGGGTGGGAGGTTACCCGGGAGGGGATATAATCACCTCTAGGGGGAACTAGAGAGTAGAAGTAGAAAGAGAAGTAGGAGAGTAGGAGTCAGAGTGAGCTTGAAGGGGGAAGAAGGTCTTGGACCTTAGGTCTCTCGGCTGAGGGACCAGGAGGAGATGGAGGAAGAGGAAAGATATTAGGAAGATTAAACTTAGTGGAAGGTCACACTGAGTCGGTTTCGAGCTGAACCGGAGGGAAGAAGAAGGGACCTTGAGGAGGTCCTGAAAGAGGGCGGCCAACAAGAGAAGTCCGGGCCCTGGAGAGAAAGGGAGATCCTCAGAATGGAGCGTCCATACTCAAGGGGATAATCCACTCCAACTAGGGGAACGCTGGGCCCTGGGATCCGGCCAAAGTCCAGCTTTGCAGTCGGCAACGGCTGTTGTGGCTCGTTCATCAGCCGCAGCACCCTGCCATCGCAGCACCAACAAGGGAGGGGACCCCCGGTACTACCTACACGGAGCTACTGGGTATAGATCAATCCAAAGCGGGGAAGAACGGACACGGGTTAGTTAATGAAGGTACACCAAGGGTTCCCCTATACCACCTGGGATCCTTCAGCCACCCGTTAAGCTACCTGTCCTTGTAACATCTGAATGCTGAAATGTGAACTGTATCTGATGCTGCTACGAGTTAACAGTAAAGTACCCGGGAGAAAGTGACTGTGCCTCTGCCTGTGTTTCCTTCTGCATCAATCTGTTCCATTACAGGAACGCTGCCCCGGAGGAACAGCCCTACCTGTAGGGGACTTTGCCAACTAAGCCGCAATACCACCTACCTCCGGCGGACTGTGGTGGCGCTGGTGACCTATCACCAGACACTACAGGTGGCGTCACGAGAACTATATATATATTTCCCCTGTGAATATAACCCCTTTTTGAAGTGTCACCCAGGACACGGGTTCAGGTGCGGCCACCACTCCCGTGACACAGCATCGCTACCCCTGGAGCCTGATACCCGAGTACCCCAGGGCCTGGGGCTCGACACATGCACTCACCCCTGCGCCCCGGACCAGCCACATCCACTCACCCCTGCACCCCGGAGGAGCCGCCTTCACTCACCCCTGCACCCCAGAACAGCTGCCTTCACCTACCCCTGCGCCCCGGAGCAGCCACCTGCACCCACTCCTGTGCCCCGGAGCAGCCACCTGCACCCACCCCTGGCCCCGGAGCAGCCGCCTGCACCCACCCCTTTGCCCTGGAGCAGCCACCTTCACCCACCCCTGTGCCCCAGAGCAGCCGCCTTCACCCACCCCTGCGCGCCCCGGAGTAGCCCTGTACACACCCCTGCGCCCCAGAGCAGCCCTGTACACACCACTGCGCCCCGGAGCAGCCCTGTGCATACCCCTGTGCCCCGGAGAATCCACCTGCACCCACCCCTGCGCCTCGGAGCAGCCCTGCACCCACCCCTGCGCCCCGGAGCAGTCACCTTCACCCACCCCTGTGCCCCGGAGCAGCCACCTGCACCCACCCCTGCGCCCCGGAGCAGCCGCCTGCACCCACCCCTTTGCCCTGGAGCAGCCACCTTCACCCACCCCTGCGCGCCCCGGAGTAGCCCTGTACACACCCCTGCGCCCAGAGCAGCCCTGTACACACCACTGCGCCCCGGAGCAGCCCTGTACATACCCCTGTGCCCCAGAGAATCCACATGCACCCACCCCTGCGTCTCGGAGCAGCCCTGCACCCACCCCTGCGCCCCAGAGCAGCCCTGCACCCACTCCTGCGCTCTGGAGTAGCCCTGTACACAGCCCTGCATCCCGGAGCAGCCTTGTACACACCCCTGCGTCCCGGAGCAGCCACCTTCACCCACCCCTGTGCCCCGAGGCGGCCCTGTACACACCCCTGTGCCCTGAAGCAGCCCTGCACCCACCCCTGCGCCCCGGAGCAGCCACCTTCACCCACCCCTGCGCCCAGAGGCGGCCCTGTACACACCCCTGTTCTCTGGAGCAGCCCTGTACACACCCCTGTGCCCTGGAGCAGCCCTGTACACACCCCTGCATCCCAGAGCAGCCCTGTACACACCCCTGCACCCCGAGGCGGCCCTGTTCACACCCCTGTGCCCTGGAGCAGCCCTGTACACACCCCTGCACCCTGGAGCAGCCCTGTACACACCCCTGCACCCTGGAGCAGCCGCCTTCACCCACCACTGCGCCCCGGAGCAGCCCTGTACACTTCCCTGCGCCCTGGAGCAGCCTTGTACACACTCCTGGACCATGGAGCAGCCCTGTACACACCCCTGCGCCCAGGGGCGGCCCTGTACACACCCCTGCACTCCAGAGCAGCCGCCTTCACCCACCACTGCGCCCCAGAGCAGCCCTGTACACACCCCTATGCCCCGGGGCGGCCCTGTACCCACCCCTGCACCCCGGAGCAGCCGCCTTCACCCACCACTGCGCCCCGGAGCAGCCCTGTACACACCCCTGCGCCCTGGAGCAGCCCTGTACACACTCCTGGACCATGGAGCAGCCGTGTACACACCTCTGTGCTCTGGAGCAGCCATGTACACACCTCTGAGCTTCGGAGCAGCCCTGTACAATTCCCTGCGCCCTGGAGCAGCCCTGTGCACACCCCTGCACCCTGGAGCAGCCCTGTACACACCCCTGCGCCCTGGAGCAGCCCTGTACCCACCCCTGCACCCGGAGCAGCCCTGTACACACCCCTGAGCCCCAGAACAGCCCTGTACACACCCCTGCACCCCAGAGCAGCCGCCTTCACCCACCACTGCGCCCCGAAGCAGCCCTGTAGACTTCCCTGCACCCTGCAGCAGCCCTGTGCACAACCCTGCGCCTCGGAGCAGCCCTGTACCCACCCCTGCACCCCGGAGCAGCCCTGTACACACCCCTGAGCCCCGGAGCAGCCCTGTACACACCCCTGAGCCCCGGAGCAGCCCTGTACACACCCCTGCACCCTGGAGCAGCCCTGTACACACCCCTGCACCCCGGAGCAGCCCTGTACACACCCCTGAGCCCCGGAGCAGCCCTGTACACACCCCTGCACCCCGGAGCAGCCCTGTACACACCCCTGCACCCCGGAGCAGCTGCCTTCACCACCACTGCGCCCTGGTGCAGCCTTGTACACACCGCTGAGCCCCGTCGCAGCCCTGTACACACCCCTGCACCCGGAGCAGCCGCCTTCACCCACCACTGCACCCCGGAGCACCCCTGTACACACCCCTGCACCCCGGAGCACCCCTGTACACACCCCTGCACCCCGGAGCACCCCTGTACACACCCCTGAGCCCCGGAGCAGCCCTGTACACACCCCTGCACCCCGGAGCAGCCCTGTACACACCCCTGCATCCTGGAGCAGCCGCCTTCACCCACCACTGCGCCCCGGAGCAGCCCTGTACACTTCCCTGCGCCCTGGAGCAGCCGCCTTCACCCACCCCTGCGCCCCTGAGCGGCCCTGTACACACCCCTGCGCCCCGGAGCAGCCTTGTACACACCCCTGCACCCCGGAGCAGCCCTGTAAACACCCTGCGCCCCGGAGCAGCCCTGTACACACCCATGCGCCCCGGAGCAGCCCTGTACACACCCCTGCACCCCAGAGCAGCCCTGTACACACCCCTGCGCCCCGGAGCCAGCGGTCACCTCTCCGGCAGATATGTGGCGGTGTATTGGGGCATTAATATTGATGAGGCAGGTTGGCAGATGCTGTTGACATCTGTGTGATGTCAGGATGCTGTCAACACATTGTTAGCGTGGCTGTCAGGCAGCCGGCGCTCCACATGCTCCGATCACTATGCAGCGTGAATTCAATTTTCATGTTTATCTTACGGCTCTTGGCTCCGGCTCCGGCTTATGTTCCCCTATAAAATCCCCAATTAGAGCCATGTGGCACCGAGTGATGTTTTTATTAAACTCATCCTGCGACGTGTGGATCTGGGATATCTGAGCCGCAGCTTATGTTCCCCTTCAAACACCCCACGCCTCCGTCGCTCTGTGTAAAAAACAAAGCGCGTGTCGCTGCTTTCATTCATTATACCGCTCTGTCGCTGGGGATGTTTGTGATATTGTCAGATGATGATGATGATGATGGCGGCAACATGACTCTGGAGAATGAGGACAAGGGAGATCATGGGGATGGATAATAGTACTGCAATATACTTCCAATAAAGTACCGTCATACACTGCAATACTTGGGTACAACTGCAATACACCGCCCATATAATACCACCATGCATTATACTACTGCTGTAGAGCTGCAATATGCCATCTATATAATACCACCATACAATACAGTGCTGATGTAGAACTGCAATATACTGCCCTTATAATACCACTATACATTAAAATACTAGTGGAGAAATGCAAATACACCACCCATATAATACCGGCATACATTTAACTGCTGGTGTAGAAATGCAATACACCGCCCATATAATACCCCATACATTACATCACTGGTATAGAACTGCAATATACTGTGTAGGAACATGTTTTTATGGTCTCTGGGAGGTGGCAGCCTCAGACACAGTGACCCCCCCCCCTCCTTTCCCTCGATTTTGTAATTGTAATTGATCACTGATTAAAGAGCTCACCCTCTGACGCACCCCCTCGTTATGTTTTCTGCGTAATTATCCTCACACTCACATTCTAGTTACATTCAGCCTCCCTCTCTATCTTCTCCTCCCTTAGGTTAATTACAGAAGCCTAAGTTGTATGACTTAAGAACTTTGTGTCAGGAAGCAAAGATGAAGCACAGACTCAAAGTTCTTTGTTCCCTCACCTAAAACACTTTAAGGCAAATGTCATGTGACACTTTAATAGAAGAGTGATGAAACTTATATTTTCAGAATCCATACGACATGGCAAATGCAAAACACTATTTTGCTTCACTGGACTATGAATGAAATCATACCAAATGGATTCCTGGCCATTACACAATCGAAGTCATGTTGTGTTTCCTGTATCAAAGGAGTATAATACAAAATAATATTGTGGTACCGTGTTAGCCAGAGAAATCGATGTAAATACTTAAGACCCAAAAAAAAGGTTGAGAAAAGTATTCTAGGAGTGATACCTTTATTGGCTAACATGAAAACTTATATTTGTAGCTTTCAGAGCTCCAGACTCCTTCATCAGACAATGGTAGGACACAGCTAAAGCTGTGATGCTGAGTCATATGTCTTATAAGGAGTCTCCTCCTCCCTAAGGTTGTGGATGTCACCACGTGACACAGGTTTAGTTTTGTTATTCCCTTTTATTCTATGTAACTTTCTACATTGTATTGTATTTTGTCCCTTTGTGAAATCTTGTATATTTTTTATAAACTCTGCCTATTCTATCAGATTAAATCTATTAAATGTAATAGCTTCATTCTTCTTGCTCTATGATGAAAACCACGACCTTGTTTAACCTCCAGTTACTAGTAACAGGTGTCCAATCAGCCTGATAAATGATTGGTGGTGGCAGCGTATTTAGGATATGTATGTGTTATTGTAGACTTGGTAGTGACGGGATTGAGGTATATATTTCTAGCAGGAACAGGTGATATATACGTCCCGTCACATCAAGTGCCGTAATATTCGGCATAAATCAGAGCAGCTGCGCTCATTACCTTATCCTCGGTCAATTCTCTGACTGCCCTGACGGTAAAGGGGCGCCAGAGAGGTACTCGTCCTGACAAATTGGTGGCAGCGGTGGGATCATAGATCATTAGTGATCTGGTTTGAGCAATCTTTCGTCCCACTATAAACTTGAATGGTTCTTACAAGGACCCTGCGCGAAAAGTTCTGAGTATCACACTCAGTGTTTAATAAAGTCAGGGACAATACTGTGTGTGCAGTAGTTACACCCTTCCCCTCTCTTAGTTTTTCTATTCTATCGTTTATTTGGCGATCATGGCTGCAGTTGGGAAATCCTGGTACAAACAGCAGAAGGAGGCTCTTTCTGCCATCTGTATGGTCAGACAGATTGACTCCTCTGGCAAAAGCAGAAACAAACTGATCACTGAACTGGTGTAATTTGACGCAGAGCAAGGCCTTCTCCAGAACTCATATAAGAGAGAGGTCAGTCAAAGTATGGACAGTATTGCTGCACAATGTCCAGCTCCAGAGGTCAGCCAGAGTATGGATGATACTGCTGCAGAGGTCAGCCAGAGTATGGATGATACTGCTGCAGAGGTCAGCCAGAGTATGGATGATAATGCTGCAGAGGTTAAAAGAGTATGGATGATACTGCTGCAGAGGTCAGCCAGAGTATGGATGATACTGCTGCAGAGGTCAGCCAGAGTATGGATGATACTGCTGCAGAGGTCAGCCAGAGTATGGATGATACTGCTGCAGAGGTCAGCCAGAGTATGGATGATACTGCTGCAGAGGTCAGCCAGAGTATGGATGATACTGCTGCAGAGGTCAGCCAGAGTATGGATGATACTGCTGCAGAGGTCAGCCAGAGTATGGATGATACTGCTGCAGAGGTCAGCCAGAGTATGGATGATACTGCTGCAGAGGTCAGCCAGAGTATGGATGATACTGCTGCAGAGGTCAGCCAGAGTATGGATGATACTGCTGCAGAGGTCAGCCAGAGTATGGATGATACTGCTGCAGAGGTCAGCCAGAGTATGGATGATATTGCTGCAGAGGTCAGCCAGAGTATGGATGATATTGCTGCAGAGGTCCCACCTGTAGACGCAGCCCATATCAGTGTTCAGGGCAGCGTGGACCCCTTCCTGCAGATGACTCTACAGCAACTCCCTGCAGATGATCTTGAGGGACAGCTGAGGCTCATTCAGCAATATGAGAGAGCCAAGATGCAGGCCTAAGTTCAGAGACACAACGAACTGCAGATGACCCAACTCGGGATACCACCATTTACCCCACTAATAGGGAAATACCGGAACCTCCAGCATGGACCACACGATAGTTACAGTGATGTGGTGCACGGTCTCAGAACCAACTTTGAGCAGTGGATCCAAGGACTATCAGTGACCACCTTTGAGCAGCTAACGGACCTGATGGTGAAAGACCAGTTCCTACATCTTTGTCCAGCTGTGATACGACAGTTCATGATGGATCGGGAGCCCAAGGAGGCGGATAAAGCAGCGCAGATCGCAGACACTTTCGAGGCCAAGCAGAAGCCGGAGGTGCGGAAGCCGGTCGTCACCAGCTGGAAAGGGGGTAAGCCATCGACAACTATACCTGCCCCTGCCAGCCGACCTTCCGGAGCAGTTACCTCATCTGCCAGTATCTGCCTTACATCTGATTCTGCTGGTGCTTTACATGTGGCCAATCGGGACATGTGAGCATCGCCTGTCCGGAGAGGCTGAAGAGGAACCCCTCATCTGAGGCCCCAGGGCCTAGTGCAGCTATTTGGTATGTGGGTGGTGCAGGTGGGAGTTCTTTGGTTACTGTGGACAACACCATCACTGTGGGGCTCAGGGACTCTGGCACCGGACGAACTCTCATCTGCCCTGAATTTGTGTGCCCTGATGATCTCATCCCTGGAAAGACACTGACTGTCACCGGTATCGGGGGTGAGTGCCCATATTTGCCCATGGCCAGGGTTTTTCTGGACTGGGGTGTGGGAAGAGGGTGGAGGGAGGTTGGGGTAACCAAGAATCTCCCCGCCAATGTGTTATTGGGAATGGATTTGGGGTGGTTGGTTGCACACTATGTCCCTGATAACCCTCCCAGGTATGACACGTCAGGTAATGTCAATGTTGATAAAGTGAGTAGGTGTCAGGTAACTCAGTCATGTCACACCGCAGGGTGAGATCACTGAGGATCCCATGAGGGTAGCAGAAATCAGCACTAAGGGAGATGAAGGCAGGCATGGCAACTACAAGAGCGGTGGTTGTGTGCCACCTGCCAGGGTCACGACTGTGACATAGCGGGTGCTAGCTGCTCCATCATTAGCACTGATCCTGAGAGAACTCACCTGAAAAGGGAAAAGTGTGTCCCACAGCCAAATGAGTTGATGAGAACACTGTACACATAACCTAGCCGGAGGACGGGAAAGATGAGCTCACTACCTGTCAGGGTGAGGAAAAAGCAGCACTCATAACCTGTCAGAGTAGTGGGAAAGTGGTACCCACAGCTGGCCCAGATATTGAGAAAATTGTGCTCACTGCTTGTCAGGGTGATGGGGAAGCGGCCCCCATGACCTGTCAGAGTAATGGAAAAGTGTTTGCTACAGCCGGCCTAGACAATGGGAAAGTCGTTCCCATAATCAATCCAAATGATGAGAAGTTGGTAACCCCTTCCTGTCTGGACCATGGGAAATTGGTACCCACTGTCTGTCAGGAAGATGGGAAACCAGTACCCATCACCTGTCAAAATGGCGGAAGGACAGTTCCCACAGCCTATGAAGATGAGGTGCAATTGTTGTCCACAGCTTGTCAGGGGGATGGGAAAGCTGTCCCCGGCCAATCAGTCCACTGGGAAGGTGTTATCTCCCAGGGAGACGGCCTACATTGTCGTTGGAACCGCCGCCTCAGTACTGGGAGGGTGGATATCAAACATCAATGCACACGTGAAGCGACCGGTGGTAAGGCCGCGGGTGTGTGTGTATGATCTTTCTCAACAGAATCCTCATACTCAGGTTTAACTGGTAATAACGTTTCTTTACTGGCAAACATGTTTATATCACAGTCAACCGAACTATATGCGCACTTGTATATATTAGAGTCTCTGGATCTTCACTTCTTCCGGGTACGCAGCAAGAAAAAAACACAACAATGAAGATATCTTTCCCTAACTTTCCCTAAAATCACGTACCAGTCTATCACAGAAGAAGATGTCGCTCCCACGTAGCAGGCCTGGGGAACTCCTCAGTCTTCGTCGTTGGTCTCCTTCCGCAGGTAACAGAACTTTTCTTTTAATGTCTCTCCCAGTCTCAGGGCACACCGAGCAGCAGGAGGGAGATCACAACAGCCAAATGGCTCCCTTATGTCGGTCACGGCCCCTGCACATGCAGTCTGGGTGCTCGGCGGGCAAGGTTTTGCAGAGCGGCCAGAGTCACAGCACCAAAGTCCAGTGGCCCAGGATCAGTCACAGGGGCCTCTGCGGGGTGATTTTTCCAGCAAGGTGTAGCAAAGTAGTCCACTTTGAACAGACATCCGCAGGCAGATCTTCTCTGGTTCAGCTCTGAATCTAGACTGCACTGTTTCTCTTCCTGGGTAAACAAAAGAGATGGTGGGGGCTTTCCACCCTCTGTGATTGTACAGTCCACTGATGCCCCCTGGTGGACAAGTGCGGACTGTGCACAGTTCATTTCAGTGTCAATTTCAATAATACAATCTGAATTGTACACCTCATTACATACCCCCCCACTTAAAGGTTGACAGTCCCTGTCAACAACCATCGGCTCCAAGGCAGTGATGGCTGTGGATATCACAGGGATTGATCTCCGGCGGGGTAGGGACCTCTGTTGGGGAAACCGTCATCCCCCCGTTCACCTTCGCTCCCTTGTTCAGGGCTCAGAATATCTCCAATAAACTCAGTCACGTTTTCTACCCGGGGAGAGTAGGATCGCCGGCAGTAGCGGCGCCGGTTGGGGGCAAATCTGCTTCCTTTAACGGGAACACCCCCAGGACCGGTGACGTCGGCGGCCTCTGTACCCTTCTCTCCCTTCACAACATCAAACTGTACCACCTCCCCATCACCAACGCTGCGGAGGCACTTGTGAGGATTGTTACGATTTATGGCAGTCTGATGTACAAACACGTCATCCTTTGTGTCATTCCTGCTGATGAAGCCATACCCATCGCGGACATTAAACCACTTCACCGTCCCCTGGACCCAAGTGGCCAGCACTTGCTTATCGGTCTGGCTCTGTCTCTTCACACCCTTTTCCCTGATCTCCCCTGCCGAGCGAGCTGCTTTGGCTGGGGCGTCTAGTTTAAAGGTGGCTGCTGTTGTGGAGCATGACTTGCTGGTTCTGGTATATCGGACCACGGGTGGAGGATGCGGACAACGGTTTGCCCTATGGCGGGGGTCGCCGCATGTCCAGCACCTTCCCATAGGCCGGCTGGGTTGCTGTCTCGCTTGCCTGTCCGCCTGTTGGTCTAGCCTGAGCTGTAGCTGTAGTATCTGTTTCTGCAACTCTGCTATTATCTGCTTCAATTCTTCCGTGTCACTGTTCGGAGTGCTGGCACCGGATATGGACCTGCAGGCCGTAGTATAAGTCTGGTTATAAGTTACTACCGGGAGGAGATTCTGTTGATCACACATCCTGCCGACTACGCCAGATGAAGCGACCGGTGGTAAGGCCGCGGGTGTGTGTGTATGATCTTTCTCAACAGAATCCCCATACTCAGGTTTAACCGATAATAACTTTTCTTTACTGGCAAACATGTTTATATCACAGTCAACCGAACTATATGCGCACTTGTATATATTAGAGTCTCTGAATCTTCACTTCTGCCGGGTACGCAGCAAGAAAAAAACACAACAATGAAGGTATCTTTCCCTAACTTTCCCTAAAATCACGTACCAGTCTATCACAGAAGAAGATGTCGCTCCCACGTAGCAGGCCTGGGGAACTCCTCAGTCTTCGTCGTTGGTCTCCTTCCGCAGGTAACAGAACTTTTCTTTTAATGTCTCTCCCAGTCTCAGGGCACACAGAGCAGCAGGAGGGAGATCACAACAGCCAAATGGCTCCCTTATGTCGGTCACGGCCCCTGCACATGCACTCTGGGTGCTCGGCGGGCAAGGTTTTGCAGAGCGGCCAGAGTCACAGCACCAAAGTCCAGTGGCCCAGGATCAGTCACAGGGGCTTCTGCGGGATGATTTTTCCTGCAAGGTGTAGCAAAGTAGTCCACTTTGAACAGACATCCGCAGGCAGATCTTCTCTGGTTCAGCTCTGAATCTAGACTGCACTGTTTCTCTTCCTGGGTAAACAAAAGAGATGGTGGGGGCTTTCCACCCTCTGTGATTGTACAGTCCACTGATGCCCCCTGGTGGACAAGTGCGGACTGTGCACAGTTCATTTCAGTGTCAATTTCAATAATACAATCTGAATTGTACACCTCATTACACACGTGCGATGGAAGTGTTTGTATCAAGTGAGCAGTTTATTTACAATTCCGAGGTGAAGTGACAGACTAACGTTTCGGCCAAGTTATTGGCCTTGTTCACAGAGTCGCTGAAAAACATTGAAAATATTTACAGTGAGTAACACAAAGGTTGTTGTATTTACAAAGTTTCAGTATACTGGTGAAAATATATACGTATCTACATATATACACATGGAGAAGATCTCATAGTTTGGATCAGTATGTATAATGGTGATTGCATAAGACCATTAGCTTAGTAGGTTTTAAGGATAAGAGGAGATAGAAAGGAATAAACATACTGGTGAGATCATAGAGGTATTATGATAGTAGAGTTATAGATATGTTTATGTGGCTGAACATACCGTAAAATGTTGAGGCTTGAGATATGGTAGTTCATACAGTAGGTGTATAAGGTAACTTTGTTAAGGAGGTTCCTGTGGAATTGAATGCACTTAAATTAGGGCAGCAGTGTAAGTGAAAGGTGTCACAGTGAGGATAGCTATTATCATGGTGTGTTAATGGGCAAGAGCCCGGTGATACCAGATCCCATATAGCATGAGAGCTAAGTGACTGGGGAGTTAGTGGTATCAAAGGTGGTAAAGGTGAGAGATAATATGCTATCATACACTGGAGTGAATGAAAAGGGGGGGAAACTGCTTAATCTGTATGTAACAGATTCATTGTGTCACAGGATGAGGTATATATATACATAGTTACCGCAGGGAAAGCTGTATAGTATCTCAGCCTGCGGTAGTAGCTGATCACCTGTATGGAGGTATGGTAGAGCAGAGCTCTCTGAATACATAGGGGAAGAAACATACAGCATAACATCAGAATTAGTAAGAAAAGGTGCGATACTTAGCTTGGTGGAGGAGTCTGGTCTCACATGGATTGGTGGCGCAGTGTGGCTGGCTGACACAACTGTGTCCAAGCTGATGGCTGGCAGGTGCTGAAGAGAGCGCGCTCCCTTAAATCCTATCGGACCGGTGGCCAGGCCGGTAATGACGCTAGACGCCGGCGCGTGCGCACTAGCAGCGGGTGACGTCACCGGAAGTGACGTTCCGCGCCTAGAGGCAGTGTTATGGGAAACTCTATGGGGATGTCTGGGGGCGTCACAGGAAGTGACGTGTCATAACAAGGGTTAGTTAGTAACCCTAGGAGATCGAGACGCTGCCTGTGCATGGCGGTTTGGTAGTGCCAGCTGCACACTGCTAAGAGGAGCTGTTAAGACAAGGATGGTGGTGATAATGCTAGGGGAAGGAGAATGGAGGGGGGAAAAAGAGGGGGAAAGTCCGGAGAGCCCCTGAAGTTATAAGGTGCAATGGGTATAGGACCATAGATCTGATTGTTGTAGAATACCTTCTCTACCTCTCTCTTCAGTACTGGGAGTGCAGGCACCGCTCTGCCATCCTGGTCCTCAGCCTGCAGTGGGATAACTGAACCAAAACAGGTCTGAAAGGGTTCCTTAAACGTTGGGACTTTAATGCCACCTTTGGTAGCTCTAGCAGTGGGTTTTGTACTGTCATACCAGCAGATGCCAGTCTTGAGGTGCTGAGAGGCCTCATGGAGATGCCTGTATCTGGGTCCAAAACAGAGAGGGTCCTTCCTGTGGAATTGGGGAGGAGGTGCCGTGAGGTGGGTGTGGGAGACAGTCTGTAACCATAACCCGTGCGTCCTCTAAAAGGGGGAGATGTCAGGAAAATACAAAAAATGTCTCCCCCTTACTTAGGGCTGACAGTCATAACCCCCTTCCCCTCATGGTTTCTGTGTAGCCAAAATCTTACACACCCCTTCTCTGTGTAACTTCCCCCTCCCCTTGAAAAACAGTCACGGTTTATAACCATGAAGAATGCAGCTAAGGGTTGGCGGGAAAGAACAGACACATGTAAGGCCTTTGTTCTCAACTAATAACATTCTAAGTCAGATATAATGCTCCATATTAATAACAGGATGATGAAAATTATATTTTCAAAATCCACATGACAGGGCGAACACAAAATACCGTTTTGCTTTGCTGAGTGATTGTCAGAATCATAGGAAATTTATTTCTGCCCATCAGAAAATTGTAAATATATCGTGTTGGATCTCTTTAAAAAGATAAAATCATGAGCAGGAAAATGATGCTAATATCTTTGGCCTGAGAGCAACATGGGCTGAGATATAGGAAAATGATATATCAATTATAGCCCTCACCCTGGATCTGCCACCATCCCCCTTTCCTACAGCCCCTACCCAACATCCCTACAGTCCCTATCCCTATTCCCTTTTGTACACGTGCATTTTGATGCCATTCACATCCAAGGAGAGACAGGTAAAACCATGCTGAAGACCTCAATCATAATTCTTCTAAGGAGTCTTTCCTTCGCTGTATGTGAAAGTCATCCCTGTAATGCAGGTGTAGTAAATGTCTTATTTTAATCCCTTTTATTGTAAGTAACTTTCTATAATGTTCTTTCATTTGTCTCTTTGTAATATCTTATATATTTTTGTAAACAAGCCTTGCTCTATGATGAAACACCACGTGAGACCTCACGTTACCAACACGGGTGTCCAGTCAGCGATAAGCAGTTGGTGGTGGCAGTGTATTTTGCATTTATGTTTATTGTGGGCTTATTGGTGACCGGACCGAGGTATATATAATATAATATTAATATTAATATTAATATCTATAATATAAAGCCCGAAGCCACTTCCGTAGTGTTGTGGTCGGATATTTGGCCAGCTCCACCCGCACAGGGTGGACCAAGATGGCCGCCCTATGCGGGAGGATTGCGGCCTCTCTCTCCCTCTCCCTCTCTCCCCGCGCCTCCTGGGGCTCCCGGGGCTCCCGCCATGGCTCCGCCCACCTCGCCCCGCTCCTGCCTGGCTCCGCCCACCTCACCTGCGCTGACCAGAGAGCCGCCATCCTCTGCTGACCACAGAGCCTCCTTCCTGCGCTGACCACAGAGCCTCCTTCCTGCGCTGACCACAGAGCCTCCTTCCTGCGCTGACCACAGAGCCTCCTTCCTGCGCTGACCACAGAGCCTCCTTCCTGCGCTGACCACATAGCCTCCTTCCTGTGCTGACCACAAACCCGCCGTCCTCTGCTGATCACAGAGCCTCCTTCCTGTGCTGACCACTCTGCTTCCTTCCTGCGCTGACCACAGACCCGTCGTCCTCTGCTGACCACAGAGCCTCCTTCCTGCGCTGACCACTCTGCCTCCTTCCTGCGCTGACCACAGACCCGCCGTCCTCTGCTGACCACAGAGCCTCCTTCCTGCGCTGACCACAGAGCCGCCGTCCTCTGCTGATCACAGAGCCTCCTTCCTGCGCTGACCACAGACCCGCCGTCCTCTGCTGACCACAGAGCCTCCTTCCTGCGCTGACCACAGAGCCTCCTTCCTGCGCTGACCACAGAGCCGCTATCCTCTGCTGACCACAGAGCCGCCGTCCTCTGCTGACCACAGAGCCTCCTTCCTGCGCTGACCACTCTGCCTCCTTCCTGCGCTAACCACAGAGCCGCTGTCCTCTGCCGCCGTCCTCTGCTGACCACAGAGCCGCCGTCCTCTGCTGACCACAGAGCCGCCGTCCTCTGCTGACCACAGAGCCGCCGTCCTCTGCTGACCACAGAGCCGCCGTCCTCTGCTGACCACAGAGCCTCCTTCCTGCGCTGACCACAGAGCCTCCTTCCTGCGCTGACCACAGACCCGCCGTCCTCTGCTGACCACAGAGCCTCCTTCCTGCGCTGACCACTCTGCCTCCTTCCTGCGCTGACCACTCTGCCTCCTTCCTCTGCTGACCACAGAGCCGCCGTCCTCTGCTGACCACAGAGCCGCCGTCCTCTGCTGACCACAGAGCCGCCGTCCTCTGCTGGCCAAAGAGCTGCCGTCCTCTGCTGACCACAGAGCCGCCGTCCTCTGCTGACCACAGAGCCGTCGTCCTCTGCTGACCACAGAGCCGCCGTCCTCTGCTGACCACAGAGCCTCCTTCCTGCGCTGACCACTCTGCCTCCTTCCTGCGCTGACAACTCTGCCTCCATCCTGCCCTGACCACTCTGCCTCCGTCCTGCGCTGACCACTCTGTCTCTGTCCTGTGTTGACCACTCTGCCTCCGTCCTGCGCTGACCACTGAGCCTCCTTCCTGTGCTGACCACTGAGCCTCCTTCCTGCGCTGACCACTGAGCTTCCATCCTGTGCTGACCACTGAGCCTCCATCCTGTGCTGACCACTAACCCTCCATCCTGTGCTGACCACTGACCCTCCATCCTGTGCTGACCACTCATTCATGTGCTGACCACTCAGCCTCCATCCTCTGCTGACCACCGAGGCTCCGTCCTCTGCTGACCACAGAGCCGCCGTCCAGCCCTGACTACCAACCCTCCGTCCTGCGCTGACCACTCTGCCTCCGTCTTGCGCTGACCACTAAGCCTCCATCCTGTGCTGACCACTGAGCCTCCATCCTGTGCTGACCACTGAGCCTCCGTCCTGTGCTGACCACTGAGCCTCCGTCCTGTGCTGACCACCGAGCCTCCGTCCTCTGCTGACCACAGAGCCGCCGTCCTGGCCTGACTACTAACCCTCCGTCCTGCCCTAACCACCGACCCTCCGTCCTGCGCTAACCACCGACCCTCCGTCCTAGGCTCACCACTCTGCCTCTATCCTGCGCTCACCACTCTGCCTCCATCCTGCGCTCACCACTCTGCCTCCATCCTGCGCTGACCACTCAGCCTCCATCCTGTGCTGACCACTCAATCCTGTGCTGACCACTGAGCCTCCATCCTGCACTGACCACTGAGCCTCCATCCTGCACTGACCACTCTGCCCCCATCCTGCGCTCAACACTCTGCCTCCATCTTGCGCTCAACACTCTGCCTCCATGCAGCACTAACCACTGAGCCAACGCACTGTGAAAACCAATGAGCCACCGCACTGTACAAACCACTAAGCCTTTACACCGTGAAAACCACTTAGCCATCAAATACACTGCTAACCACTGAGCCACCATATACACTGAAAACCACTGAGCCACCGTATACAGTGCTAACCACAGAGCCTCCTTCCTGCGCTGACCACAGAGCCTCCTTCCTGCGCTGACCACAGAGCCTCCTTCCTGCGCTGACCACAGAGCCTCCTTCCTGCGCTGACCACAGAGCCTCCTTCCTGTGCTGACCACAGACCGCCGTCCTCTGCTGATCACAGAGCCTCCTTCCTGTGCTGACCACTCTGCTTCCTTCCTGCGCTGACCACAGACCCGTCGTCCTCTGCTGACCACAGAGCCTCCTTCCTGCGCTGACCACTCTGCCTCCTTCCTGCGCTGACCACAGACCCGCCGTCCTCTGCTGACCACAGAGCCTCCTTCCTGCGCTGACCACAGACCCACCGTCCTCTGCTGATCACAGAGCCTCCTTCCTGCGCTGACCACAGAGCCTCCTTCCTGCGCTGACCACAGACCCGCCGTCCTCTGCTGACCACAGAGCCTCCTTCCTGCGCTGACCACAGAGCCTCCTTCCTGCGCTGACCACAGAGCCGCTATCCTCTGCTGACCACAGAGCCTCCGTCCTCTGCTGACCACAGAGCCGCCGTCCTCTGCTGACCACAGAGCCTCCTTCCTGCGCTGACCACTCTGCCTCCTTCCTGCGCTAACCACAGAGCCGCTGTCCTCTGCCGCCGTCCTCTGCTGACCACAGAGCCGCCGTCCTCTGCTGACCACAGAGCCGCCGTCCTCTGCTGACCACAGAGCCGCCGTCCTCTGCTGACCACAGAGCCTCCTTCCTGCGCTGACCACAGAGCCTCCTTCCTGCGCTGACCACAGACCCGCCGTCCTCTGCTGACCACAGAGCCTCCTTCCTGCGCTGACCACTCTGCCTCCTTCCTGCGCTGACCTGTCACGGGTGGCACGGATGACAGGGTAGAGGCCACGCGCAGACGGTCCAGCGTTTGGCCAATCAGTCATAATGTTTGAGGACGGTCCGTCTTTCAGGGGCATTTACCTTCTGTGTAGATAGAGAGAAGGTATGATAAGATCTCCCTATCATGGGGAGACGGCTGGGAAGGTCTTGTGCTCGGTCTGGTTTCTACACCAGTATTCTGGGTCACTAGGACCCAGCAGGTTCTTCCCACCTTTATAAGGAGTTTCATTGCCCTCCCTCGGTGCAGGTGATATTTCCTTGTGCACTCATTATCCTTGCTCCAGCAGAAGCTGAGGTTGTGGAGGTTGCTGTGCTCTGCTGCAAGATAAGTGTTTTCTTTCCCCATTGTCTGTTTTTCCTTGTGTTTGTCTTTAGTTGTTAGTGGAGGGGTCTAGTGAACCTCTCCATCTGATCCTTAGATAAGGTAGTGCTAGGATCAGAGAGGGACGAGGTTCGTGGTCGGCGACAGTTGAGGAAACTGTATAGGGACGTCAGGGCAGACAGGGTCAGCCCCAGTAAGACTAGGGGTCACCCTCTCCCTCTTGTGCCCATAGCTTTAGGGACTCCTTATTCCCCCCCCCCGTCGTTATCCTACGCTGAGTGTCTCTCCCGCTCCCAGCGTGACATGACCACTCTGCCTCCTTCCTCTGCTGACCACAGAGCCGCCGTCCTCTGCTGACCACAGAGCCGCCGTCCTCTGCTGACCACAGAGCCGCCGTCCTCTGCTGACCACAGAGCCGCCGTCCTCTGCTGACCAAAGAGCCGCCATCCTCTGCTGACCACAGAGCCGCCGTCCTCTGCTGACCACAGAGCCGCCGTCCTCTGCTGACCACAGAGCCGCCGTCCTCTGCTGACCACAGAGCCGCCATCCTCTGCTGACCACAGAGCCGTCGTCCTCTGCTGACCACAGAGCCGCCGTCCTCTGCTGACCACAGAGCCTCCTTCCTGCGCTGACCACTCTGCCTCCTTCCTGCGCTGACAACTCTGCCTCCATCCTGCCCTGACCACTCTGCCTCCGTCCTGCGCTGACCACTCTGCCTCTGTCCTGTGTTGACCACTCTGCCTCCGTCCTGCGCTGACCACTGAGCCTCCTTCCTGTGCTGACCACTGAGCCTCCTTCCTGCGCTGACCACTGAGCTTCCATCCTGTGCTGACCACTGAGCCTCCATCCTGTGCTGACCACTAACCCTCCATCCTGTGCTGACCACTGACCCTCCATCCTGTGCTGACCACTCAATCATGTGCTGACCACTCAGCCTCCATCCTCTGCTGACCACCGAGGCTCCGTCCTCTGCTGACCACAGAGCCGCCGTCCAGCCCTGACTACCAACCCTCCGTCCTGCGCTGACCACTCTGCCTCCGTCTTGCGCTGACCACTAAGCCTCCATCCTGTGCTGACCACTGAGCCTCCATCCTGTGCTGACCACTGAGCCTCCGTCCTGTGCTGACCACTGAGCCTCCGTCCTGTGCTGACCACCGAGCCTCCGTCCTCTGCTGACCACAGAGCCGCCGTCCTGGCCTGACTACTAACCTCCGTCCTGCCCTAACCACCGACCCTCCGTCCTGCGCTAACCACCGACCCTCCGTCCTAGGCTCACCACTCTGCCTCTATCCTGCGCTCACCACTCTGCCTCCATCCTGCGCTCACCACTCTGCCTCCATCCTGCGCTGACCACTCAGCCTCCATCCTGTGCTGACCACTCAATCCTGTGCTGACCACTGAGCCTCCATCCTGCACTGACCACTGAGCCTCCATCCTGCACTGACCACTCTGCCCCCATCCTGCGCTCAACACTCTGCCTCCATCTTGCGCTCAACACTCTGCCTCCATGCAGCACTAACCACTGAGCCAACGCACTGTGAAAACCAATGAGCCACCGCACTGTACAAACCACTAAGCCTTTACACCGTGAAAACCACTTAGCCATCAAATACACTGCTAACCACTGAGCCACCATATACACTGAAAACCACTGAGCCACCGTATACAGTGCTAACCACTGAGCCACCATACAGTGCTAACCACTGAGCCACCATACAGTGCTAACCACTGAGCCACCATATACAGTGCTAACCACTGAACCACCATATACAGTGCTAACCACTGAGCCACCATACAGTGCTAACCACTGAGCCACCGTATACAGTGCTAACCACTGAGCCACCGTATACAGTGCTAACCACTGAGCCACCATATACAGTGCTAACCACTGAGCCACCATATACAGTGCTAACCACTGAGCCACCATATACAGTGCTAACCACTGAGCCACCATATACAGTGCTAACCACTGAGCCACCATACAGTGCTAACCACTGAGCCACCATATACAGTGCTAACCACTGAGCCACCATATACAGTGCTAACCACTGAGCCACCATACAGTGCTAACCACTGAGCCACCATACAGTGCTAACCTCTGAGCCACCATACAGTGCTAACCACTGAGCCACCATATACAGTGCTAACCACTGAGCCACCATACAGTGCTAACCACTGAGCCACCATATACAGTGCTAACCACTGAGCCACCATATACAGTGCTAACCACTGAGCCACCATATACAGTGCTAACCACTGAGCCACCATACACAGTGCTAACCACTGAGCCACCATATACAGTGCTAACCACTGAGCCACCATATACAGTGCTAACACTGAGCCACCGTATACAGTGCTAACCACTGAGCCACCATATACAGTGCTAACCACTGAGCCACCATAGAGTGCTAACCACTGAGCCACCGTATACAGTGCTAACCACTGAGCCACCATACAGTGCTAACCACTGAGCCACTATACACAGTGCTAACCACTGAGCCACCGTATACAGTGCTAACCACTGAGCCACCATATACAGTGCTAACCACTGAGCCACCGTATACAGTGCTAACCACTGAGCCACCGTATACAGTGCTAACCACTGAGCCACCTTATACAGTGCTAACCACTGAGCCACCATATACAGTGCTAACCACTGAGCCACCATATACAGTGCTAACCACTGAGCCACCGTATACAGTGCTAACCACTGAGCCACCGTATACAGTGCTAACCACTGAGCCACCTATACAGTGCTAACCACTGAGCCACCATACAGTGCTAACCACTGAGCCACCATATACAGTGCTAACCACTGAGCCACCATATACAGTGCTAACCACTGAGCCACCAATACAGTGCTAACCACTGAGCCACCGTATACAGTGCTAACCACTGAGCCACCATATACAGTGCTAACCACTGAGCCAATACATGCTAACAGACACTACAGTGCTAACCACTGAGCCACCATATACAGTGCTAACCACTGAGCCACCATACAGTGCTAACCACTGAGCCACCTATACAGTGCTAACCACTGAGCCACCAATACAGTGCTAACCACTGAGCCACCATATACAGTGCTAACCACTGAGCCACCATACAGTGCTAACCACTGAGCCACCATATACAGTGCTAACCACTGAGCCACCATACAGTGCTAACCACTGAGCCACCATATACAGTGCTAACCACTGAGCCACCATATACAGTGCTAACCACTGAGCCACCATATACAGTGCTCATAAACGCACATGAGCCACCATATACAGTGCTAACCACTGAGCCACCATATACAGTGCTAACCACTGAGCCACCATATACAGTGCTAACCACTGAGCCACCATATACAGTGCTAACCACTGAGCCACCATATACAGTGCTAACCACTGAGCCACTACCTAACTACCTACAGTGCTAACCACTGAGCCACCATATACAGTGCTAACCACTGAGCCACCATATACAGTGCTAACCACTGAGCCACCATATACAGTGCTAACCACTGAGCCACATCCCAGCATATACAGTGCTAACCACTGAGCCACCATATACAGTGCTAACCACTGAGCCACCATACTGCTAACCACGATCACTAACAGTGCAACCACTGAGCCACCTATAACAGTGCAACCACTGAGCCTACCGTATACAGTGCTAACCACTGAGCCACCATACACAGTGCCAACCACTGAGCCACCATATACAGTGCTAACCACTGAGCCACCATATACAGTGCCAACCACTGAGCCACCTATATACAGTGCCTAACCACTGAGCCACCATATACAGTGCTAACCATCTAAGCCACCGTATACAGTGCCAACCACTGAGCCACCATATACCAGTGCTAACCACTTGAGCCACCAGTATACAGTGCCAACCACTGAGCCACCGTATACAGTGCTAACCACTGAGCCACCGTATACAGTGCTAACCACTGAGCCACCATACAGTGCTAACCACTGAGCCACCATACAGTGCTAACCACTGAGCCACCATACAGTGCTAACCACTGAGCCACCATACAGTGCTAACCACTGAAGGCCACCATACAGTGCTAACCACTGAGCCACCATACAGTGCTAACCACTGAGCCACCATACAGTGCTAACCACTGAGCCACCATATACAGTGCTAACCACTGAGCCACCATATACAGTGCTAACCACTGAGCCACCATATACAGTGCTAACCACTGAGCCACCATATACAGTGCTAACCACTGAGCCACCATATACAGTGCCAACCACTGAGCCACCATATACAGTGCTAACCACTGAGCCACCATATACAGTGCTAACCACTAAGCACGTATACAGTGCCAACCACTGAGCCACCGTATACAGTGCTAACCACTGAGCCACCGTATACAGTGCTAACCACTGAGCCACCATACAGTGCTAACCATGAGCCACCATACAGTGCTAACCACTGAGCCACCATACAGTGCTAACCACTGAGCCACCATATACAGTGCTAACCACTGAGCCACCGTATACAGTGCTAACCACTGATCCACCATATACAGTGCTAACCACTGAGCCACCATATACAGTGCTAACCACTGAGCCACCATATACAGTGCTAACCACTGAGCCACCATATACAGTGCTAACCACTGATCCACCATATACAGTGCTAAGCACTGAGCCACCGTATACAGTGCTAACCACTGAGCCACCATATACAGTGCTAACCACTGAGCCACCATATACAGTGCTAACCACTGAGCCACCATATACAGTGCTAACCACTGAGCCACCGTATACAGTGGTAACCACTGAGCCACCATATACAGTGCTAACCACTGAGCCACCATATACAGTGCTAACCACTGAGCCACCATATACAGTGCTAACCACTGAGCCACCATATACAGTGCTAACCACTGAGCCACCATATACAGTGCTAACCACTGAGCCACCATATACAGTGCTAACCACTGAGCCACCATATACAGTGCTAACCACTGAGCCACCATATACAGTGCTAACCACTGAGCCACCGTATACAGTGCTAACCACTGAGCCACCATATACAGTCCTACCCACTGAGCCACCATATACAGTGCTAACCACTGAGCCACCATATACAGTGCTAACCACTGAGCCACCGTATACAGTGCTAACCACTGAGTCACCATATACAGTCCTACCCACTGAGCCACCATATACAGCGCTAACCACTGAGCCAACATATACAGTGCTAACCACTGAGCCACCATACACAGTGCTAACCACTGAGCCACCATACAGTGCTAACCACTGAGCCACCGTATACAGTGCTAACCACTGAGCCACCATATACAGTGCTAACCACTAAGCCACCATACAGTGCTAAGCACTGAGCCACCATATACAGTGCTAACCACTGAGCCTCCATATACAGTGCTAACCACTGAGCCATCATATACAGTGCTAACCAGTGAGCCACCATACAGTGCTAACCACTGAGCCACCATATACAGTGCTAACCACTGAGCCACCATACAGTGCTAACCACTGAGCCACCGTATACAGTACTAACCAGTGAGCCACCATACAGTGCTAACCACTGAGCCACCATATACAGTGCTAACCACTGAGCCACCATATACAGTGCTAACCACTGAGTCACCATATACAGTGCTAACCACTGAGCCACCATATACAGTGCTAACCACTGAGCCACCATATACAGTGCTAACCACTGAGCCACCATATACAGTGCTAACCACTGAGTCACCATACAGTGCTAACCACTGAGCCACCATATACAGTGCTAACCACTGACCCACCATATACAGTGCTAACCACTGAGCCACCGTATACTCTGCTAACCACTGAACCACCATATACAGTGCTAACCACTGAGCCACCGTATACAGTGCTAACCACTGAGCCACCATATACAGTGCTAACCACTGACCCACCATATACAGTGCTAACCACTGAGCCACCGTATACTCTGCTAACCACTGAACCACCTGTATACACACAATTAATTTCACCGCACTCCCCTAACTATTAGTAAATAAACTATATATGGATTCTAGACTACCCGTTTCTTTAGAATCGGGCCGCCATCTAGTATACAGTATATATACATATACATTTATAGCTGGAACCGGTGGTATATATACATCCCGTCACAGCAATGTGCCTCGATATTGTGCATAAATCAGTGCAGCTGCAGCCATTTCCTTATCCTCTGCCAATACCCTGATTGGCCAGTAGGATAAGGGGACGCCAGAGAGCTGCTAGTTTGTGACAAGCGGCTTTCACCCCATCAAATACTTTTATTTGTGGAGGATCCCACGCTCCAGGCCGGTTCAGTGGTCCCAAAACATATCCTCTGTAAAGGTCATTAAGGTGAATTTGGGTACAAATTGTCTCTGATACCCAGCCATCCCACAGCATGCGGAGAGGGGACCATTCTTGAATGGCTGACACTTTACTAGCCACCCTGGGGCAACTGTGTTACCCACATACTCTATCTGATCTCACAGCAGCTGACACTTTTTGAGATTGATTTATAACCCACGATTACTGACCGTTCAAGGCTGCAGTTGTTCCAGACGGTCATTGAATGATGTCCTGAGCACCACAATGTCATTGAGGTTATTCAGAACAGATTTGATGTTCAGATGCCCCAGGTAGGGCTCCATTAGCCACTAGAAGGTCCCCAGGGCACTAGTTAACCCAAAGGGCATCCCGTTGAACTCATAGAGCCCCATGAGCAGAACAATGTGGTTTTAGCACAATCTCTCTTAGCCATAGACCCTGGCCAGATCCAACATGGAGAAGCACTTTGCCCTGCCCAACGCTAAAATGGTCTCCTCAATCTGAGGGAAAGGGTAGGCATCATGCACCACGTGATGTTACCTTGTTGTGCTCCTGCGGAACGCAACTTGTTGTTTTTGTGTGTGGCCGGCTGCTTGTCTCTCTCTCTTTCTCTCTCTCTTATTTCCTATGGCTGGCCTGTATTATAATGATTTCCTACGGACGCTATTATGTGAAGGCATGCAGACAATCGCTGCTGCGTTCACATAAAAGTGTCTGCATTCAGCACTCGCACCATACACTACAGTGCTGAACACAAATGTGAACGTAGCCTTAGGTCTCGTGCACACGCTGAGTATTTGGTCAGTTGTTACCTCAGTATCTGTAAGGCCTCGTGCACACGCTGAGTATTTGGTGAGTTGTTACCTCAGTATCTGTAAGGCCTCGTGCACACGCTGAGTATTTGGTGAGTTGTTACCTCAGTATCTGTAAGGTCTCGTGCACACACTGAGTATTTGGTGAGTTTTTACCTCAGTATCTGTGAGGCCTCGTGCACACGCTGAGTATTTGGTGGTGTTTTTACCTCAGTATATGTAAGGCCTCGTGCACACGCTGAGTATTTGGTGAGTTGTTACCTCAGTATCTGTAAGGTCTCGTGCACACACTGAGTATTTGGTGAGTTTTTACCTCAGTATCTGTGAGGCCTCGTGCACACGCTGAGTATTTGGTGGTGTTTTTACCTCAGTATCTGTAAGGCCTCGTGCACACGCTGAGTATTTGGTGAGTTTTACCCCAGTATCTGTAATGGTGGGGTTACACGTAGCGATATCGTTCCGATATCGCATACAACGGCGCGGGAGCGCGCATTTTGGGAGCACTTTTCCCGATATCGCATCGCCGGTTTACACGCTGCGATATCGGGAAACAACGTCCCTCCGATGTGTACGCCCACCAACCCAGTAACGACCATTTAACATGGGAGTTAATGGGTGAGGTGCGAGTACGCATCGGAGTTGGGCTGTCACACACTGCGATGCTGGTATAACGGCCTTGCGATATCGGGGAGTTGAATAGCTTTGCTATTCAACTCCGATATCGTTTTGGCATCGTTCCAGCATCGCGTTGTATGCTAAAACAGTACAACGCGCACACGATATCGGCTCCAACTCGCGACCCACGTGACTTTTTGTCGGAGTTGGGTCGGAGTTGGACGCCGATATCGCGGCGTGTAAACCCACCATAAGGCCTCGTGCACACGCTGAGTATTTGGTAGTGTTTTTACCTCAGTATCTGTAAGGCCTTGTGCACACGCTGAGTATTTGGTGAATTGTTACCTCAGTATCCGTAAGGCCTCGTGCACACGCTGAATATTTAGTAAGTTTTTACCTCAGTATCTGTAAGGCCTCGTGCACACGCTGAGTATATTGGTGGTGTTTTTACCTCAGTATCTGTAAGGTCTCGTGCACACGCTGAGTATTTGGTGAGTTTTTTACCTCAGGATTTGTAAGGCCTCATGCACACGCCGAGTATTTGGTGGTGTTTTTACCTCAGTATATGTAAGGCGTCCGTCACACGCTACGATATCGCTAGCGATATTGTAAGCGATCACGTGCACGCGCGATCGCTTACAATATCGCTCACATCGCTGGTGAGATGTCACACAGACAGACTCACCAGCGATGTGGACCAGCGAGATCGCTGGTAACTATGGTACACATCGGGTTACTAGGCGCCGCGCATCGCTTAGTAACCCGACGTGTACCATAGTTACCATCTCCCAGCATAGGCTCTGCCGCTGGGAGATCGTTCATCGTGGTGTTATACACCACGATGAAGCTGTTTGTAAAATCGTTCATCGCAAGATCTGAGGTCCGGAGCTCAGATCTCGATCTTGCGATTTGAACACTTCTCGCTCGTCGTATCTTGCCGTCACACGCAGAGACATCGTTCACGCGATTTTTAATCAGGCGCGTTCAAGCGATATCTTTCAAGATATCGTAGCGTGTGACGGCCGCCTAAGGCCTCGTGCACACGCTGAGTATTTGGTGAGTTTTTACCTCAGTATCTGTAAGGCCTCGTGCACACGCTGAGTATTTGGTGGTGTTTTTACCTCAGTATCTGTAAGGCCTCGTGCACACGCTGAGTATTTGGTGAGTTGTTACCTCAGTATCTGTAAGGCCTCGTGCACACGCTGAATATTTAGTAAGTTTTTACCTTAGTATCTGTAAGGCCTCGTGCACACGCTGAGTATATTGGTGGCGTTTTTACCTCAGTATCTGTAAGGCCTCGTGCACACGCTGAGTATCTGGTGGTGTTTTTACCTCAGTATCTGTAAGGCCTCGTGCACACGCTGAGTATTTGGTGGTGTTTTTACCTCAGTATATGTAAGGCCTCGTGCACACGCTGAGTATTTGGTGGTGTTTTTACCTCAGTATCTGTAAGGTCTCGTGCACACGCTGAGGATTTGGTGAGTTTTTTACCTCAGTATCTGTAAGGCCTCGTGCACACGCTGAGGATTTGGTGAGTTTTTTACCTCAGTATCTGTAAGGCCTCGTGCACACGCTGATTATATTGGTGGTGTTTTTACCTCAGTATCTGTAAGGCCTCGTGCACACGCTGAGTATTTGGTGGTGTTTTTACCTCAGTATCTGTAAGGCCTCGTGCACACGCTGAGTATTTGGTGAGTTTTTACCTCAGTATCTGTAAGGCCTCGTGCACACGCTGAGTATTTGGTAAGTTTTTACCTCAGTATCTGTAAGGCCTCGTGCACACGCTGAGTATTTGGTGAGTTTTTACCTCAGTATCTGTAAGGCCTCGTGCACACGCTGAGTATTTGGTAAGTTTTTACCTCAGTATCTGTAAGGCCTCGTGCACTCGCTGAGTATATTGGTGGTGTTTTTACCTCAGTATCTGTAAGGCCTCGTGCACACGCTGAGTATTTGGTGGTGTTTTTACCTCAGTATCTGTAAGGCCTCGTGCACACGCTGAGTATTTGGTGTTTTTCCTCAGTATCTGTAAGGCCTTGTGCACACGCTGAGTATTTGGTGGTGTTTTTACCTCAGTATCTGTAAGGCCTCGTGCACACGCTGAGTATTTGGTGTTTTTCCTCAGTATCTGTAAGGCCTTGTGCACACGCTGCGTATTTGGTGGTGTTTTTACCTCAGTATCTGTAAGGCCTCGTGCACACGCTGAGTATTTGGTGGTGTTATTACCTCAGTATATGTAAGGCCTCGTGCACACGCTGAGTATTTGGTGAGTTTTTACCTCAGGATCTGTAAGGTCTCGTGCACACGCTGAGTATTTGGTGGTGTTTTTACCTCAGTATCTGTAAGGCCTTGTGCACACGCTGAGTATTTGGTGGTGTTTTTACCTCAGTATATGTAAGGCCTCGTGCACATGCTGAGGATTTGGTGAGTTTTTTACCTCAGGATTTGTAGCCAAAACCAGCAGTGGGTGATAAATACAGAAGTGGTGATGTGTTTCTATTACACTTTTCCTCTGATTGCTCCACTCCTGGTTTTGACTACAAATCCTGAGGTAAAAAACTCACCAAATACTGAACGTGTGCACATGGCCTTAGGAGCAGCCGAACGCAAACTCAACCGGACGCAGCCAAAAGCAGGTACTATGCGCTCACATGTTAAACATGTTAAACTCTGCGCATGTGTCTGGCTGCGTTTTGTTACGCTGCGTTCACAATGCAAATGTGAACCCCGCCTTAACCTCACTCCAAGGGTCTTCACACAAAACGCAACTCCTTCAGGCATGTGGGATTTCAAGATGACCCTTCCTCTGTCCATATGGAAGATCAGACGTTTCAGGAGGCATCCTGAGGGAACAGAGGGGTCTAAAGAAGACAGAGGGGTCTGGAAGAGTCATAGGAGATGCTCTGGGACAGAGGAATCTTGGAAGAAAAGGCAGGTCTAGAAGGCTAAGGGATATGAGTGGGACAGAAGAATGTTGAGTAGGGAGTCTGGAGGAATAATAAGGGTCTGGATGTGTGGAATGTGGAAAAGGTAAGAGAAACCAGAAGGCTGCATGGCGGTCTGGAGAAGGACAGGGTTTCTAGAGGAACTTTAGTCAGAGAAGTCTGGTGGTGACAGAGGAATCTGAAGGGGATGAGAGTGTCTGTAGAAGAACCTGAGTCTGGAGGAGACCGACCTTTCTGGAGAAAACAGAGGAGTCCGGAGGAGACCGACCTTTCTGGAGAGGACAGAGGAGTCCGGAGGAGACCGACCTTTCTGGAGAGGACAGAGGAGTCCGGAGGAGATTGACCTTTCTGGAGAGGACAGAGGAGTCCGGAGGAGATTGACCTTTCTGGAGAGGACAGAGGAGTCCGGAGGAGATCGACCTTTCTGAAGAGGACAGAGGAGTCCGGAGGAGACGGATCTTTCTGGAGAGGACAGAGGAGTCCGGAGGAGATTGACCTTTCTGGAGAGGACAGAGGAGTCCGGAGGAGATCGACCTTTCTGAAGAGGACAGAGGAGTCCGGAGGAGACGGACCTTTCTGGAGAGGACAGAGGAGTCCGGAGGAGATTGACCTTTCTGGAGAGGACAGAGGAGTCCGGAGGAGATCGACCTTTCTGGAGAGGACAGAGGAGTCCGGAGGAGATTGACCTTTCTGGAGAGGACAGAGGAGTCCGGAGGAGACCGACCTTTCTGGAGAGGACAGAGGAGTCCGGAGGTTGCAGAAGAGTGTGAAGAATTATTATTCCAGAGGTGGCAGAGGATTCTAGATGGACACACAGGATTGTTCAGAGGACAGAGAAGAATAGAGATGACTTGAGAGTCTATTAAGGATGGAGAAGAGTGAGGAGAACATAAGAATGAAGGGTCTGGAGGAGGACAGATGTTTCTGAAACGACAGGGGTAGCCACTGTCACACCAAGGACACATGTGGAAGGAGTCTGTATGTTCTCCCTGTGTTTGTCTCCAGGTTCTCTGGCTTCCAATGACTGATAGGGAATGTAGATGATAGTGGGGGTCTGGGGGAAGAATAGAGAAGGGAACAGAGGACATTGACATTGTCAGTGATGACCTCGATCGTTCTTGATGTCTTCTCATCCTATTGATAATGTGGAGGCAATGTCAGCTGAATGATCCCGAGATCCCAGGCCCTAAAGAACCCAAGCCGTGTGGATCCAGAACCCCTCACTATGATGAACTAGATCGCCCTTCTCTTTATACAGCCTCACAATTCAGTCCATTATATCAGGCATTGCCCCCATTGACTTCCATGTCCCCCTGAATGTTCTCTTTTCTCACTAATCCTCATTCTTTGTCCGGTTAATCTTCCCTGGGATTGACTTTCCTCAGCTCTTTACGAGTTGTAGAAGGGAATGACGGTCTCCATTGGCAGGAGCCCAAGCCAACTGGTCTTGTGTGGCGGATTGTTGCACACTTTGGGCGGTGGTAACATCTTGAGAGCGCTGTGTGTTTGCATGTGCCCAGATGGCATGAGAACATTATAGTGAGCAGTCACGCTTCCTTTTAAAGCCATGGAAATTCATTTTATGAGCTGACTTCTGCCTACATTAATTCCACAAGTCTTGGCGTCTGTTGGGTATTATGCACATACACGGGCCGCGCGGCCCACACAATCTACAACTTTCTCCATCCTCTATTTTACTGCCATAAAACTTTAATGACGGACGCTCAGATCTTGTCACATCTTCACCTTGCAGACACCAGAGATCGGGAATAATCAGGACATTCACCCTCTCCATCCACGTCATAGAGTCCTCTGCCCAGAACGTCCTCTCCTCACATAACACAGTGCCTTATACTAATTGTCCCTTCTAATGCCACCTAATGAAGGCAGCAATCCTAAAAGCCATAACTGACTCTATAACAAGCCTTGTAATATGACTCAAGATTTGTGCCAGATCAGAAAGCCAATCTGCAGATGATGCGTCTCGGGGTCTTATATTCATTTTTGCTCACAAAGATGCGCTATCTCTTTTTTAAGGGGATATCTTCATCCAGGTCCCATTCTCTATAGCCCAGCCCTACCATCCAGGTCCCATTCTCTATAGCCCAGCCCTACCATCCAGGCCCCATTCTCTATAGCCCAGCTCTACCATCCAGGCCCCATTCTCTATAGCCTGGTCACTTCCATCCAGGCCCCATTCTCTATAGCCCAGCTCTACCATCCAGGCCCCATTCTCTATAGCCCAGTCACTTCCATCCAGGCCCCATTCTCTATAGCTCAGCTCTACCATCCAGGTCCCATTCTCTATAGCCCAGCTCTACCATCCAGGCCCCATTCTCTATAGCCTGGTCACTTCCATCCAGGCCCCATTCTCTATAGCCTGGTCACTTCCATCCAGGCCCCATTCTCTATAGCCCAGCTCTACCATCCAGGTCCCATTCTCTATAGCCCAGCTCTACCATCCAGGCCCCATTCTCTATAGCCTGGTCACTTCCATCCAGGCCCCATTCTCTATAGCCCAGCTCTACCATCCAGGCCCCATTCTCTATAGCCCAGTCACTTCCATCCAGGCCCCATTCTCTATAGCCCAGTCACTACCATCCAGGCCCCATTCTCTATAGCCAGTCACTTCCATCCAGGCCCCATTCTCTATAGCCCAGCCCTACCATCCAGGCCCCATTCTCTATAGCCCAGCTCTACCATCCAGGCCCCATTCTCTATAGCCTGGTCACTTCCATCCAGGCCCATTCTCTATAGCCCAGCTCTACCATCCAGGCCCCATTCTCTATAGCCCAGTCACTTCCATCCAGGCCCCATTCTCTATAGCTCAGCCCTACCATCCAGGTCCCATTCTCTATAGCCCAGCTCTACCATCCAGGCCCATTCTCTATAGCCTGGTCACTTCCATCCAGGCCCCATTCTCTATAGCCCAGCTCTACCATCCAGGCCCCATTCTCTATAGCCCAGTCACTTCCATCCAGGCTCCATTCTCTATAGCCCAGTCACTACCATCCAGGCCTCATTCTCTATAGCCCAGTCACTTCCATCCAGGCCCCATTCTCTATAGCCCAGTCACTTCCATCCAGGCTCCATTCTCTATAGCCCAGTCACTACCATCCAGGCCCCATTCTCTATAGCCCAGTCACTTCCATCCAGGCCCCATTCTCTATAGCCCAGCTCTACCATCCAGGCCCCATTCTCTATAGCCCAGTCACTTCCATCCAGGCCCCATTCTCTATAGCTCAGCCCTACCATCCAGGTCCCATTCTCTATAGCCCAGCTCTACCATCCAGGCCCCATTCTCTATAGCCTGGTCACTTCCATCCAGGCCCATTCTCTATAGCCCAGCTCTACCATCCAGGCCCCATTCTCTATAGCCCAGTCACTTCCATCCATGCCCCATTCTCTATAGCCCAGTCACTACCATCCAGGCCTCATTCTCTATAGCCCAGTCACATCCATCCAGGCCCCATTCTCTATAGCCCAGTCACATCCATCCATGCCCCATTCTCTATAGCCAGTCACTTTCATCCAGGCCCTATTCTCTATAGCCCAGTCACTTCCATCCACACCCATTCTTTATAGCCCAGTCACTTCCATCCACACCCATTCTTTATAGCCCAGTCACTTCCATCCACACCCCATTCTTTATAGCCCAGTCACTTCTATCCAGGCCCCATTCTCTATAGCCCGGTCACTTCCATCCACACCCCATTCTCTATAGCCCAGTCTCTACCATCCAGGCCCCATTCTCTATAGCCCAGTCACTTCCATCCACACCCCATTCTTTATAGCCCAGTCACTTCCATCCACACCCCATTCTTTATAGCCCAGTCACTTCTATCCAGGCCCCATTCTCTATAGCCCGGTCACTTCCATCCACACCCCATTCTCTATAGCCCGGTCACTTCCATCCACGCCCCATTCTCTATAGCCCGGTCCCTTCCATCCACACCCCATTCTCTATAGCCCGGTCCCTTCCATCCAGGCCCCATTCTCTATAGCCCAGTCACTTCCATCCACACCCCATTCTCTATAGCCCAGTCACTTCTATCCAGATCCCATTCTCTATAGCCCGGTCCCTTCCATCCAGGCCCCATTCTCTATAGCCCAGTCACTTCCATCCACACCCATTCTCTATAGCCCAGTCACTACCATCCAGGCCCCATTCTCTATAGCCCGGTCCCTTCCATCCAGGTCCCATTCTCTATAGCCCAGTCACTTCCATCCAGGCCCCATTCTCTATAGCCAGTCACTTCTATCCAGATCCCATTCTCTATAGCCCGGTCCCTTCCATCCAGGCCCCATTCTCTATAGCCGGTCCCTTCCATCCAGGCCCCATTCTTTATAGCCCGGTCACTTCCATCCACACCCCATTCTTTATAGCCCGGTCACTTCCATCCACACCCCATTCTCTATAGCCCAGTCACTTCCATCCAGGCCCATTCTCTATAGCCCAGCACTACCATCCACACCCCATTCTCTATAGCCCAGTCTCTACCCTCCACGCCCCATTCTCTATAGCCCAGTCACTTCCATCCACACCCCATTCTCTATAGCCCAGTCACTTCCATCCACACCCCATTCTCTATAGCCCAGTCACTTTCATCCACACCCCATTCTCTATAGCCCAGTCACTTCCATCCAGGCCCCATTCTCTATAGCCCAGTCACTTTCATCCAGGCCCCATTCTCTATAGCCCAGTCACTTTCATCCTGGCCCCATTCTCTATAGCCCAGTCACTTCCATCCACACACCCATTCTCTATAGCCCGGTCACTTCCATCCACGCCCTATTCTCTATAGCCCAATCACTTCCATCCAGGCCCCATTCTCTATAGCCCGACCTCAACCACCCAGGCCCATTCTCTATATCCGGCCTCAACCATCCAGGCCCATTCTCTATAGCCCAGTCTCTACCTTCCAGGCCCCATTCTCTATAGCCCAGTCTCTACCTTCCAGGCCCCATTCTCTATAGCCCAGTCTCTACCTTCCAGGCCCCATTCTCTATAGCCCAGCCCTACCATCCAGGCTCCATTCTCTATAGCCCAGTCTCTACCTTCCAGGCCCCATTCTCTATAGCC
The DNA here is from genome assembly GCA_033576535.1 of Allobates femoralis. Lineage (NCBI taxonomy): Eukaryota > Metazoa > Chordata > Amphibia > Anura > Aromobatidae > Allobates > Allobates femoralis. The sequence continues at coordinate 3,235,261 of JARQOC010000003.1, read as the reverse complement.
CAGTCACTTCCATCCACGCCCCATTCTCTATAGCCCAGCCCTATCATCCACGCCTCATTCTCTATAGCCTGGCCTTGACCCTCCACGCCCGATTCTCTATAGCCCAGTCACTTCCATCCACGCCCCATTCTCTATAGCCTGGCCTTGTCCCTCCACGCCCCATTCTCTATAGCCCAGTATCGAGCATCCAGGCCTCATTCTCTATAGCCCAGTGTTGGGACGAGCAGCCCTCTGGCGCCTTCTTATCTGTCAGGACAATCACGGAATTGACTGAGGATAAGGAGATGAGCGCAGCTGCTCTGCTTTTTGCAGAATACTAGCTGTAGTACCCGGCTACGCCCGGGTTAATAAATAACTGCTGTTAGCTATAACAAAATAGAATTTGAATATGTCATATTAATGACCTGTAAGAAAATAGAAGCTGAGCTGTGATTGGTTGCTATAGGCAGCCTAATAAATCTCCAGCCAACAGTAAACCCTCCCCTGGCCGGGCAGTATATGTTACCTCACACATACACATAATAGACAGCTCATGTGACTGACATCTGCCTTAATTCCCTATATGGCACATGTGCTGCACATTGGCTGTTTTTAATCAGATGTTTATGTTTGGAAATGAAAGATAGCACACGTATGAGGCGAGTTGTGTGAGGTGATTTGTGCACATCTGTGTCTGTCTGTGTGGTGTGTGTATGTCCCTGGGGTGTGTATGTGTGTGTCCCTGTGGGGGGGGGGGTATGTGTGGTGTGTCTCTGTTGTGTGTATCTCTTTGTGGTGTGTGTGTGTGTGTGTGTGTGTGTGTCCCTGTGGGGTGAGTGCATGTGTCCCTATAGGGTGTGTATGTGTATGTGTCCCTGTGGGGGGGTCTGTGTGGTGTGTGTCTCTGTGTGGTGTGTGTCTCTGTGTGGTGTGTGTCTTTGTGGTGTGTGTGTGTCCCTGAGGGGTGAGTGCATGTGTCCCTATAGGGTGTGCATGTGTGTGTGTCCCTGTGGGGGGGGGGTGTCTGTGTGGGGTGTGTGTGTCTCTGTGTTGTGTGTGTCTCTGTGTTGTGTGTGTCTCTGTGTGGTGTGTGTCTTTGTGGTGTGTGTGTCCCTGTGGGGTAAGTGCATGTGTCGCTATAGAGTGTGTGGGTGTCCCCTTGGGGGAGGTGTGTGTCTCTGTGTTGTGTGTGTCTCTTTGTGGTGTGTGTGTGTTCGGGTGCGTGGTGAGTATCCAATGTTGGGGCTGCACCTTAGCGACTATTCACTTGCTGTTACTCTTTGTGTGCGTGTGGTGTGTATACATGTCCCCGTGTGTGGTGAATATCTCATGTTGGGGCCCCACCTTAGTGACTATATGCTGGTATGTGCTGTTAGTCTTTGGCGCTGTCATTAAGCCCCTCATTCACAACTGTCAACTGGTAACTGTCACTTTTTCCCCATTATGTAGATAGGGGCAAAATTGTTTGGTGAATTGGAATGCGCGGGGTTAAAATGTCACCTCACAACCTAGCCTGTGACGCTCCCGGGGTCCAGACGTGTGACTGTGCAAAATTTTGTCTCTATAGCTGACATCTGTCGATTTTCCTCCAACTCTTTTCCATTCACTTTTTCCCCATTATGTAGATAGGGGCAAAATTTTTTGGTGAACTGGAACACGCAGGGTTAAAATTTCGCCTCACAACATAGCCTATGACGCTCCCGGGGTCCAGACGTGTGACTGTGCAAAATTTTGTGGCTATAGTTGCGACGGTGTAGATGCCAATCCCGGACATACACACACACACATTCAGCTTTATATATTAGATTGAGGCGCTTTCCATGACACAATGTATATATACCCGATTCCAGCTAAGTTTATATATATACCTCGGTCCTGTCATTATCAAGCCCACAATAACTCATAAATACAAAATACGCTGCCACTAATCGCTTATCTGCCGATGGGACGCCCGTTACTGGTAACGAGAGGCTTCACGGGGTCGTGGTTTTTCGTCATAGAGCAAGAAGAACACAGCCATTACATTTTATAGATTTAATCTGATACAATAGGCAGTGATTACAAAAAGATACAAGATTTTACAAAGGAGGACAAAATACAGAAAGTTACATAATATAAAAGGGAAAAACATAAGAGACTTACTAAACTTGTGTCACGTGGTTACATCCGCAAGCTTAGGGAGGGAAGGAGACTAGAAGAAATACGATTCAGCATCATAGCTTTAGTTCTCGCTGTGTCCTTCCATCGTCTGAATAACTCACACAATGGTGGTGTTAATAAAAACTAACACCTCTCCCTCCTACCTAGTGACCTCAGGGGCATGGGTTAAGAAAAGTGGTCAATCCTAGAGAAATTTAAGGAATTGCTGCTCTTTGCCATATCCCAGCCTCTAAAGCATGGACCATGAGACATATTCCCATTGTCTTGTCAGTTGTGAATTTATCTTTTGATAGGTAGGAAACACAACATAACTGCGATTCTCTAAGGGGCAGGAATCCATTTGCCATGATTCGCCATTGGCCAGTGAATCAAAATGGTATTTCATGTTCACCAAGTTGTATGGATTCTGAAAATATAATTTTCAGAATTCCAATATTAAGGTGGTGTATGAGATCTGCCTTAAAGTATTTTAGCTGTCTTAAAAAAAGAAACTCTGGATTGCTTTTAACATCCAAATAATTCTCATCACTTAGCTGCATTCTTTAGAGTCATATAAGGACATAGATTCCCTGCCAAGGGGAAAGGGGGCATCAGAGGATGAAGTCTTTGGTCAGTGATAGTTTACAAAAGTGAGGGGGAATAGAGGGGGGGTCACTATGTCTTAGGCTGTCAGCTCCTAGAGACCATGGCAAACATATTTTTATCATATTTTCTTTACAGTTGTTTATGGCACCCTGCCCTACCATCCAGGCCCCATTCTCTGTATCCTAGTCCTTATTATCCAGGCCTCATTCTCTATATCCCAGTCCTTATTATCCAGGACAAATTCTCTGTAGCCTGGTCCTACCAACCAGGTCCCATTCTCTATAGCCGAGTCGCTACCATCCAGGCCTCATGCTCTATAGTCCAGTCCCTACCATTCAGACCTAATTCTCTATAGCCTAGTCCCTACTCTTTATAGCCCAGACCCTACCATCCAGGCCATATTCTCTATATCCCAGTCCTTATTATTCAGGACCTATTCTCTGTAGCCTGGCCCTACCATCCAGGCACCATTCTCTATAGCCCAATCCCTATCTATTATGCTGACCCCATCTTAGGGCCTGGGCTATTAAGAATGGGGAAAGGATAATAGGGGCTGAGCAATTATCACCCAAGCCCTATTCTCTAGAGCTCAGCCTTGACCATCCACATTCTCTATAGCACAGTCCAAACCATCTGTGACCAATTTTCCATAGCCCGGCCCTGACTTTTATCCCCTTGGGCCCAGGTGACCGTTCTTCTGACTTGACCCAGCAGGGCCGGGGAATACCTGGAACCAGGCCCTGTCAACGTTGTCGGGGCTGTGGGATGTCACGGTGGCATGATCCAGTCCATGGTCCCCTCGTCGGGCGATCATTAAAAAGGGGAAGTTTGAAAAAGGGATAAAAATAAAAGCAAAATAAAAACGTTTGTGTCGTGACGCCACTCGTGGAGCCGCTGCTGCAGTCGGGTCCTCTGGGGATGATGGGGGTAGCAGCTGTGATGGTTTGGCTCTCCACGGAAAGAGCAGGTCCCCAGGGCAACTGAATAATCTATGGAGGTGATTTGGGTAATGGAAGGCCAGCGGGGCTGGGCTGGCTGCTTGCAGGGGTCTGGGACACTCTCAGGCGGGCTCCTGCTGCTGACTCGGCATTTCAGTCTACCTCTCTCAGGCGCAGAATGAACAGTCTGACACAATGCTGAGCTTCAGCCCAGTTTATCTGGCTTTTCTCGCCAGGTGGTACAAGTTACAAGCCAGTGCAGTGGCGGCTCCAGTAGTCTTTTAGCATTAGGGATGGCTCGTCCAGTTCACCCCTTTTGTGTTCCTTTCCATGGGCCTCTCTTCCTCACACGTCTGCACGCAAAGCTCTGATCCAGCGGCCACAGGCCTTCGTTGGATGACCTGTCTGGTCCCCTGGACCTAGTATGGCGGTCTTCTCTTTGCTGCGTCGGGGTTGGTTCACAGGACATAAAGACCCCGCGACCGACCTGTTTCGTGGTTGGAGCGTTGAGCGTCCTTCCACTTCAGGGCCGGTACCCTGGTTCCTGCCACATCCTTCAGCTTCCCGGCTAATTGGGGCGCACGTGTGGATTGCTCACTACCCGCACCCCGTCTCTCTACGGTCTGTAGCCCGGGACCCAGAACAAGCCTCCTGATAGTACAGGCTGCCGGGTCCGTGTCCTCACAGTCTCGTGTTCTCCTCCATCCCTTCCTTCTGGTGTTTCTCTGACTGGTTGATGGAACAACTCCTCTCCTCCCAACTCCAGGGCTAACTACTCCTTGACTAAATCCTAACGGTCTCACTTCCTGTGGTGTTTCCTGATTTTGTTCCCTGTTTCCTGTCCTAACTTCCCCACCCACCTCCTGTCTCCTCCCGCCATCCCACAGCTGGGCTTAGAGTCCCTTGCACCGGGATCGGAGTGTGTTAGGTGTGTGTTTGGGTGACCGGACTTACTGATCCCTGTTGCTCCAACTTCTAGTGGTGACCGGACCACAGGGGCGCCACCCTTCCATATTCTGGAATATTCTGTGTATTGTAGGAGCTCCACATGGAACGCACTGCAACCACTAAGGCTCTGCACCTCACCAGCCATAACCATCAAGGAACTCCCGGATCTCCTCTCCTCACACATGCAATGAAGGCTCATCGGGAAGGGGGAGGTTTGGGCGACGGTTCGGGGTTAGTTGACTCCGGGGTTACTCATCACTTTGGAAGATTTCGGCACTTTGTCGTCTTCTTGGTCTCTCTTGTTTGCTGTTCCTCTGCCATGTTGAAGTTACCAATCTGCGGGTTAATCTCGGTTTGGATCGTGCACTGAGCGGCCGCTTATTATGACCTTTCCGAATATTCTGGAGGTCATTACTGTATCCATCTACGAAGGGTTAAACGTGCCAACGTTCAGCGAGCTCAGATGGCACGGTCCATCACTGTATCCAGCAAACACACATGCCAATTAAAAGTGATACATTAAGCAGGTTGGCGCCGTGCCCGCCCTCCGCGCGGAGATTAACCATCCGCTTGTTGACTGGATGCTGCAGATATTGTCTTGTTTCCCATCTGGGCTCCTCGAGACTTCGCTGCCGAGCCGGAGAAGGTGCCGGAGCCAGATGTTTTACAGGCTTTGGATTAACAATGCAAATGACTATGTGACAGCATTTAATTGTTGGGGTGATTGACAGCTGCCACGCTGCTCTGTGGTGGGGGCCCCGAGTCCCCGAGATACCTCTATACGGGGAGCGGATGATACGTCTGCGGGTGCAGATGCCAATGGAATATTTACTAATTGTGCTCATTAGGAGAATAAAAGATGGTCACAAGGGCCGGGATACTCACCGGGGCCAGGGGTGATGCCCAGCAGCTGTGACCCCAACCGCACATAAACAAGGGGGTATATACAGGGGAGAATAAGGTTTGTGACGCCAGCTGAGCTGTCCAGCCAGGGATGCATATGAGTACTCCCAGGGGATAGGTGTTATGGCAGCTAGTTGGTATACCCACCTCAGCCAGGGCAGGCTCCTGGGGTGGAACAGTTTGTAGATGATGGTGGTGATAGTTGTGGGCAGGGATGCAACAGGCAGAAGGCACAGAGACAGTCTCTTAGTTCTGTACCTTTACTTTACGGTGCAGTTCAGTAGCGAGTCCAGGGTACTGCTTCACCAGGTCTTTGGGTCTGGCCAGTCTGAGGAGAACTAGGATGGGTATTTGGGCTACCAGTAGACTGACTTCCCTGTAGGCTGAGGTTGTAGGTGCCTGTGACTGTCCTGCTCCTTTTTAGCTCCCTTGTAGCTGACCTCCAGGCAGTGCGGACTCTGTGAGCAGCCGGACCCACCCAGCTCTAGTCCTCTTTGTTGCTGTATCCCGGTCAGTCCCACGCAGTGTGACTACTGAGCTTGAAACTCAGCAGCCTCACATTTCTGCAGCCAGGATGTAAAATCCCTGATCACCCAGGACCCGGTGTCCTGCTAACAGCGTGTCATCTCCTGGCCCGACGCAGACTGACTCTCCTTTGCCACCTTTCCCTACCACCCACTACTGCTAACCTCTCCCTCCAACTAGAGTCTTCTTGTGCCCAGTCTCTAGTTAGAGTTAAGGCAGTGTGTGAATGCTTCAGGAGTCCAACATAGGGTACTTCAATTCACCTCAGATGTGACATTAGTGCCGCTTGTGACAAAGTGGACACAAGATTTCTAGGAGCCTGCTAGTATTTAAAGTGGGTAATGTAATTATCTACCTTGTGATGGCTCACTCATTGATCCTACAAGTCTTGTAGATGACTGTTAGTGTTTAACATGTGTAATGTAATTATCTCACTTGTTTGTCATAGAAGGTCAGAGGAACTTAATCCTGTTAGAATGCCATTGTATTACTATGTGGATTGTTGACTATGTAAATGGCCTCAGCCACCATTGTTTAATGTCATGGATTGCAGACTAAATGTATCCTGCTAGGTGCTATGTCAATCAGTATGTGGATCTCCCTTGGCAGAACGTAATCCTACTAACATTCCATTGCTATGTCAATCAGTATGTGGCTCTCTCTTGCCAGCAATACAAAATTATAGGTAGTTTTATAAAAAGCTTGAGATCCAGCCAATGAAAAGACAGTTTCATTCCACCAATCATGAAGTCCCCAATATCCTGCAATGAGGGCTAAGGGTATATAAGGAGACGTGTTTATTTTGACCAGCAGATTGGATACAGGCAGCTAATCTAGGATCTTTTGATCTGATTGGCCGGCCATAACCCCAGGCCTAGGCATTTCGATGCCGACCAAGGGGATCAGAACCTGGACTATCAAACCACAAGGACTTCAGCATCGAATTATCGGATTCAGCTGTGATGACTGCATAAGGAAGCCACGCAGGTTGGGATGATACAGTCACCTGGCTACAGACTTTGCAGTGCTATATTCTAATCCCTGGTGAGCCAGCGGAAGGGTGAGACTCTGTTGCCTGTTACAGTTTGTGTTTTGCTGGTTATGCGTTATATGCTGTTAACTGTTGGGGATCCAATAAAGCCTTAATATTGTGGTTCCCTCACCCTGTGTTGTCTGAATAGTGTTCTGCCCACGGTTAAGGAGCTCGGGCGTTCAGTTTGGGGATAAGCCCTGGTCCAGGCTGTCTTGATAAAGGCAGCAGTGCCAGCGGACGAGAGGTGACATTATGCTCTTTGCTCTATGGCGGTGTTATGTATGGACACTATATAGCGACATTATGCTCTTTGCTCTATGGCAGTCTTATGTATGGACACTATATAGCGACATTATGCTCTTTGCTCTATGGCAGTGTTATGTATGGACACTATATAGCGACATTATGCTCTTTGCTCTATGGCGGTGTTATGTATGGACACTATATAGCGACATTATGCTCTTTGCTCTATGGCGGTGTTATGTATGGACACTATATGGTGACATTATGCTCTTTGCTCTATGGCGGTGTTATGTATGGACACTATATAGCGACATTATGCTCTTTGCTCTATGGCGGTGTTATGTACGGACACTATATAGCGACATTATGCTCTTTGCTCTATGGCGGTGTTATGTATGGACACTATATGGCGACATTATGCTCTTTGCTCTATGGCGGTGTTATGTATGGACACTGTATGGTGACATTATGCTCTTTGCTCTATGGCGGTGTTATGTATGGACACTATATGGCGACATTATGCTCTTTGCTCTATGGCGGTGTTATGTATGGACACTGTATGGTGACATTATGCTCTTTGCTCTATGGCAGTGTTATGTATGGATGCTGTATGGCGACATTATGCTCTTTGCTCTATGGCGGTGTTATGTATGGACACTGTATGGTGACATTATGCTCTTTGCTCTATGGCGGTGTTATGTATGGACACTATATGGCGACATTATGCTCTTTGCTCTATGGCGGTGTTATGTACGGACACTATATGGCGACATTATGCTCTTTGCTCTATGGCGGTGTTATGTATGGAGACTATATGGCGGCATTATGCTCTTTGCTCTATGGCGGTGTTATGTATGGACACTATATAGCGACATTATGCTCTTTGCTCTATGGCGGTGTTATGTATGGACACTATATAGCGACATTATGCTCTTTGCTCTATGGCGGTGTTATGTACGGACACTATATAGCGACATTATGCTCTTTGCTCTATGGCAGTGTTATGTATGGACACTATATGGCGACATTATGCTCTTTGCTCTATGGCGGTGTTATGTATGGACACTATATGGCGACATTATGCTCTTTGCTCTATGGCGGTGTTATGTACGGACACTTATGTATGGACACTATTATGGCGACATTATGCTCTTTGCTCTATGGCGTGTTATGTATGGACACTATATGGCGACATTATGTCTTTTGCTCTAGTGGCGTGTTATGTATGGACATATATGGCGACATTATGCTCTTTGCTCTATGGCGTATGGCGGTGTTATGTATGGACACTATATGGCGACATTATGCTCTTTGCTCTATGGCTGTGTTATGTATGGACACTATATGGCGACATTATGCTCTTTGCTCTATGGCGGTGTTATGTATGGACACTATATGGCGACATTATGCTCTTGCTCTATGGCGGTGTTATGTATGGACACTATATGGCGACATTATGCTCTTTGCTCTATGGCGGTGTTATGTATGGACACTATATGGCGACATTATGCTCTTTGCTCTATGGCGGTGTTATGTATGGACACTATATGGCGACATTATGCTCTTTGCTCTATGGCGGTGTTATGTATGGACACTATATGGCGACATTATGCTCTTTGCTCTATGGCGGTGTTATGTATGGACACTATATGGCGACATTATGCTCTTTGCTCTATGGCGGTGTTATGTATGGACACTATATGGCGACATTATGCTCTTTGCTCTATGGCGGTGTTATGTATGGACATATATGGCGACATTATGCTCTTTGCTCTATGGCGGTGTTATGTATGGACACTATTATGGCGACATTATGCTCTTTGCTCTATGGCGGTGTTATGTATGGACACTATATGGGACATTATGCTCTTTGCTCTATGGCGGTGTTATGTATGGACACTATATGGCGACATTATAGCTCTTTGTCTATGGCGGTGTTATGTATGGACACTATATGGCGACATTATGCTCTTTGCTCTATGGCGGTGTTATGTATGGACACTATATGGCGACATTATGCTCTTTGCTCTATGGCGGTTGTTGAATATATGGACATATACTGTGCGTAGCATTATGGCTCTTTGCTCTATGGCGGTGTTATGTATGGACAATATATGGCGACATTATGCTCTTTGCTCTATGGCGTGTTATGTATCGGACACTATATGGCGACATTATGCTCTTTGCTCTATGGCGTGTTATGTATGGACACTATATGGCGACATTATGCTCTTTGCTCTATGGCGGTGTTATGTATGGACACTATATGGCGACATTATGCTCTTTGCTCTATGGCGGTGTTATGTATGGACACTATATGGCGACATTATGCTCTTTGCTCTATGGCGGTGTTTATGTATGGACACTATATGGCGACATTATGCTCTTTGCTCTATGGCGTGTTATGTAGGACACTATATGGCGACATTATCTCTTTGCTCTATGGCGGTGTTATGTATGGACACTATATGGCGACATTATGCTCTTTGCTCTATGGCGGTGTTATGTACGGACACTATATGGCGACATTATGCTCTTTGCTCTATGGCGGTGTTATGTATGGACACTATATGGCGACATTATGCTCTTTGCTCTATGGCAGGTGTTATGTATGGACACTATATGGCGACATTATGCTCTTTGCTCTATGGCGGTGTTATGTAGGACACTATATGGCGACATTATGCTCTTTGCTCTATGGCGGTGTTATGTATCGGACACTATATGGCGACATTATGCTCTTTGCTCTATGGGTGTTATGTATGGCACTATAATGGCGACATTATGCTCTTTGCTCTATGGCGGTGTTATGTATGGACACTATATGGCGACATTATGCTCTTTGCTCTATGGCGTGTTATGTATGGACACATATGGGACATTATGCTCTTTGCTCTATGGCGGTGTTATGTATGGACACTATATGGCACATTATGCTCTTTGCTCTATGGCGTGTTATGTATGGACACTATATGGCGACATTATGCTCTTGCTCTATGGCGGTGTTATGTAGGACACTATATGGCGACATTATGCTCTTTGCTCTATGGCGGTGTTATGTATGGACACTATATGGCGACATTATGCTCTTTGCTCTATGGCGGTGTTATGTATGGACACTATATGGGACATTATGCTCTTTGCTCTATGGCGGTGTTATGTAGGACACTATATGGCGACATTATGCTCTTTGCTCTATGGCAGTGTTATGTATGGACACTATATGGCGACATTATGCTCTTTGCTCATAGGCGGTGTTATGTATGGACACTATATGGCGACATTATGCTCTTTGCTCTATGGCGTGTTATGTATGGACACTATATGGCGACATTATGCTCTTTGCTCTATGGCGTGTTATGTATGGACACTATATGGCGACATTATGCTCTTTGCTCTATGGCGGTGTTATGTATGGACACTATATGGCGACATTATGCTCTTTGCTCTATGGCGGTGTTATGTATGGACACTATATGGCGACATTATGCTCTTTGCTCTATGGCGGTGTTATGTAGGACACTATATGGCGACATTATGCTCTTTGCTCTATGGCGGTGTTATGTATGGACTATATGGCGACATTATGCTCTTTGCTCTATGGCGGTGTTATGTATGGACACTATATGGCGACATTATGCTCTTTGCTCTATGGCGTGTTTATGTATGGACACTATATGGGACATTATGCTCTTTGCTCTATGGCGGTGTTATGTATGGACACTATATGGGACATTATGCTCTTTGCTCTATGGCGGTGTTATGTAAGATATGGACAAGCTTTATATGCTTGTGGACTTATGGCCTTTGCTCTTGCTCTATGGCGTGTTATGTATGGACACATATTGGCAGACATTATGCTCTTTGCTCTATGGCGTGTTATGTACGGACACTATATGGCGACATTATGCTCTTTGCTCTATGGCGTGTTTATGTATGGACACTATATGGGACATTATGCTCTTTGCTCTATGGCGGTGTTATGTATGGACATATATGGCGACATTATGCTCTTTGCTCTATGGCAGGTGTTATGTATGGACACTATATGGGACATTATGCTCTTTGCTCTATGGCGGTGTTATGTATGGACACTATATGGCGACATTATGCTCTTTGCTCTATGGCGGTGTTATGTATGGACACTATATGGGACATTATCTATGGCTTTTGTCCTATGGCGTATGTGTTATGTATGGACACTATATGGCGACATTATGCTCTTTGCTCTATGGCAGTGTTATGTATGGACACTATATGGCGACATTATGCTCTTTGCTCTATGGCGGTGTTATGTAGGACACTATATGGCGACATTATGCTCTTTGCTTATGGCGTGTTATGTATGGACACTATATGGCGACATTATGCTCTTTGCTCTATGGCGTGTTATGTACGGACACTATATGGCGACATTATGCTCTTTGCTCTATGGCGGTGTTATGTAGGACATATATGGCGACATTATGCTCTTTGCTCTATGGCGGTGTTATGTAGGACACTATATGGCGACATTATGCTCTTTGCTCTATGGCAGGTGTTTATGTATGGACACTATATGGCGACATTATGCTCTTTGCTCTATGGCGTGTTATGTATGGACACTATATGGCGACATTATGCTCTTTGCTCTATGGCGTGTTATGTATGGACACTATATGGGACATTATGCTCTTTGCTCTATGGCGGTGTTATGTAGGCACTATATGGCGACATTATGCTCTTTGCTCTATGGCGGTGTTATGTACGGACACTATATGGCGACATTATGCTCTTTGCTCTATGGCGTGTTATGTATGGACACTATATGGCGACATTATGCTTTTGCTCTATGGCGTGTTATGTAGGACACTATATGGACATTATGCTCTTTGCTCTATGGCGGTGTTATGTATGGACACTATATGGCGACATTATGCTCTTTGCTCTATGGCGGTGTTATGTAGGACACTATTGGCGACATTATGCTCTTTTGCTCTATGGCGGTTGTTTTGTAGGCCATTGTAGGGACATTATGCTTCCTTTGCTCTATGGCGGTGTTATGTATGGCACTATATGGGACATTATGCTCTTTGCTCTATGGCGGTGTTATGTGGACACTATATGGCGACATTATGCTCTTTGCTCTATGGCGTTTATGTATGGACACTATATGGGACATTATGCTCTTGCTCTATGGCGTGTTATGTATGGACACTATATGCGACATTATGCTCTTGCTGCTCTATGGCGTGTTATGTAGACACTATATGCCAGCTCTATGTTGCATATGGATTACCTTATGGCGTTTATGCTTTATTGCTTACTGTATGACACATGGACATATGCTCTTTGCTCTATGGCGTGTTATTGGACACTATATGCGACATTACTTTTGCTCTATGCGTTTTAGTATGGACATATCTTGCTATGCTTTATGGCTATATGGACACTTGCCATTGTTTTATTGCCTAGCTGTATGGCATTTGCTAGCATACTTTATGGTCAATGACATATGCCTTGCTCTAGGGTTATGTAGGACACTATATGGCACTTTTGCTCATGGCGTTATTATGGACACTATATGGGACATTATCTCTTGCTCGGTGTTTATGACATATGGACATTATCTCTTTCTCTAGGCGTGTTATGTAGACACTATATGGCGACATATGCCTTTTCTATGGGGTTATGTAGGAACATATGCTCTTATGCTTTTTATGCTGTATTGCCTTATGCATTGTTTGCCTATGGGTTATGCCTTATGGGATTATGTCCATATGTATTATGCTTATGGCTTATTTGCTTATGGTTTTCTTGCCTAGCTGATTATGGCCTTTGCTTATGCTTTTTGGGTATAGGACATATGCCTATGCTCATGGTGTAATGAACACTAGCTTTCTTTGCTATCGTATTATGTATGACACTTATGGCGACATTATGCTCTTTGCTCTATGGCAGTGTTATTAAGGACACTATATGGCACATTATGCTCTTTGTTCTATGGCGGTGATTATTATGGGCACTATATGTGACATTGCTCTTTGCTCTATGGGTGTTATGTAGGACACTATATGGTGACATTATGCTCTTTGCTCTATGGGGGTTTATGTACGGTACATATATGGCGACATTATGCCTTTTTGCGTTGTTATATGGACGACTATATGGCGACATTATGCTCTTTGCTCTATGCGGTGTTATTAGGACACTATAATGCGACATTATGCTCTTTGCTCTATGGCGTGTTATGTATGGACACTATATGGCGACATTATGCTCTTTGCTCTATGGCGGTGTTATGTACGGACACTATATGGCGACATTATGCTCTTGCTCTATGGGCGGTGTTATGTACGGGACACTATATGGCGACATTATGTCTTTGCTCTATGGCGGTGTTATTATGGACACTATATGGCGCATTATGCTTTTTGCTCTATGGTGGTGTTATGTACGCTATTCTATATAGGTGATTATGCCTTTACTTATGCCGGTTTATGTATGGACACTATATGGTGACATTATGTCTTTACTCTATGGCGGTGGTTATGTATGGACACTATATGGGACATTATGCTCTTTGCTCTATGGCGGTGTTATGTATGGACACTATATGGCGACATTATGCTCTTTGCTCTATGGCGGTGTTATGTATGGACACTATATGGCGACATTATGCTCTTTGCTCTATGGCAGGTGTTATGTATGGACACTATATGGCGACATTATGCTCTTTGCTCTATGGCAGTGTTATGTAGGACACTTATGGTGACATTATGCTCTTTGCTCTATGGCGGTGTTATGTATGGACACTATATGGTGACATTATGCTCTTTGCTCTATGGTGGTGTTATGTATGGACACTATATGGCGACATTATGCTCTTTGCTCTATGGCAGTGTTATGTATGGACACTATATGGTGACATTATGCTCTTTGCTCTATGGCGGTGTTATGTATTGACACTATATGGCGGCATTATGCTGTTATAGGGCTATAGTCCTGTGTCTGTACAGCAGTGACCATTGCGGGCAGCGCTGTGCCGCCATCTGATCTGACTGATTAGTTTACTATGCAAATCGTGTTCAGGAAATGATTTAATCCGCTCCTATGTGCCGTCACCTATTCAACTCAGGGAGAATCAGATAGTTCAAATAGGTGCATAAATCTGCATAATGAGCTCGCATATATCTGCATATATAATTCTCATCTGCCCCCTCCCCTCTTCCCCCATTTCCCCTACAGACGACCTTTCGCATTGGGCCCCCCCCCGGTCATCATGGCCCCTCCTCGGACCGCTCCCCCGGGGACCCCAAGGGGGTGTCATATGGGCGGGGGATGGGGCAGATGGTGATTTGGGGACTCGTCAGCACAAATTAGAGTTAATGACTTGAAGTGAGAACTATTATGTGTAATTTATCACTGATAGGAATAAATTGTGAACCTGCCGGTGTGATGGAGTCTGAGGGCCCGATCGGCCCCCCGCGAGCAGCACAAATAAGTGCTTCTATCTTTATCTTCTGGCTCAAAATAAACTGAAGTGATGGGATGGCCGCAGCACAGAGGATGTTCAGGAGGGTCCGGCGGAGGACGCCCCGTCTGGAGATGACCCCTGAGACCAGGCAGTGAGATGAAGAACATAGGAGATCCTGGGACAAAGAACCGGGGACCAAGTGACCAAGGGAGACCTCGACCCACCGCCCCCGCGAGGTCCTGCAACCGCAACGGAGGAGCCTCATAATAGAGAGGACGTAAGGAGACCTCGACCCACCGCCCCCGCGAGGTCCTGCAACCGCAACGGAGGGGCCTCATAATAGAGAGGACGTAAGGAGACCTCGACCCACCGCCCCCGCGAGGTCCTGCAACCGCAACGGAGGGGCCTCATAATAGAGAGGACGTAAGGAGACCTCGACCCACCGCCCCCGCGAGGTCCTGCAACCAACCACAACGGAGGGGCCTCATAATAGTGAGAACGTAAGGAGACCTCGACTCACCGCCCCCGCAAGGTTCTGCAACCACAATGCAGTGGACTCATAATAGAGAGGACGTAAGGAGACGTTGACCTACCGCTGCCCGCAACATTCTGCAACCACAATGCAGGGGCCTCACAATACAGAGGACGTAAGGAGACGTTGACCTACCGCCCCCCGCAAGGTCCTGCAACCACAACGGTGGGGCCTCATAATAGAGAGGACGTAAGGAGACGTTGACATACCGCCCCCCGCAACGTTCTGCAACCACAACGGAGGGGCCTCATAATAGAGAGGACATAAGGAGACGTTGACATACCGCCCCCCGCAACGTTCTGCAACCACAACAGAGGGGCCTCATAATAGAGAGGACGTAAGGAGACGTTGACCTACCGCTGCCCGCAACATTCTGCAACCACAATGCAGGGGCCTCACAATACAGAGGACGTAAGGAGACGTTGACCTACCGCCCCCCGCAAGGTCCTGCAACCACAACGGTGGGGCCTCATAATAGAGAGGACGTAAGGAGACGTTGACCTACCGCTGCCCGCAACATTCTGCAACCACAACAGAGGGGCCTCATAATAGAGAGGACATAAGGAGACGTTGACATACCGCCCCCCGCAACGTTCTGCAACCACAACGGAGGAGCCTCATAATAGTGAGGACGTAAGGAGACCTCGACCAACTGCCTCCGCAAGATCCTGCAACCACAATGCAGGGACCTCATAATAGAGAGGACGTAAGAAGATGTTGACCTACCGCTGCCCGCGACGTTCTGCAACCACAATGGAGGGCCTCATAATGCTGGGGATGTAAGTGTGGCACCCCAGAGTCCTGTTGCCCCAATCGCATTGCCTCCCTCAGGGGTGATGTCATGCTTCGACGCAAGAAGGGGTATCCACACCAGGTAAACCCACAGCATGTAACACTTTCCTGACTGCAGACCAGAAGGGGGAGCTGTAACCCGGGTTCAGAGGAGCTTCCCTATAAATTCAGGACTGGGGGCAGGGTTAGTTAGCTCAGTTCCTAGAAGGACTGTGAAGACATCCTGTGGACAGGAGCAGTGCCAGGCTCGTCCAAGGATAACCACCAGCCAGTGTGAGGGACCCGTAGAAGAGGGTCTGAGGAAGGAGAGGGCTGTGGAGCGGAGTCAGTTGCCGGCTTACCCCAAAGCAGAGTGCCAGAAGCGGACATCAAAGTCTGAGGTTGTGGGGTAGTAAAGTCCCTGCAGCCAGAACTGGAGGACAGGAGACTGCACAGTGCCACAGTAAAGCACCTGAAGGCACAGCAGCACCCGAAAGCTCAGGGACAGTAGCCAGAGGGGTGGTGCCCGGAAGGGCTCAAGCTGCCTGCCATACGGGTGAGAGACTTACAAGCAGGAGAGAGAGGTCACAGCGTAGCTACAGGCAGCCTGGACCAGCACAGAGGAGCGCAGCAGGGAGGCCTCAGAACTCACCGGGTGAGGAGAACCCCAACTTGGTTCCAGGCCACCCAGATTCACATCACCTGTGGATAGTGTCTTGGTCTGAACCTGCAACTACCAGTACAGGTAAAGGAGACTTCATACTGTGTGTCTGTCCAGCACCCCAATGGCCTACCACCACCATAGACTATACCGGTTGTTTTGGGGAACTGCTCCACCACTGGAGAGCGACATCACCGCCGTGTTCCCGGGGTGAGATACGAGGCTGATTTGTTCTCTTCTATCCACCCCCACACAATGACCACATACACCAGTCTCAGGGATAACAGTCACCTTTACTATAGCAGGAACGAGGAGATCCAAAATGGAGTCAATGTTTCACAGTCTCGCTTGGGTAGGCCTGATTAACACAGTGTGAAGTTGAATACTGCAGTGCACTTGGCGTTCTGGAGCTTTAAGAGCACGGATAGTATGAGATGTCCTACTTGTATGCTGTTAATAGTAAGGTGGAGAATCTTTTGTAATGTTTAGAGGAGAAGAGTAGGCATAATAAGGCGATTGCACAGACCTAACATCCTGGGGGTAGTCATGGCACGTGCAAAAGTACTTGAAGCATAAACTAAATAAAGAATTACTAAAAAAAAATAAAAATACTTGAAGCAAATGGACAAAAGGTTGCAGTGGGATGGGAGAGCCTCATTCTTTCCCAATGGTGTGCAGTAGGTTCCTCTATATACTCAGTTTGCCCTACTGTCTACAGGAACATGAGTCGATCCGGACAGCGAGGATTCAGGATAGAAAGGCTTTAGCATACTGTCAGAGAAGGCCTTGAGCATGGCAGGAAATCCTGTGATAAATGGAGTCTCCATGGGTGCTCGGCTCCCTGAGGAGGTTTGGCCAGAGTCCCATTTGGGAGTTGCTCCACCTATTGAGCCCTGTGACTGAGTCACCAGCCAATAAGACAACACCCAACTTACACTTCAGTCTCTCTCAAGCACAATGCTGGCATCTCACCTTAGAGTCACTTTTCACCTGAAACATGGTCTAGGTATCACACAGGATCAAGCCCTTTGGAGTCTTTTGCGCTGTCTCCATAGTTGATTAAACTAAACGCCAGGACATGGTCTGCATTGTCTGACAGGTACTGTTCCCATAGTCAGGTAATCATAGATCTCACCCAGGACACCTGACTTATTTTGAAGGGTTTGCCATCTCGATGGACCTTGGAATAGGTCAGGTTTATGTTGAGGGACTTCATCAGTTTGTGCAGCACCAATGGCGTTTTGCATTGTGAACCTTTGATAGAAGTGCGGCATCTCAACATCTTCCCACAGATCTTCCTCAGGCCGCTCTTCTCCTACAGGCAAAGAGAGAACACATCACCATTGATGTTGATCTTGTCTCTGTGATGTCAAAGCAGAAATTCATCAATCTTGAAGCCCATCTCTGTTGGAGAGCCCCTAATCGTGCAGTATGGAGGTGAGCGAGTGGGTTATTGTCCGTATACACGGTGACGGGGGCGGCCGTGGGGTCATCTTTGAGCTTTTCTGTGACAGTTTTCGCTCTTCTCTGCGCCTCTTAAGCTGTAGAGTAAAGGACCTGGTGCAGGTAGTGTTAACCCCTCGTGTGCCACTTCAGCAGTCAGGTAATGTATAATGGTGCAGAAGCCTGTCACAGTGCAATACAGTCAGGCAGTCCAATAGTGGGATACACATGAATCACAGTTCTTTGCTCCATCCACAAATACAGGTAGCAGCAGTAGCATATAACTGAAGTCCATCATTGGAAGTATTCACTGGCATGGTAGGGGTTAAGCAGTGCTGAGACTTGTAGTGCAGTAATAGAAGATAGGCACAGAGGAGTAATCCTGTTCACGATGCCAAGAAAGCCTTTGTAAGAATCCAGGTGCATGAGACCCGAATGGTTGATATGCCACGTTGTTGTTATGGTGTGAGGGTACAGGGGCTGTGTTCCCTGGATGATATACGAGGCTGAATGTTCCCTGTTATCCACCCCCACACAGTGTCCACAGCCGATGGAATGACTAAAGATACCAAAAAGAGAAAGAACAGCGCCTCTCGAGCTGGTATATGTTCAATGCTTCAAATTTATTCCGTCCATCCCCACGCACAACGTTTCGGTACGCAGACCTTTATCAAGTGCAGTCTCGGGGATAAGAGTCGCCTTTACTATAGCAGGAGCAAGGAAATCCAACATGGAGAAAATGCTCCACAAGTCATACACAGCAAACATGTATTCACTCCTCCCACGTGTTCTTCATGTTAATGCTGCACCGTCTCACATGGGAGAGTCACGACACATACAATTTGAAGATGAATACTGAAGTACAATTGGGGTTCTGGAGGTTTAAGAGCACGGACTGTATGAGATGTCGTACTTGATTGCTTTCATAGGAAGGTTCAGAGTCTTTTGTAGTTGTAGAGTGGAAGAGAAGGTAGAACAAGAAGATTGCACAGACCTGGAATCCTGGAGTATCACAGCTAGTCACGACATGTGCAAAAGTGCATGAAAATTAACGTAATATTGCGGTGGGTCGGGAGATCCTCAATCTTTCCCAAGTGCGTGCATGCACTTAGTATGCCCTACAGTCTAGAGAAACCCATGTCGATCTGGACAGCGATAATTCAGGGTAGGAAGTCTTCAGCATCTTGGCTGTGGAAAACAGAGGATTCTAGGCCTTGGGCCTGGCAGGAAATCTTGTGATAAAGGGAGTCAGCACATGTACTCTTCTCCCTGAGGAGGCCAGAACTGGGGAACTCTGTCTATACAGACGTAGGCTGGACGTAGCTTCACCTATTGAGCCCTGTGACTGAGTCACCGGCCGATAAATCAACACCCAATTCACACTTCAGTCTCTCAAAGCATCAGGTACCTGTATAACCCTATCTTTTTCACCAGCAAATGGTGCTGGAACACAACAAATGAGAAACACACAATATTACATATAAATGATTATTAAGGAAAAAAAAGTCTATACAAACATGTAAAAATACCCTGTAATAAGTCAATAAAAAATAGCTAGTACCATTAAAAATAAGCTACTTAGTGCATACGTTTTTGCAAAAAGGTACTAAGCCATCCCACCACGATCAAGGAATACCCACTTCAGGACGGTACCTCCTCTAACTAACCTGCTCATGTGTCATTGACGTCAATGAAATCAGGGAGCAGAGTAGACCGGGTCACAAAATGAACACAGCAATGGGATGCGATATAGGTACCGTCCCGAAGTGGGTACACCTTGACGTGGTGGGATGGCTTTGTACCTTTTTGCAAAAACGTATGTACTAAGTGCCCTGTTGTTTATGGCTCTAGCTTTTTATTTTATTATTTTTTTATTACAGGGTATTTTTACACGTGTCTATAAATTTTTTCCTTAACCCCTTCCCGACCCTTGACGTAATCCACTGTCATGGATTGGATCCCAGTGTTTGATGTGAGCCCCGGGCTGGCACTCACATCATTTCCCCGACATCTCGGCTGATCTCATCAGCTGAGATGTCCGCCTTCCAGCACTGATCGGATCCAGGATCTGATCAGTGCTATTAAGCCCTTGGATCCCGCTGTTATTCACTGACAGTGGGATCCAAAACCTCCGCGGCAGGGATCGCACTGGTCCCCGCCTGCATCAGAGATCGCACTGGTTCCCGCCTGCATCAGAGATCTCCAAATAAGATTGCGGGATCTTCAGTGCTCACCTGACTAAAAATCGCTAGTGGTGAAGGGGTTAAGGTATAATTCTGGGGGTCAGTGTGAACATGCTCCTACAGGTGTGTTCACTTATGTTTGTTTTGGCTCAGTTTTTTGTATGCACATGTAAATGGATGTAGTTGAAAGTGGATAACTAAAGCTAAAGAAATAAACGTAGACGGGTAGCTAGGGAGTGAGTAGTAGTGTGCGGGAGCTACTCACTGGCCGGGGGTACTTAAAGGGACAGACACAATCTGGACTGGGTCACTACACCCTCACCTCCACCCACTGACCGGGAAGCACAATAAGTCCCACAAAATGAGGAAAGATCCACACAAGAACAGCAGCAAGGCTTCAGCACAGACTGCACTAACGTCCTCACAGCTCATGGTCTTTGCAGAGAATAAAACTCTATCAGCGACATCTTCTGGTGGAAGAAGGAACTATTTGAAGGCCAGAGGCGTGGACAACTGCATAACCCGACACCTGAAGAGCCAGAAACACCATAGACAGCAGGAACGTAGCAGTTGAGGAAGACTGCAAAGCAGTCTTCACGTGACACCCCCTGTCTGTCCTTCTGTCCTCAACTGTGAAGATACAATGACATGGTCCTGCATGGCTACTGAGCTAATAAGATGATTTTCCATGGAAGGTTCCTGACGGGGGATTGTGAAGTCATCCCTATGAGTAAATCAATATAAGACCTTCTAGATGATTGGAAAGACTTGGCCGCTGTCTACCACCTCTAGGGATTTAGGAGAGATCACCTGGTACATCCTGCACCCCTCAAGCTTTAGACGAGAGGCTTCAGCTTGATTTACATCATACAATTTCAGGTTCCCCATCACACTCCCCTCATCTCCTCATACATGACGGGTTTATGGTTGCAGCAGATGGTAAAGCTTAATGCTTTCCTGCAAGGTGAACTCAACCTTTCCAAGGCGAGACGTCCACAAGGGCGGAACGTGTAACCATAAGAGCGGGGAACGGTCCTTCTAAGGTATGAGGGTGAATATATATCGGAGTCTTCATCCTATTCATGTGTATATTGTAAGGACACATCAACCACATGCCGATGACGTCTTCTCCACATTATAATGACTTAAGGGCCCGTCACACGCTACAATATCTTTAACGATATCGTTGAAATGTCACGGGTTTTGAGACATTCAAATGACGTAGTAACGACGTCGTTGCGTGTGACACATTATGACCAGTGATCGGCTGATCGTTGATCGGAGGTTTATGAACAGGACCATAAATCAGTCATTGATCGTTCGTCCCACCTGCAGCGTCGGTGTGTGTGACACCTTGATAACAATGTTGTTTACGACTTCGCCTATTCAGAACTGAAGGACGTAGGTGAGCTAATGACCGCAAATATCGTTCACTTGTCGCGGAATCGTTGCTGCGTCGCTCTCGATATCAGTACGTGTGACACCTCACCAGCGATCATTGAACGTCGTTCCAACAATGTAGGTCAAGTTGGATCGTTGGTCGGTTCGCCGACACATTGAAGCGTGAAACCCGGCCTTTAATTCCACAAATCCCACCAGAACAAATCCCGGATTTTCTGTCTAATTTGCTATAACACAACTACACCCATCTAATCTCAGAACCATTGACCAAAGAAGAGGCATATGGAGCCCACAGGAATCCATCTGTTGATGATATACAAAATTGGACATGTTGGACTTGTGTCTCAGTACGGCTGCCCTCCTCTGGATGATGGTTCTTCTGTTTGGGCTTGTGTCTCAGTATGGTGGCTCTTTTATATTTGAGGTTACTACTTCTAAACACTCAGTCTCATGAATCCGATGATGATTTGCATGCAGGTCCTCCCCTGAGACCACCATGAAGACCCTCAATTCCACAAATGTGAAAGATGAGCAAATAATGACCCCTACCCATTCAATGGTATCAGTGACCCCTCCCCATCCAGTGGAAGTAATGTCCCCTCCCCATCCAATGGTATCAGTGATGCCTCACAATCCAATGATATCAGTGACCCCTCCCCATCCAGTGGTATCAGTGACCCCTCCCCATCCCGTGATCATAGTGACCCCTCCCCATCCACAGATAATAGTGACCCCTCCCCATCCAGTGATAGTACTGACCCCTCCCCATCCAGTGATAGTACTGACCCCTCCCCATCCAGTGGTATTAGTGACCCCTCCCCATCCAGTGTTATTAGTGACCCCTCCCCATCCAGTGATAGTACTGACCCCTCCCCATCCAGTGATAGTAATGACCCCTCCCCATCCAGTGATAGTAATGACCCCTCCCCATCCAGTGATAGTAATGACCCCTCCCCATCCAGTGATAGTAATGACCTCTCCCCATCCAGTGATAGTAATGACCCCTCCCCATCCAGTGATAGTAATGACCTCTCCCCATCCAGTGATAGTAATGACCTCTCCCCATCCAGTGATAGTAATGACCCCTCCCCATCCAGTGATAGTAATAACCCCTCCCCATCCAGTGATAGTAATGACCTCTCCCCATCCAGTGATAGTAATGACCCCTCCCCATCCAGTGATAGTAATAACCCCCTCCCATCCAGTGATAGTAATGACCTCTCCCCATCCAGTGATAGTAATAACCCCTCCCCATCCAGTGATAGTAATAACCTCTCCCCATCCAGTGATAGTAATGACCTCTCCCCATCCAGTGATAGTAATGACCCCTCCCCATCCAGTGATAGTAATGACCTCTCCCCATCCAGTGATAGTAATAACCCCTCCCCATCCAGTGATAGTAATGACCTCTCCCCATCCAGTGATAGTAATGACCCCTCCCCATCCAGTGATAGTAATGACCTCTCCCCATCCAGTGATAGTAATGACCTCTCCCCATCCAGTGATAGTAATGACTCCTCCCCATCCAGTGATAGTAATGACCCCTCCCCATCCAGTGATAGTAATGACCTCTCCCCATCCAGTGTTATTAGTGACCCCTCCCCATCCAGTGATAATAATGACCCCTCCCCATCCAGTGATAGTAATGACCTCTCCCCATCCAGTGATAGTAATGACCCCTCCCCATCCAGTGATAGTAATGACCTCTCCCCATCCAGTGTTATTAGTGACCCCTCCCCATCCAGTGATAATAATGACCCCTCCCCATCCAGTGATAGTAATGACTCCTCCCCATCCAGTGATAGTAATGACCCCTCCCCATCCAGTGATAGTAATGACCTCTCCCCATCCAGTGTTATTAGTGACCCCTCCCCATCCAGTGATAATAATGACCCCTCCCCATCCAGTGATAGTAATGACCTCTCCCCATCCAGTGATAGTAATGACTCCTCCCCATCCAGTGATAGTAATGACCCCTCCCCATCCAGTGATAGTAATGACCTCTCCCCATCCAGTGT
Organism: Allobates femoralis; assembly: GCA_033576535.1. NCBI lineage: Eukaryota > Metazoa > Chordata > Amphibia > Anura > Aromobatidae > Allobates > Allobates femoralis. Next base: position 3,211,482 of record JARQOC010000003.1, on the reverse strand, counting down.
TATTAGTGACCCCTCCCCATCCAGTGATAATAATGACCCCTCCCCATCCAGTGGTAGTAATGACCCCTCCCCATCCAGTGGTAGTAATGACCTCTCCTCATCCAGTGTTATTAGTGACCCCTCCCCATCCAGTGATAATAATGACCCCTCCCCATCCAGTGATAATAATGACCCCTCCCCATCCAGTGGTATTAGTGACCCCTCCCCATCCAGTGGTATTACTGACCCCTACCCATCCAGTGATAATAATGACCCCTCCCCATCCAGTGGTATTAGTGACCCCTCCCCATCCAGTGGTATTAGTGACCCCTCCCCATCCAGTGGTATTAGTGACCCCTCCCCATCCAGTGGTATTCGTGACCCCTCCCCATCCAGCAGTGGTACTACTCTTCCCCATCCAGTGGTATTAGTGACCCCTCCCCATCCAGCAGTGGTACTACTCTTCCCCATCCAGTGGTATTAGTGACCCCTCCCCATCCAGCAGTGGCACTACTCTTCCCCATCCAGTGGTATTAGTGACCCCTCCCCATCCAGCAGTGGTACTACTCTTCCCCATCCAGTGGTGGACACAGTTCTTATTGTATATTTGCTGTCTTCTGTTTACATGACTGAGTTTGTCTACTTTTCTCCTCTGTGCTGAACCAGTAATTAATACCGCTGGGCCACTTATTGGCAAAGCACTTAACCCATGGGCGATGCAGCCTGGTAACGAGCTAATTATATCATGAAAAGCTAATGTGGAGGGTGACTGACACCGACAGCGATTCTCCTAATTGTTCAAGGCGTGAAGTCCCTGAAGAGCACATTAGATGTCTCACATCTCACCTCCTGGTGCCGGAGATCAGCGTCTTACCATGTAGAATCTGGTCAGTAATTATTGATGAGACCGGACACAGCCGAGTGTCTTTTATGTGACACCAAAAGGTATTTTGTATTTAGCATTAAGAAAAGTATTAATTGGAAAAAACAATTTTTAATAAAAAAGTATTAATTGAAAACATACAATTTTTTGTTAGCCGGCTAAGGTAAAGCAGACAGCTGCAGCCCGCAGCTTTACTTTGGCCAGTAAGCCAAAAAAGGGGTAATCTTACACTGTTTTTTAAATGATTTATTTATAAATAAATAATTTTAAAAAATATGGGGTCTCGCCCAAACTAGATCACCAGCCAAGGTGAAGCTGACAGCTGAGGCCCGATATTCTCAGTGTGGGAAGTGCCATGGTCATTGGCCCTCCCCAGCCTAAAAAATAGCAGGCCGCAGCCACCCCCACATTGGCGCCTCCTTTGTATGCGCCAATCCAAATGCCTCACTTTCCTGTTGTGTTAGCAAATGGGGTAATGGTATTGGGGTTGTTACCAGCTGTGTAATGTCAGCTGACATCAAGGCCTGGCATTAGTAATGCTGAAGTGTCTATCAGATACCCAACATTTCTAAACCAGTCAGAAATCGGCAAAATAAACACAACAAAAAATCTTCTATTTGAAAAAACACTCCCCAAAACATTCCCTCTTTCACCAATTTATTGAATAAGAAATCCACAGTAGTCCAGGGATTCCGATGCTGTCCACAAAAGTGAACCTGCAAGACATAAAAAGAGGGAAATAAGTAAAGACAACAGACATCCTCATTCGCCAATTTATTCCCCAACAAAATCACAAGAATCCAACATTGTCCAATGAAAGGTCCCACAATGACTCAGTCTCCTAGGATATGGGGGCACGTTCAGAATTATTCTCCTATTGACTCTTGGTGTCGTCACTGCATCTTGAGTGATCATTGATCTGAGTGGGGTGAAGTCCTTTACCGCTTCCAATTCATCGCCGTCCATCTCACATGTGTCCCGATCGTACCTGGCAGTAGTCACATGTGTCCCGATCGTACCTGGCAGTAGTCACATGTGTCCCGATCGTACCTGGCAGTAGTCACATGTGTCCCGATCGTACCTGGCAGAAGTCACATGTATCCTGGTTGTACCTGGCAGTAGTCACATGTGTCCCGATCGTACCTGGCAGTAATCACGTGTCCCGATCGTACCTGGCAGAAGTCACATGTATCCTGGTTGTACCTGGCAGTAGTCACATGTGTCCCGATCGTACCTGGCAGTAATCACGTGTCCCGATCGTACCTGGCAGTAGTCACATGTGTCCCGATCGTACCTGGCAGTAGTCACATGTGTCCCGATCGCACCTGGCAGTAGTCACATGTGTCCCGATCATACCTGGCAGTAGACAGTATCTTTATTTTCTTTGTGTTGTTGTGTTGAGTAGCCGTCCCACTTTCGAGCTTTCCATCTTCACTCTCCATAATAAATCCTTAATTTCGTCTACACTTGTTGCTATTTAGGCTGCATCATCTGTGTATAAATTGGATAGAGATGGTGACCGGATGTCGCCTTGTCTGACCCTTCACTCTACTTTGAACCATGCCATGTCACTGTGTGTCATTTGGACTGTTGCTTTTTGGTCAATGTAAAGGTTCCTAATTAGGCTGATCAGATGGTCCGGCACACCCAGATCCTTGATGATATTCCAAAGATTCTGGTGGTCAACACAGTCGAAGGTTTTGCTGTAGCAAAGATAGAGCTCCTTATTATATTCTTTGGCCTTTTCCATTAACCATCTCCTGTGAGTAATCACTTCTTCTTGTTCCTCTGTCTTTTCTGAATCCTGCTTGTTCCTCTGGTAGCTCTTTGTTAAAGTAAGGCAGTAGGTATCTTTTTAGGATTTTCAGCAGTATTTTGCTGGCATGAGGTATGAGTGCAACAGTCTGATAGTTTCTACAGTACAGTCGGTTGCATCTACGTCTTTGAATAGGAATAATCATCGCTCTTATTGGCACCGGCGTGTGAAGACATAAACTGATAGGCAGTTATGGGAACGCAAACACGAATGCTCTGCTGATCCTGCACCTATTATCCTTACTGCTAAATTCATGCAGAATGAAATGACCTGCTCCCATCGACAACAATGGGCCAAGCAGAAAAATCTTAGTCTTAGTAGCAGTTGAGGAGACCCTGAACATCAGACGCTGCGTACCCTGATGCATCCAGGCGCCAATTTCCCTGCACTCTCCTATTCCCCGACCAAGCAGGGACACTAATGTCATTACCTCTCAGGCTGTCTGCTTGTCCTTACGGGCGTGCACATGTTGCTTGGTCCTCTGCTCTCATGTAAAGCCATCCACAGGTGTGTCTCAGTCCCCTGCCCTCCCTCATGGTTGCCTACGTCCTGTGTGGCCCTCTGCTCTCCTGCGTTGCCATTCACATGTGAGGCAGACCCCGGTTCTCCTCCACTGTTGCCCAAGTGTGTCTCAGCCCTTGGTTTCTACCGAGACCCCTAGACCCCATGTGGGAGCTCCTGGCCTCCAGCCTAGGGTGCTCATACGCATGCTTTTGCCCCTTAAAGGGGCAGCACACACCTGTAAAAGGAGTCCCCAACCTATGGCTGGAAGACACCAGGTATTTAAGGCTCCATCCCACGCTTGCATCACCTGAGCAGCTCATTAGGTTCCTAACCTAGTCCCGTGTATTGGTCCAGCCTGTTGCTCTGATTTGCCTGTATCCAGCACCAGTCCTGATTGAAAACAGTTCTATATCTGCTGATGTTCCTGAATGGGTACAGCCCAATTCCTGTGTCTGTCCTGTCTATCTTCCTGTATCCTTCCTGCCTGTGTTCCTAGTCCACTCCTGTGTGCTGGTACCATCCTGAATCCTGCACCCGTTCCTGTGTCCTGCCTGGAGTCTGGCATATCCAGGGATCGGCGTATTCAGGGTCCGGCATATTTCGGGTCTGGTGTCTCCTGCCTTGCCTGAGTACCCGCACTAGCCTAGCCCCGTATTTCTGATGCCTGTGCCTGTTCCTGTTGTCCTGTGTCTGATGACCTGTTCCTGTACCTGCCAGTACCTGTCGACCATGCCAGAGCCTGCCGTCCTGTCAGATATCAAGTGCAAGTACCCGATGTCATGTGCGTGATGACCTGTGTCTGTACCTGCCATTCTGCGTCCTGTACCTGTCCTGTGTTCCAGAATCTGCCTGTACCTGTGTACCTGCTCCAGTCCTGTCTGTGTTCCTGTACTAGCCCTATCTGATACCTGTCCAGTCCTGTGTCTGCACTCCTGTCCTGCTGTCACCCAGCTCCGCTCAGCTGCCATAGTACTGGACATTGCCCTGGGAGTGGCAACTGGAGTCTACCGGCAGCCATGTCCAACCTCACCATCTGGGGCTATGGTGAATATCTGGTAGGTGCTTAGTTAAGCCCCTCCCATATCAGGGTAATCCTTGGTCCCCCTTGTGGTCCACAGGGTCCACTCCCGCTTGCACCCATGACCGATACCCACTGCCAGAAACACACCAGCACCTAGGTAGGTCCCGAGGATGCTCAATTAGGCGCACAGGTATTTCCCTATAATTCTGTAAAACTATTACTCCTATTTTTATCTTACCAATAAAAAAATCTGTGCTACTGCAGGTATTTATTGATTTTGGCTCTGCAGTCAATTTTGTTGATGCCATGGTTGCCAAGGATCTTGGGTTACCTTTGTTTAAATGATGCTTTCCTATGAAAGTCGCTGCTATTGATGATGCCCCTGTAATCCAGGGTGTGGTGAAGTCATAATGAAGGAGGTGTCCCTGCTTGTTGGAGCTTTATATTGTGAATCTATGTAATTTGTTTTCCTTGTAGAAATGTCCATAGCTGTTGAGAGCTTGTTGGTTCACCAAGCTTGATCTCAGGGGAGCATATAACATTATCCGTATCAGAGAAGGAGATGAGTGGAAAACAGCATATAACACACCAGGGGGGCACTATGAGTATCTGGTGATGCCTTTTGGGCTGAGTAATGCATCAGCTGTCTTTCAAAATTCTAATGACATATTCAGAGATATATGTGGTCAATATGTGGTTGTCTATCTGGATGATATCTTGATTTTATTCACCAGATATTATGTTACACATCCAACATGTACGTACCATACTCCAAAGACAGAGTTTGTTATCTGCTAAGCTTGAAAAATGTGTGTTTTTGGGTGAAGAAGTAAATTTCCTGGGGTAGGACTTTAACCTACTCGGATCAATGATCACTCAAGATGCAACAACAACATCAGAAGTCAATAGGAGAATAGCTATGGGCATAATAACAATGAAGTCACTGGAAAAGATCTTCACATCAAGGAACATTTCACTGGTGATGAAGACACGGCTCGTACATAGTCTGGTCTATTCTGCAGTAACACATGGATGTGACACCTGAACGATAAAGAAACAAGACAGAAGAACAATCAACCTTTGAAATGTGGAGCTGGAGAAGGATGTTATCAAAACCATGGATGGCAGGAAGAACAAGAACCAACCAGACATATCACTGGAAGGAAGAATCACCAAGATACGACTTGTCTACACATCATACGAGGAGCAATCACTCGAGATGGACATCATGGTCAAAAGGAACGAACAAGGCAAAGAAGAAATCCAGCAAATTGATGGCTTGATACTATCAATGTCAGAAAAGACCCTGATGGACCTAAGATTGGAGAAGACTCGGGTGGACCTATTCAGGCTTAGAGAAGACCCATGTGGATCTATCTAAGCTTGGGCAAGACCCTTGTGGAACTACCTAGGCTTGAAGAAGATCCTGGTGGACCTATCTAGGCCTGGAGAAGACCCTAGTGGACTGGACCTATCTAGGCTTGGAGAAGATCCTGGCGGATCTATCTAGGCTTGGAAAAGACTTCACGGAATTAAAGGAGCATTTCCAATCTGACCCCATATTGGTGCATCCTAACTTAGAGCATCCTTTAATAGTGGAGGTTGATGCCTCAGAGTTTGGTGTCACATTGTTCACCGCCTCTCACTCAACTCCACCCGTGCGCCTTCTTTTCATGAAAATATTAATCTGCTGAAAAGAACTATGATAATGGCAGTCGTGAATTGTTGGCCATCACATGGGTCATTGAGGAATGGTGCCAAACATAAGGTCACGGTTATTACAACATATCTTGAGTCAGCCAAAAGACTAAATCCTAGACAGCTAGATGGGTCTTGTTCTTCTCTAGGTTTGATTTTGTGAAGCCATTTAGACGTTGAACAAAAACAAGAAAGCCAATGCCCTCGGAAAACGTTTCTGCCCATCCCAAACCATGGACTCGGAGAAAGTGGCAAAGTTCCCATTCTAGGTGAGGGTGTCGCTGTGTCCGTGGTCTCTCTAGAGCTCACTGAGGAGATTGGAAAAGATCAAAGCCCCTGACAATAGTCCTGCTCAAAAAGTTACTTGTGACTCCCGAGTTTGGTCCATGAGTTCTCCCGGAGGCTCATGATTCTGTCTTTGCAGGTCACCCTGGGACTGACAACAGAACCCAACCAATTTCCAGGAATGTCTGGTGGCCAAATATTGGTAGAGATCATAGAGAATGTTAAAGTCCTTGGACCTCTCCTTTAATTTCATTATTAACCTCCCACCCTCAAAATGGAAGACTAATTTGGGAGGTGGTGGACAATTTAACAAACCATCTCATTCCTTCCCTTTGGGTTTATCAAACACATTGTACGTCTGCATGGGATTCTGGAAAATATTGTTTCTGATAGAAGTCAGTTTATTTCTAATTTCCGAAGGACATTCTGTAATAAGATTATTATTGAATTGTCCTTTTCATCAGTTTATCCCCCACAGACAATGATCAGACTGAATGTGCCAGCCAGGCACTCCAGCGATCTACTCGGTGCTTTGTCTCTGACCATCAGTCTGACATGGTGGAAGACTTTCCATTGACCATCAGTCTGACATGGTGGAAGACTTTCCATTGACCATCAGTCTGACATGGTGGAAGACTTTCCATTGACCATCAGTCTGACATGGTGGAAGACTTTCCATTGACCATCAGTCTGACATGGTGGAAGACTTTCCATTGACTGAGTTTGCCATAAACAATCAACACCTCGAATCCATTGAGACGTTCCCATTCTTTTATAACCTTGGGTATTATCCACATTTTGCTTCTTTTGTGACCTTTGAAGTTGACACTCCAGAGGCTGATAAATCTATAGATGTGAAGGTTATCTGGTCTGAAGTCAGAGAAAACCTAAATAGTGCCCAGAATAGACAGACCTCATCCCTAATAGGAGACACAGAGTTGGGCTGAGCTTTATTGTTGGGACCAAGGTGTAGATATCCATTAGGAGCATTGAACTCAAAGTCCCCTCCAATAAGGTGAGGCCCAGATTCATTGGTCCTTATGAGATCATTGAGGCCAACCCAGCCTCCTTCCATTTGAGCCTTCCTTCCTCATTCCAAATTCCCAATTATTTTCACAAATTTCCGTTAAAGAGATATTATTTGCCGGTGCTCCATGGTGACTAAGTGCCTCCACCGGTGTTGTTTGGAGGCATCCGAGAGTATGAAGTGGAGAGAATCCTTCATTTCAGGATAGTAAGGTATCGTTGCAGGACCTTGTCCATTGGAAAAGCTACGGACCAGAAGAAAGAACGTGGGCGTCAGCTAATGATCTTATCAGAAAGTTCCGTTGTTCTTTCCCTGGTAAGCCTGGTCCTAAGTGTCCAGAGGCCCCTCATAAGAGGGGGGTACTGTAGCATCTGTGTGTTAGGACTTTTGATCTTCTATTGATATTCTGTGTGTCTTTCCCCTTTTCAAGATGCCTCTGCTGCTTCATGTGATCCTCCTCTCTGCCTTTATAAACCTCCACCTACCATCTAGCCATGTTTGAGTATTTCTGTCCACCTGCTGCTTTACCAGACTGCTCTACTCTGTGCCGATCCGCTTTGGCTTTTCCAGGTACCTCAGTTGGATTCCTGCATTCTCACCTGTCTCCAGCATCTCGTCTGCCCTTTGCTGCCTGCGCTGTGTTCCCAGACTCTGCTACATTTCTCCAGTCCTGTTACATGTAAGCCCAGTGAACCCTGCTGGCGTTTACAGTTATTTATTGTGCAGATGCAGCGCTCGGGACATTTGGGACATTCTTAAGCTGCTCTGTACTATTGAGTTCTGCACTTGTATTTCTGTGGACTTCCATTCCCAGTCCTCTGAGTGTATATTACTATAAGACTGTTTTCTCTACTGACTTCTCCCTGTGAGGATTATTCCTGCCTTATTTATGTTTTTATGCTAAAACTATTTCTAAAGGCTTTCAGTTATTGCTGTTTGATGAACTTGTTCACTTGCTGCACTTCACATTATATCTGCACATGTGTTAATTACAAGACTTGTTCACCTTAAACTTGGTTCCGGTGCTGTCTGTGCTCCCAAGGCTGAAAGATCCCTGTGTGATCCCGCAGTATATTACACTGTGCTGGTTCTGGCTCGGCCGTGTCACACTACATTGAAGGTGATGCTCGATGGCATCTTTTCTTCCTGGGACTTGTGGTTCTGTCGCTCTGGGGGATACAGGATTAATGTGTTGTTTGGTTGCTGTCAGCCCTGGGTGCAGCTGCTCTATTTAATCCCCAGAGATCCAGCTCCCACCACCAGTGGATATATCCCTGATGATCTGTGATCCGGTTGCTTCTTCTGATTGCTCCTGTATTTTGACCTTGGCTTGATTTCAGAGCACCCGCCTATTTTACCATTCTGTTCCTGACGTGACCTCCTGGATCTGACCGGATCCCTGACTATACTTCTTGGCAGCTTGTGCCACTGAACGGCAGCTGACTCTGTGGCCCTGACCAGGGACCCCTGTATAAATCCACACCCCTGTACAGGAGGTAAGGGGTGAAGGCCGAGGCAACCCTCAATCTCTAGGAAACAGAGTAGCTTGCGTCACGCCTGACCATGGAAGCCATTGTGAAGCTGCAGGTGCCCGCGACCACGGCCCACGTCTGGATAAGGAAAATAAACTTCTCCAAAAGTGAACTCCTGTTTCCTCCCTTAACTGATACCTAATGGGATATTGTCCTGTCACTGGGGTCTTCCTCCTCCCCAGCAGCACGCCCGCTGTCTACCTTCTCTCCCAATACTCCAGATGTCACATTCACCTCATCTCCACATTCCGACCTTTACTTACCTTTGATTCCGCATTAATTCCTACTATCTCTGGGCTCTGACTCATTCCCATCTGGACTATTGCATCCCTCCACTAATCAGTTACTGAACCTCCAGTATGTCTGTAATACGGCAGCCAGGATCATACAGCTACAATGGTACCTCCACCCTGTGCCACACATTGCACTGGTAACCCATGTCCCTCGCCCAGGGTACGGGGTACTCAGATCTCGGATGTCGGGGTGTTGTCACTGTTGGCGGTGCCCGAGTCTGTGGCCCTGGTGGTCACTGGAAAAGTGTTGAAAAATAAAATAAAAAAAATAGATTGTTCGTGACGCCACCTGCAGATTCTGATGATGACACGAGCGCTGATGTCAGACCTCCGGAGATGATGGTATTGCAGCCAGTTGGTCTTGCTCCCTGCAGGTGGAGCTGGATCCCCGGGGCAGAGTTGCTGCTGTGCTTGAACCCTGCTCTGGCCTCCTGTACTTCTCCTGTGCAGCTGGACGGTTATAAAAGAACCCTCTCCGGATTGCACTATAGAATCAAATATTAACTTATCACTCTCATCCACAAAGCCCTCCACAGTTCTGCACCTCCCTACATCTCCTCCTCATCTCTTTCACCTACCTGTCCTCTCCACAGTTCTGCACCTCCCTACATCTCCTCCTCCTCTCTGTCTATCACCTACCCGTCCTCTCCACAGTTCTGCACCTCCCTACATCTCCTCATCTCTTTCACCTACCCGTCCTCTCCACAGTTCTGCACCTCCCTACATCTCCTCCTCATCTCTTTCACCTACCCGTCCTCTCCACAGTTCTGCACCTCCCTACATCTCCTCCTCATCTCTTTCACCTACCTGTCCTCTCCACAGTTCTGCACCTCCCTACATCTCTTCCTCATCTCTGTCTTTCACCTACCCGTCCTCTCCACAGTTCTGCACTGCCCTACATCTCCTCCTCTTCTCTGTCTATCACCTACCCGTCCTCTCCACAGTTCTGCACTGCCCTACATCTCCTCCTCATCTCTGTCTATCACCTACCCGTCCTCTCCACAGTTCTGCACCTCCCTACATCTTCTCTTCATCTCTTTCACCTACCCGTCAACTTCACAGTTCTGCACCTCCCTACATCTCCGCTTCATCTCTTTCACCTACCCGTCCTCTCCACAGTTCTGCACTGCCCAACATCTCCTCCCTCATCTCTGTCTGTCACCTACCCATCCTCTTCACAGTTCTGCACCTCCCTACATCTTCTCTTCATCTTTGTCTATCACCTACCCATCCTCTCCACAGTTCTGCACCACCCTACTTATCCTCAGAAATGTCTATCACCTACTCGTCCTCTCCCCAGTTCTGCACCTCCCTACATCTCCTCCTCACTATCACCTACCTGTCCACTCCACAGTTCTTCATCTCCCTACATCTCCTTTTCATCTCTGTCTATCACCTACCCAGACAGAGATGAAGAGGAGATGTAGGGAGGTGCAGAACTGTGCAGCGGACGACTAGGTGATAGAGATGAGGAGGAGATGTAGGGTGGTGCAGAACTGTGGAGCGGATGGGTAGGTGATATCCTCGTTAATCTCTATCTATCACCTACCTGTCCTCTCCACAGTTCTGCACTGCCCTACATCGCCTCCTGATCTCTGTCTATCACCTACCCGTCCTCTCCACAGTTCTGCACCTCCGTACATCTTCTCTTCATCTCTTTCACCTACCCGTCAACTTCACAGTTCTGCACCTCCCTACATCTCCGCTTCATCTCTTTCACCTAACCGTCCTCTCCACAGTTCTGCACTGCCCTACATCTCCTCCCTCATCTCTGTCTGTCACCTACCCATCCTCTTCACAGTTCTGCACCTCCCTACATCTTCTCTTCATCTCTTTCACCTACCCGTCAACTTCACAGTTCTGCACCTCCCTACATCTCCGCTTCATCTCTTTCACCTAACCGTCCTCTCCACAGTTCTGCACTGCCCTACATCTCCTCCCTCATCTCTGTCTGTCACCTACCCATCCTCTTCACAGTTCTGCACCTCCCTACATCTTCTCTTCATCTTTGTCTATCACCTACCCATCCTCTCCACAGTTCTGCACCACCCTACATCTCCTCATACATGTCTATCACCTACCCGTCCTCTCCCCAGTTCTGCACCTCCCTACATCTCCTCCTCACTATCACCTACCTGTCCACTCCACAGTTCTTCATCTCCCTACATCTCCTCTTCATCTCTGTCTATCACCTACCCAGACAGAGATGAAGAAGAGATGTAGGGAGGTGCAGAACTGTGGAGCGGATGGGTAGGTGATATCCTCGTTAATCTCTGTCTATCACCTACCTGTCCTCTCCACAGTTTTGCACTTCCCTACATCTCCTCCTCATCTCTGTCTTTCACCTACCTGTCCTCTCCACAGTTCTGCACTTCCCTACATCTCCTCCTCATCTCTGTCTATCACCTACCCATCCTCTCCACAGTTGTCACCGCCCTAGATCTCCTCCTGATCTCTGTCTATCGCGGTGCGCTATGTAATGTACAGACACCACCAGCAGAGGGCGGTGCGGTATGTTATGTACAGACACCACCAGCAGGGGGCGGTGCGGTATGTAATGTGCAGACATCATCAGCAGAGGGCGGTGCGGTATGTAATGTGCAGACACCACCAGCAGAGGGCGGTGCAGTATGTTATGTACAGACACCACCAGCAGAGGGCGTGCGGTATGTAATGTACAGACACCACCAGCAGAGGGCGGTGCGGTATGTAATGTACAGACACCACCAGCAGAGGGCGGTGCGTATGTAATGTACAGACACCACCAGCAGGGGGCGGTGCGGTATGTAATGTACAGACACCACCAGCAGGGGCGGTGCGGTATGTAATGTACAGACACCACCAGCAGGGGCGGTGCAGTATGTAATGTGCAGACACAACCAGCAGAGGGCGGTGCGGTATGTAATATGCAGACACAACCACAGAGGGCGGTGCGTATGTAATATACAGACACACCAGCAGAGGGCGGTGCGGTATGTAATGTACAGACACAACCAGCAGGGGCGGTGCGGTATGTAATTACAGACACAACCACAGAGGGGGTGCAGTATGTAATGTACAGACACCACCAGCAGAGGGCGGTGCGGTATGTAATATACAGACACCACCAGCAGGGGGCGGTGCGGTATGTAATGTGCAGACACAACCAGCAGGGGCGGTGCGGTATGTAATGTACAGACACCACCAACAGAGGGCTGTGCAGTATGTAATGTACATACACCACCAGCAGAGGGCGGTGCGGTATGTAATGTGCAGACACCACCAGAGGTGGCGGTGCGGTATGTAATGTGCACACACAACCAGCAGGGGCGGTGCGGTATGTAATGTACAGACACAACCAGCAGGGGCGGTGCGGTATGTAATGTACAGACACCACCAGCAGGGGCGGTGCGGTATGTAATGTACAGACACAACCAGCAGGGGGCGGTGCGGTATGTAATATACAGACACCACCAGCAGAGGGCGGTGTGTATGTAATGTGCAGACACAACCAGCAGAGGCCGTGCGGTATGTAATGTACAGACACCACCAGCAGGGGGCGGTGCGGTATGTAATGTACAGACACACCAGCAGGGGCGGTGCGGTATGTAATTACAGACACACCAGCAGAGGGCGGTGTGGTATGTAATGTGCAGACACAACCAGCAGAGGGCGGTGCGGTATGTAATGTACAGACACCACCAGCAGAGGGCGGTGCGGTATGTATATGTGCAGACACAACCAGCAGGGGGCGGTGCGGTATGTAATGTACAGACACCACCAACAGAGGGCGGTGCAGTATGTAATGTACATACACCACCAGCAGAGGGCGGTGCGGTATGTAATGTCAGACACCACCAGTAGGTGCGGTGCGGTATGTAATGTACAGACACCACCAGTAGGAGGCGGTGCGGTATGTAATGTGCAGACGCCACCAGCAGAGGGCGGTGCGGTATGTAATGTACAGACACCACCAGCAGGGGCGGTGCGGTATGTAATTGTGCAGACACCACCAGCAGAGGGCGGTGCGGTATGTAATGTACAGACACCACCAGCAGGAGGTGGTGTGGTGTGTAATGTACAGACACCACCAGCAGAGGGCGGTGCAGTATGTAATGTACAGACACCACCAGCAGGGGCGGTGCGGTATGTAATGTACAGACACCACCAGCAGAGGGCGGTGCGGTATGTAATGTACAGACACCACCAGCAGAGGGCAGTGCGGTATGTAATGTAGACACCACCAGCAGAGGGCGGTGCAGTGTGTAATGTACAGACACCACCAGCAGGGGCGGTGCGGTATGTAATGTACAGACGCCACCAGCAGAGGGCGGTGCAGTATGTAATGTACAGACACCACCAGCAGAGTGCAGTGCGTATGTAATGTACAGACACCACCAGCAGGGGCGGTGCGGTATGTAATGTACAGATACCACCAGCAGAGGGCGGTGCGCTATGTAATGTACAGACACAACCAGCAGAGGGCGGTGCGGTATGTAATGTGCAGACACCACCAGCAGAGGGCAGTGCGGTATGTAATGTACAGACACCACCAGCAGGGGCGGTGCGGTATGTTATGTGCAGACACAACCAGCAGGGGGCGGTGCGGTATGTAATGTACAGACACCACCAACAGAGGGCGGTGCGGTATGTAATGTGCAGACACCACCAGCAGAGGGCGGTGCAGTGTGTAATGTACAGACACCACCAGCAGAGGGCAGTGCAGTATGTAATGTACAGACACCACCAACAGAGGGCGGTGCGGTATGTAATGTGCAGACACCACCAGCAGAGGGCGTGGCAGTGTGTAATGTACAGACACCACCAACAGGGGCGGTGCGGTATGTTATGTACAGACACCACCAGCAGGGGCGGTGCGGTATGTAATGTACAGACACCACCAGAAGAGGGCGGTGCAGTATGTAATGTACAGACACCACCAGCAGAGGGCGGTGCGGTATGTAATGTACAGACACCACCAGCAGAGGGGCGGTGCGGTATGTTATGTACAGACACCACCAGCAGGGGGCGGTGCGGTATGTAATGTACAGACACCACCAGCAGAGGGTGGTGCGGTATGTAATGTGCAGACACAACCAGCAGGGGCGGTGCGGTATGTAATGTACAGACACCACCAGCAGAGGGCAGTGCGGTATGTAATGTACAGACACCACCAGCAGAGGGCGGTGCGGTATGTAATGTACAGACACCACCAGCAGAGGGCGGTGCAGTATGTAATGTACAGACACCACCAGCAGAGGGCGGTGCGGTATGTAATGTACAGACACCACCAGCAGGGGCGGTGCGGTATGTAATGTACAGACACCACCAGCAGGAGGTGGTGTGGTGTGTAATGTACAGACACCACCAGCAGAGGGCAGTGCGGTATGTAATGTACAGACACCACCAGCAGGGGGGCGGTGCGGTATGTAATGTACAGACACCACCAGCAGAGGGCGGTGCGGTATGTAATGTACAGACACCACCAGCAGGGGGCGGTGCGGTATGTAATGTACAGACACCACCAGCAGAGGGCGGTGCGGTATGTAATGTACAGACACCACCAGCAGGGGGCGGTGCGGTATGTAATGTACAGACACCACCAGCAGGAGGTGGTGTGGTATGTAATGTACAGACACCACCAGCAGAGGGCGGTGCGGTATGTAATGTACAGACACCACCAGCAGAGGGCGGTGCAGTATGTAATGTACAGACACCACCAACAGAGGGCGGTGCGGTATGTAATGTACAGACACCACCAGCAGAGGGCGGTGCGGTATGTAATGTACAGACACCACCAGCAGAGGGCGGTGCGGTATGTAATGTACAGACACCACCAGCAGAGGGCGGTGCGGTATGTAATGTACAGACACCACCAGCAGAGGGCGGTGCAGTATGTAATGTACAGACACCACCAACAGAGGGCGGTGCGGTATGTAATGTGCAGACACCACCAGCAGAGGGCGGTGCGGTATGTAATGTACAGAGACCACCAGCAGGGGGCGGTGCGGTATGTAATGTACAGACACTACCAGCAGAGGGCGGTGCAGTATGTAATGTACAGACACCACCAGCAGAGGGCGGTGCAGTATGTAATGTACAGACACCACCAGCAGAGGGCGGTGCGGTATGTAATGTACAGACACCACCAGCAGGGGCGGTGCGGTATGTAATGTACAGACACCACCAGCAGGGGGCGGTGCGGTATGTAATGTACAGACACCACCAGCAGGGGGCGGTGCGGTATGTAATGTACAGACACCACCAGCAGAGGGCGGTGCGGTATGTAATGTACAGACACCACCAGCAGGGGCGGTGCAGTATGTAATGTACAGACACCACCAGCAGAGGGCGGTGCGGTATGTAATGTACAGACACCACCAGCAGAGGGCGGTGCATTGTAGAGTGTTTTCAGTGTATAGTATATGTAGTGTGTAGTGTGTGTAGTGTAGTGTACAGTGTGTGTAGTATAGTGTATAGTGTAGTGTAGTGTACAGTAAGTGTAGTGTGCAGTGTGTAGAGTGTAGTATATAGTGTGCAGTGTACAGTGTGTAGTATATAGTGTGCATAGTGTAGTGTATAGTGTAGTGTATAGAGTGTAGTGTACAGTGTGTAGTATATAGTGTGTAGTGTATAGTGTATAGTGTATAGTCTGTAGTGTATAGTGTGTGTAGTGTATAGAGTGTAGTGTACAGTGTGTGTAGTGTATAGTGTAGTGTATAGTGTGTGTGTAGTGTGTAGTGTATAGTGTGTGTAGTGTGTAGTGTATAGTGTAGTGTATAGTGTGTGTAGTGTGTAGTGTATAGTGTAGTGTACAGTGTGTAGTGTACAGTGTGTGTAGTATATAGTGTGCAGTGTACAGTAGATGTTGGCGGTGGGGGTGCGGGGACATATGGTTTCTATATTCCTATAATTCATACTTGTATGGGATAATCATCTCCCGGAGCCGAGGATTAATGGGAGACACAGGCTGCTGTTTCTCCTCTGTATTGAGGGCCGGTCGGGCGCGGTGCATTGTGGGACATATTTGTGGCCCCCGCACTGGGCACATCTGGATCCTATAGACGGAGCTCAGAGGACACCGGATCCTATAGATGGAGCTCGCAGGACCCCGGATCCTATAGATGGAGCTCACAGGACACCGGATCCTATAGACGGAGCTCACAGGACACCGGATCCTATAGACGGAGCTCACAGGACACCGGATCCTATAGACGAAGCTCACAGGACACCGGATCCTATAGACGGAGCTCACAGGACACCGGATCCTATAGACGGAGCTCACAGGACACCGGATCCTATAGACGAAGCTCACAGGACACCGGATCCTATAGACGGAGCTCACAGGACACCGGATCCTATAGACGGAGTTCACAGGACACCGGATCCTATAGACGGAGCTCACAGGACACCGGATCCTATAGACGGAGCTCACAGGATACCGGATCCTATAGACGGAGCTCACAGGACACCGGATCCTATAGATGGAGCTCACAGGACACCGGATCCTATAGACTGAGCTCACAGGACACCGGATCCTATAGATGGAGCTCACAGGACACCGGATTCTATAGATGGAGCTCACAAGACACCGGATCCTATAGATGGGGCTCACAGGACACGGGATCCTATAGACAGAGCTCAGAGGACACCGGATCCTATAGATGGAGCTCACAGGACCCCGGATGCTATAGATGGAGCTCACAGGACACCGGATCCTATAGATGGAGCTCACAGGACACTGGATCCTATAGATGGAGCTCGCAGGACCCCGGATCCTATAGACGGAGCTCACAGGACCCCGGATCCTATAGATGGAGCTCACAGGACTCCAGATCCTATAGATGGAGCTCACAGGACACCGGATCCTGTAGATGGAGCTCACAGGACACCGGATCCTATAGATGGAGCTCACAGGACACCGGATCCTATAGATGGAGCTCACAGGACACCGGATCCTATAGATGGAGCTCACAGGACACCGGATCCTATAGATGGAGCTCACAGGACCCCGGATCCTATAGATGAAGCTCACAGGACCCCGGATCCTATAGATGGAGCTCACAGGACACCGGATCCTATAGACGGAGCTCACAGGACACCGGATCCTATAGACGGAGCTCACAGGACACCGGATCCTGTAGACGGAGCTCACAGGACCCCGGATCCTATAGATGGAGCTCACAGGACTCCAGATCCTATAGATGGAGCTCACAGGACACCGGATCCTGTAGATGGAGCTCACAGGACCCCGGATCCTATAGATGGAGCTCACAGGACACCGGATCCTATAGATGGAGCTCACAGGACACCGGATCCTATAGATGGAGCTCACAGGACACCGGATCCTATAGATGGAGCTCACAGGACACCGGATCCTATAGATGGAGCTCACAGGACCCCGGATCCTATAGATGAAGCTCACAGGACCCCGGATCCTATAGATGGAGCTCACAGGACACCGGATCCTATAGACGGAGCTCACAGGACACCGGATCCTATAGACGGAGCTCACAGGACACCGGATCCTGTAGATGGAGCTCACAGGACCCCGGATCCTATAGATAGAGCTCACAGGACACCGGATCCTATAGATGGAGCTCACAGGACACCGGATCCTATAGATGGAGCTCACAGGACATCGGATCCTATAGATGGAGCTCACAGGACACCGGATCCTATAGATGAAGCTCACAGGACCCCGGATCCTATAGATGGAGCTCACAGGACCCCGGATCCTATAGATGGAGCTCACAGGACCCCGGATCCTATAAGATGAAGCTCACAGGACCCCGGATCCTATAGATGAAGCTCACAGGACCCCGGATCCTATAGATGAAGCTCACAGGACCCCGGATCCTATAGATGAAGCTCACAGGACCCCGGATCCTATAGATGAAGCTCACAGGACACCAGATCCTATAGATGAAGCTCACAGGACCCCGGATCCTATAGATGAAGCTCACAGGACCCCGGATCATATAGATGGAGCTCACAGGACACCGGATCCTATAGACGGAGCTCACAGGACCCCGGATCCTATAGATGGAGCTCACAGGACACCGGATCCTATAGACGGAGCTCACAGGACCCCGGATCCTATAGATGGAGCTCACCGGACCCCGGATCCTATAGATGAAGCTCACAGGACCCCGGATCCTATAGATGAAGCTCACAGGACTCCAGATCCTATAGATGGAGCTCACAGGACACCGGATCCTGTAGATGGAGCTCACAGGACACCGGATCCTGTAGATGGAGCTCACAGGACCCCGGATCCTATAGATGAAGCTCACAGGACCCCGGATCCTATAGATGAAGCTCACAGGACCCCGGATCCTATAGATGAAGCTCACAGGACCCCAGATCCTATAGATGAAGCTCACAGGACCCCGGATCCTATAGATGAAGCTCACAGGACACCGGATCCTATAGATGAAGCTCACAGGACCCCGGATCCTATAGATGAAGCTCACAGGACCCCGGATCCTATAGATGAAGCTCACAGGACTCCAGATCCTATAGATGGAGCTCACAGGACACCGGATCCTGTAGATGGAGCTCACAGGACACCGGATCCTGTAGATGGAGCTCACAGGACACCGGATCCTATAGATGAAGCTCACAGGACCCCGGATCCTATAGATGAAGCTCACAGGACCCCGGATCCTATAGATGAAGCTCACAGGACCCCGGATCCTATAGATGAAGCTCACAGGACCCCGGATCCTATAGATGAAGCTCACAGGACCCCGGATCCTATAGATGAAGCTCACAGGACACCGGATCCTATAGATGAAGCTCACAGGACCCCGGATCCTATAGATGGAGCTCACAGGACCCCGGATCCTATAGATGAAGCTCACAGGACCCCGGATCCTATAGATGAAGCTCACAGGACCCCGGATCCTATAGATGAAGCTCACAGGACCCCGGATCCTATAGATGAAGCTCACAGGACCCCGGATCCTATAGATGAAGCTCACAGGACCCCGGATCCTATAGATGAAGCTCACAGGACCCCGGATCCTATAGATGAAGCTCACAGGACCCCGGATCCTATAGATGAAGCTCACAGGACCCCGGATCCTATAGATGAAGCTCACAGGACCCCGGATCCTATAGATGGAGCTCACAGGACACCGGATCCTATAGATGGAGCTCACAGGACACCGGATCCTATAGATGAAGCTCACAGGACCCCGGATCCTATAGATGAAGCTCACAGGACCCCGGATCCTATAGATGAAGCTCACAGGACCCCGGATCCTATAGACGGAGCTCGCAGAGATCCTTTGTCTTGGGTCTGTGGCTTCGTCCCATGGTTTCCTGGAACATGAAGTCACCGGTGATTACAGCGAGGAGCCGATAAACGCCATCAGCCTCTGCCATTACCCGCCAGGATTCCCGTAATCGAGCCGCTAATTGCCCTCCAGCTTTTAGCAATACAACAAAGCAGAATCAATAATGTCTGTGGCGCTGACCGAGGCTGGTGCCGGGGCCCTGATCATGGGGCCCGGAGGTGACCGAGACCTCGTACATCCACCATAACACACCGGTGTGGGCCCCGGAAGAATCCGCCATCATCACCTGCTCCTCACTGTGATGACCGCTCACCTCAGATCTCATATCCATCCAAAAGATGCTGAAAACAGACAACAAGCATACAGCCGCCACAACGAACATGTAATGTAGAGATAATACCGCCATACAGTGCACACGTAACTGTGTCCACATACTAACACATGATGCCACTGTACAAACAATGCCACCATACAGTGCCCAAAGATATAATACATCATATGGAGTGGTGTACTAATAATACCGCCATACAGTGCCCAAAGATATAATACATCATATGGAGTGGTGTACTAATAATGCTGCTATACAGTGCACAAATAACATTACATGGCTTCTACAACATCACAGGAGGTGAGGACTTCTACTCCCCTCATCCACCCCACTGCCCTGAGGTAAAGATCCGCCTGTGGGGAGCTGTACTACCAAAGCTGCATTCCCACCACCTCGGAGGCCGGCCGCAGCGCTGGTAACCCTATTACCAGGTACCACAGGTGGCGTCACGTTACCATTCCCCCATCATCATCTCCCCCACCCCACCATTGAGGGTCCAGTGCATGGAACCGGGAACCTTTGCCCGCACCCAACCCCCACTGCCCGTGGAGCAGCGGAAAAAGGGGGTTGTTACCGTTTTCAACCTGGGCACCGGGTACGGTTTTGCCCGGGAGGAAGGCCTTTACTCGGAGGTTTTTGTGGCAAGGAGGGATGTGGAATCCTATCTCCCTCAAGGCCACCCGGACCGGGACCTATCCTGTGGTGACGTAGTAACATATGAACGCCATGCAGGACCCCGAGGGTGGTACGCGATCCGGGTCAGCAGAAGTGACGACTGACAAATTAACCCGGTATAGTGTACCACTGTAAATAGTTGTTTATTATGTGACTCACCGTAGCCGGGACTTTACGGGGCAGGCGTTTTTCTCCTCTTTGTCACGGAACCGCGGCTGTGGGGTCCGGTGGTCCAGATCAATATTGTTGGCTGAACAGTTAAGGGGTAGTTAATTCTTGTTGTGACGCCACCTGCGGGAATTCCGGTGATTTCACTGGCGCTGCTGAGGCCTCCGGGGGATGGAATGCAGCCAGATGGAACGCTCCTCGCAGGGCGAGCGGGAGTCCCCGGAGCCAGGAGTTGCACAAGATGTTGTGAGGCAGCTGCGGTACTTCTAACATTCGGAGATGGACAGTTCTGAAAAAGGCACGGACACTGATAGTCTCTGTAACGGGTACTTTACTGTATCCAGCAGGTGATACATGGTATACAGATAACGAGTAACGGACCGGGTGGACTTAGCAATGACCGGTATGATTTCAGAGCTCCGCGGTGTTCCTCCGTTGTAAACTAGTTTGGTTGCCGATGTTGCCTTGGGGTGCCAGATCGGGTACAAGGAGGCTGCTTCAATTTCCCTGCCGGTGTGTACGTTCCGGTGTGAGGGGAACCTTGGGTCCTTTTGGTGGGTACTCCGCTGGCAAGACAACTCTGTTTGCGGCGGCGGTGGGGTGCTCCTGTAGAGCGGTCCCTCCACTCCGGGTTTGCATAGCAGTGATAAACGACTCCTAGCTTCGGAACCAGTGATCTGGTTGTAGATGGGCACGGGTGTATTTTGACCCGTGGATGTTCGCCCAGAGTCCGGTTTCAGGGCACCAAGCATTGGCGCCAACCGGAGGTGGTCCGGTGGCTGCACGGGACTGTGCAGAGCCCCCTCTCCTACGTTCCTCCCGACCACTTCCTTCTCCTTCCTCCTTCTCCTACATTCTCCTCTAACACACTACTACTACACTCCACCCACCAGGACCTTATTGGCCCTCTATTCTGATGTGCATGTAGGGTATGAAGCTCGGAGTTTTAACCATGTCATTGCTTAGTCAGAGAATATTACATCTGCAGTCTGGGATGCAATACCCTCCTGTGACGCACTCATTGCGGGGCGCCACATTATGCCTTCTTCTTGCAGCACTTGGACAATATTAACATGAACGTAAATGTGAACTGTTGGTTTAAAAAGCCTGATTGAAATTAAAGTCAGAGACTTAATACCCGGCCCATTGGGCCAATGTGAATCTACAGTAAAATGTTTTATTGCAATGTTTGAAACTTAGCACCTCCCACAAGGGAAGACAAGAAAAATCGTATTGTTTTTGTGTGTTTAAAAAAGTTATCCGGGTATATGTTATAAAAAAAGTTTAGCTCAAACCCGGTTTGGTTGTAACACTCGCGGACGAGTGTATTTAACCAGGGTGAGGTGTGGCGCCCCTATGGCAAGGCACCACAGCGAGGTACTGCACCCCAAACAGAAGGTGTAGTGTCTTCGTAGCCGTGGATATGGAGGACCTTACAGAGTCTGTACCCTGCACCCATACAGTAGGCCACTTTAACACAGGGGACTGGTATTCAGTAGGTCGCAGGGGGTGGAGCCTAGAGAGAGGGAGACAGGGAGTGACAATAGTGTCAGGCAGACGGTGTGAGGAGAGCAGCAAAGGCAGATGCAGGGGACCCTGCGGCTGCAACTGGAGGGCCCCTCTTAGGAGTGGGGTGACCCAGAGTCTGAAGGGGGTTACTCCAGGACTGGTTGGAGCCAGCTGGAGACCCAGGTCACCACCGGCATACCGGAGCCGAGGCAGCTAGTAAAAGGTCCAACCCTAACTGCAGACTGGAAAGCTGAGGGCCGACACAAGGGAGCCACAGTACCTCTAAAGACGTCCAACATCGGTCCCGCAGCTGGGTCCACAACACCGACAAGTAAGAGACTTTAGGTATCAGACCCCAAGGACCAGAGACTTGACTCAAGAGGGGCAAATACAGACAGAGACAGAGGGACAGGACCTGGAACGCCATATTGAGGGCACCACTGCCAGACTCTGGAAAGTCCTCCAAGATCTACGGCTACCAACCCTGTTCAACCAGACTGTACTGTGCACCCTAACATCTGCCCGGTACCAGTAAAGAACTGTTCGAGCTGATCTGGACTCTGTCTCAGTTATTCGCCACCCGGAAGGCTTCTACAACATCACAGGAGGTGAGGACTTCTTCTCCCCTTATCCACCCCGCTGCCCTGAGGTAAAGCTCCACCTGTGGGGAGCTGTACTACCAAAGCTGCACCTCCATCACCTCGGCGACCGGCCACAGCGCTGGTAACCCTATTACCAGGTACCACAGGTGGCGTCACGTTACCATTCCCCCATCATCATCACCCCCACCCGCCATTGAGGGTCCAGGGCACAGAACCGATGTCCCGGTATCCGAGTACCCCCCTACCCTGTTAACCAACTCACATGTAATGTCAACATAATTCAAAATCACAATGTCATTGTACAATTAATACCACCACACAGCGCACAATAAATGCTAACATGTTGCCCAAAAAACTCTACCAGTGTACAAATAATACCACCACACAAAACAAAGTCCCCAAATATTACTAATACACAATGCCAAAACAATACCAACACATGCACAAGTATTGCGAGTATACAATGTCAAAATAATAATAATGCATGATGCTATAATAAAATGAAATGAAAAATTAATACCACCATAAAGTAAGCAAATAGCAGTGTACAAATAATACATGATGCAAAGACGTGATGTTCACCTCTCACCACCCTGCCTTTACGCACTAATGAAATAAAGGCTTACAGCTGCTTCCTGAGCAGGTTTTCTGATCATGGCTCTCACTTTCCCAAGTTGGGTGATTGTTCAGCTTCCCAAGCAAGTCTTCTGACCACAGCTCTCACATTGCTGAGTCGTGTGCTTGTTCAACTTCCCGACCAAATCTTCTATCATGGTTCTCACTTTCTCGAGTTGGGTGATTATTCAGCTTCTCGAGCAGGTCTTCTGATCATGGCTTTAATTTTCCCAAGTCAGTTGCTTGTTCAGATCCTTGAGCAGGTCTTCTAGCACGAATCTCTTTTTTACGAGTTGTGTGCTTGTAAAGATTCCTGAGAAGATCTTCTATCAAGGTTCTCTCTTTCACAAGTATTGTTCTTGTTCAGTTTGCCTAGCAGATCTTCTGATCATGACTCTTTCCTTCATGAGTTGTGTGCTCCTTCAGCTTCCTGAGCAAGTCTTCCATCACAGCTCTCACTTTCCTGAGTTGGGTGCTTGTTCAGCTTCTCAAGCAGGTATTTCGATCATGGTTATCATTTTCATGAGGTGTGTGCTTGTTCGGCTTCCTGAGCAGGTCTTCAATCATGTCTCTTTCTTTCAAGAGTTGTGTGCTTGTTTAACTTCCCATGCGGGTCTTCTATCATAGCCCTCTCTTTCACAAGTAGTGTGCTTGTTCAGCTTCCCAAGCAGGTCTTCTGATCACGACTCACTTTCCTGAGTCGTGTGCTTGATCAGCTTCCAGAGCAAGTCATCTATCACGGCTCTCACTTTCCTGAGTTGGGTAATTGTTCAGCTTCCCAAACAGGTCTTCTGATCACGGCTCTTTCTTTCACGAGTCATGGGCTTGTCCAGCTTCCTGAGCAGGTATTCTATTATGGCTCTCTCTTTCACAAGTAGTGTGCTTGTTTAGCTTCCTGAGCAGATCTTCTGATCACAGTTCTCTCTTTCTCGGATCATGTGATTGTTCAGCTTCCTGAGCAAGTCTTCTGTCATGGCTTTCACTTTCCCGAGGTGGGTGCTTGTTCATTTTTCCTAGCAGGTCTTCTGATCATGACTTTCTTTCACGAGTCATGTGCTTAATCAGCTTACCGAGCAAGTCTTCTATAACATCTCTCACTTTTGCAGCTCATGTGATTGTTCAGCTTCTTGAGCAGATCTCTCTCTTACCAGAGTTGGGTGTTTGTTCAGGTTCTCAGTCAGGTCTTCTGATCAGGGCAATCACTTTTATGAGTTATGTGCTTGTTCAGTTTCCCTAACAGGTCTTCTGATCACATCTCTCATGAGTCATTTGCTTGTTTGCTTCCTGAGCAAGTCTTTTATCACGGCTCTCACTTTCCTGATTAGGGTGCTTGTTCAGTTACCCGAGCAGGTCTTTTGATCATGGCTCTCACTTTCCCAAGTTGGGAGCTTCTTCAGTTTCCAAGCAGGTCTTCTGATCACGGCTCTTTCATTTACAAGTCGTGCACTTATTTAGCTTTTCCAGCAAATCTTCCCATCATAGCTCTCACTTTCCTGAGCTGTGTGCTTGTTGGAATGCCCTATTATTTCTGTGTGTAAATACAGTGATAACAGTGCACACTCCAGAACTCCAGAACAGACCACTGAGAACTCAATATGTTATAGCAGAACTTGTGCTGGGCTTTATAGTTCTTCTAACAGTAAATCTCTGCCACTCACTAGAACTGTCACTCAAAGAAGATGGACCACCCCAGAAACTAAGAAGTGAGGGGATCACTCAGCTATAAGATGCTCAAGAGGCAATGTGAAAAACGTCTGCAGTCTATAACATACAAACATCAGACAACACATCGTCAGAGTTACAACAAAATGCCAAAACAGTGCAGAAATAACAGAAAGTTCTAATACTACGACCATCCAGTGCACAAACTGCATCACCACACACAGCCCAAGCAACATGACAATAAAGTGTAAAAGTCACGTTACCAAATAATACCACCATACAGTGCCAGACTGAATGTAATATAACCGCAAAACACTGAACTGTGAGAACCTAAAAAAATCCCCAAAACACAATGTACTCCAACTATACCGCTATACAGTGCAAACAAGAAACTAACGTGTGTATAAACCTGCCATACAGTGCCCAAATAATGTGTAATATACAGATCAAGTGCCCAAAACTGTATGTACTCCAGGGGCCCGACCTTCCCGGACCCAACCAGGACCCCGGGGACTCCTATATAAAAGGGAGTAGAGAAGTCATAGCAGTCCTTAAAATGTATCACTACCCCCATCATCTCTGTCCGGAGATCCCGGAGGAATCATTTACAGAGCGGCGCAGTCCACAGGACCACAATTATATTATAATACCGCAGGAAGCGTCCATTATCCAGACACAGCTTCCAGGAATCAGAGACAAGAACAGCCGTAAATCATCTGTCCTGCAGAGGAGGCGCAGTATATATCCATGTGATCATCACTATACCTGCATCATAGGGGCAGTATTATAGTAGTTATATTCTTGTATATAGGAGCAGTATTATAGTAGTTATATTCTTGTATATAGGGGCAGTATTATAGTAGTTATATTCTTGTATATAGGGGCAGTATTATAGTAGTTATATTCTTGTATATAGGGGCAGTATTATAGTAGTTATATTCTTGTATATAGGGGCAGTATTATAGTAGTTATATTCTTGTATATAGGAGCAGTATTATAGTAGTTATATTCTTGTATATAGGGGCAGTATTATAGTAGTTATATTCTTGTACATAGAAGCAGTATTATAGTAGTTATATTCTTGTATATAGGGGCAGTATTATAGTAGTTATATTCTTGTATATAGGGGCAGTATTATAGTAGTTATATTCTTGTATATAGGGGCAGTATTATAGTAGTTATATTCTTGTATATAGGAGCAGTATTATAGTAGTTATATTCTTGTATATAGGGGCAGTATTATAGTAGTTATATTCTTGTACATAGGAGCAGTATTATAGTAGTTATATTCTTGTATATAGGAGCAGTATTATAGTAGTTATATTCTTGTATATAGGGGCAGTATTATAGTAGTTATATTCTTGTATATAGGGGCAGTATTATAGTAGTTATATTCTTGTATATAGGAGCAGTATTATAGTAGTTATATTCTTGTATATAGGGGCAGTATTATAGTAGTTATATTCTTGTACATAGGGGCAGTATTATAGTAGTTATATTCTTGTATATAGGGGCAGTATTATAGTAGTTATATTCTTGTATATAGGGGCAGTATTATAGTAGTTATATTCTTGTATATAGGGGCAGTATTATAGTAGTTATATTCTTGTATATAGGAGCAGTATTATAGTAGTTATATTCTTGTATATAGGGGCAGTATTATAGTAGTTATATTCTTGTACATAGAAGCAGTATTATAGTAGTTATATTCTTGTATACAGGAGCAGTATTATAGTAGTTATATTCTTGTATATAGGAGCAGTATTATAGTAGTTATATTCTTGTATATAGGGGCAGTATTATAGTAGTTATATTCTTGTATATAGGAGCAGTATTATAGTAGTTATATTCTTGTATATAGGGGCAGTATTATAGTAGTTATATTCTTGTATATAGGGGCAGTATTATAGTAGTTATATTCTTGTATATAGGAGCAGTATTATAGTAGTTATATTCTTGTATATAGGAGCAGTATTATAGGTTTATATTCTTGTATATAGGGGCAGTATTATAGTAGTTATATTCTTGTATATAGGAGCAGTATTATAGTAGTTATATTCTTGTATATAGGGCAGTATTATAGTAGTTATATTCTTGTATATAGGGGCAGTATTATAGTAGTTATATTCTTGTATATAGGGGCATGTATTATAGTAGTTATATTCTTGTATATAGGGGCAGTATTATAGTAGTTATATTCTTGTATATAGGGGCAGTATTATAGTAGTTATATTCTTGTATATAGGGCAGTATTATAGTAGTTATATTCTTGTATATAGGAGCAGTATTATAGTAGTTATATTCTTGTATACAGGAGCAGTATTATAGTAGTTATATTCTTCTATATAGGAACAGTATTATAGTAGTTATATTCTTGTATATAGGGGCAGTATTATAGTAGTTATATTCTTGTATAGGGGCAGTATTATAGTAGTTATATTCTTGTATATAGGGGCAGTATTATAGTAGTTATATTCTTGTATATAGGAGCAGTATTATAGTAGTTATATTCTTGTATATAGGGGCAGTATTATAGTAGTTATATTCTTATATATAGGGCAGTATTATAGTAGTTATATTCTTGTATATAGGGGCAGTATTATAGTAGTTATATTCTTGTATATAGGAGCAGTATTATAGTAGTTATATTCTTGTATATAGGGGCAGTATTATAGTAGTTATATTCTTGTATATAGGAGCAGTATTATAGTAGTTATATTCTTGTATATAGGAGCAGTATTATAGGGGTTATATTCTTGTATATAGTGGCAGTATTATAGTAGTTATATTCTTGTATATAGGGGCAGTATTATAGTAGTTATATTCTTGTATATAGGAGTAGTATTATAGTAGGTATATTCTTGTACATAGGAGCAGTATTATAGTAGTTATATTCTTGTATATAGGAGCAGTATTATAGTAGTTATATTCTTGTATATAGGGGTAGTATTATAGTAGTTATATTCTTGTATATAGGAGCAGTATTATAGTAGTTATATTCTTGTATATAGGAGCAGTATTATAGTAGTTATATTCTTGTATATAGGGGCAGTATCATAGTAGTTATATTCTTGTATATAGGAGCAGTATTATAGTAGTTATATTCTTGTATATAGGAGCAGTATTATAGTAGTTATATTCTTGTACATAGGGGCAGTATTATAGTAGTTATATTCTTGTATATAGGAGCAGTATTATAGTAGTTATATTCTTGTATATAGGGGCAGTATTATAGTAGTTATATTCTTGTACATAGGAGCAGTATTATAGTAGTTATATTCTTGTATATAGGAGCAGTATTATAGTAGTTATATTCTTGTATATAGGGGGCAGTATTATAGTAGTTATATTTCTGTACATAGGAGCAGTATTATAGTAGTTATATTCTTGTATATAGGAGCAGTATTATAGTAGTTATATTCTTGTATATAGGAGCAGTATTATAGTAGTTATATTCTTGTACATAGGAGCAGTATTATAGTAGTTATATTCTTGTATATAGGAGCAGTATTATAGTAGTTATATTCTTGTATATAGGGGCAGTATTATAGTAGTTATATTCTTGTATATAGGGAGCAGTATTATAGTAGTTATATTCTTGTATATAGGAGCAGTATTATAGTAGTTATATTCTTGTATATAGGAGCAGTATTATAGTAGTTATATTCCTGTACATAGGAGCAGTATTATAGTAGTTATATTCTTGTACATAGGAGCAGTATTATAGTAGTTATATTCTTGTATATAGGGGCAGTATTATAGTAGTTATATTCTTGTATATAGGAGCAGTATTATAGTAGTTATATTCTTGTATATAGGGGCAGTATTATAGTAGTTATATTCTTTTATATAGGAGCAGTATTATAGTAGTTATATTCTTGTATATAGGAGCAGTATTATAGTAGTTATATTCTTGTATATAGGGGCAGTATTATAGTAGTTATATTCTTGTATATAGGAGCAGTATTATAGTAGTTATATTCCTGTATATAGGAGCAGTTAATTGATTTTAAACTTACCTTTGCTGTCTTCTCTTCTACTTAGCAGTGGTTAGACAGCTCATGTGAACTGCACATTGAAGCTGAGCTGCTCCCACTGCCCTTGTCAGACACAGCAGGTGAATTGATCTGTATGGAAAAATAACACAGGCCTGCGATGAAAAAAATACAAGAGAAGTTTTCCCTGATTTTCATGTAATTTTTGTGCTGATTACGATAATCTTCTCCATTTTTCCATCACGTCAGGATTTTTTGTAAAACAAAGATCAATATTTTTGCTAAAATCCTTTTTAAAAAGGAATTCTGTGGAACAATTGTACATGTAATATCTGGCAGCAGTGGTTTTTATCCATTTAAATTTATGTATAAATATACAGAGGCCCCCTGCTGGCACACGGGCCCCCCCCTTCGGTATACAGAGGCCCCTGCCTCCGCATTGATCTCACCCTCTGATGTCCGCAGGCACCCAGGGTCCTCCGTCCACTCTCCTCGCTGTATGCCGGCGGGTTCTACATGTGACCGCTGGGCGCAGTGATGACGTCATCCCTGCTGCGCCGCTCTCAGCAAACCCGGCATACAGCGAGGAGAGTGGACGGAGGACCCTGGGTGCCTGCGGACATCAGAGGGTGAGATCAATGCGGAGGCAGGGGCCTCTGTATACCGAAGGGGGGGCCGTGTGCCAGCAGGGGGGCCTCTGTATACCGAAGGGGGGGGGTGTGCCAGCAGGGGGCCTCTGTATACCGATGGGAGGCCGTGTGCCAGCAGGGGGCCTCTGTATGCCAATGGGGGGGCCTCTGTATACCGAAGGGGGGGGCCGTGTGCCAGCAGGGGGGCCTCTGTATACCGAAGGGGGGGGGGTGTGCCAGCAGGGGGCCTCTGTATACCGATGGGAGGCCGTGTGCCAGCAGGGGGCCTCTGTATACCGATGGGAGGCCGTGTGCCAGCAGGGGGCCTCTGTATGCCAATGGGGGGCCTCTGTATACTGTTGGAGGGGCAGTGTGCCAGCAGGGGGGGGCCTCTGTATATTTATACATAAATTTAAATGGATATAAACCACTGCTGCCAGATATTACATGTACAATTGTTCGACAGAATTGCTTTTCAAATAGGATTTTAGCAAAAAATATTGATATTGGTTTTACAAAAAATCCTGACGTGATGGAACAAAATGGAGGAGGTGATTATCGTAATCAGCACAAAAAATTACATAAAAATCAGGGAAAACTTCTCTTGTGTTTTTCAAAAAATTCAATTTTGCAGAGTTGTGTAATTGCAGAATATTAGATAGATAGGAGATAGATTTTAGCATGGAATGACACAATGGTGCCAGCAGATCAGAGTGCCAGTGAGAGGCCGTAGTGCCATCAGATAGTGCTCTGAGTGTTCTCCCTGGCACGCGTGCATAGGTTCCCAATCGCTGCTCTAGAACAATATGGCTTCTTCTTTTAGAAGTGGCTGCCTCTCTCTCATGGGTTGTGTCTGGTATCTCCGCTCCATTGACGTTGGCCTGATGTGCTCCACCACCCACAATGTTAATGGGACCTGAAGACCATTGTCACTGTTGCACAATGGGTGTCGTAACCTGGTCATCTAGACATGGCAGTTTGTAAGGTGGACATCCAGAAGGATCTACAGCCCTCGCTCACTATGGTCCAAGGGTCAGGAATCTCATGTTACACGATGTAGGCTATGTATAATGTACTCTACAATCCTCCATCCCTGGCAGTTAAGGTTGCATTAGTGAAGCCCCCCGTGGTGGGACCCTCATCCACCTCTTCCTACTTTGAAGCAGTCAATGAAGATCGCCTCAGCTTATATACAGCGTGTACTTGTACGGGAATAGGCGACCTCTGACCCTACGGATTACGGCATCAGAAACACCTATCCATATGCTGGAGGCCTCCAATCGCCCGGCCGGTGCTGATCTCCATTGACTTCTCAGCCGCCCCCCTCCTCTTTTGCCTGAATAGTTCGGTGTTTACAGGCCGGGGACCGGCTGCCAAGTATGATGATGTAGGAAGTTCACATTTCTAATGTTCTCTCCGAAGAGATTTTATTACAGCTAAAGGGGAGCAGCCGGGCCAGCTGTGCAAACAGGTCCTGGAGAGCCTCCCATGTAAGCCCGTCACCCCTTCCCTGAATCCTGCACCCCTTCAGTGGATATGGCGGCTAATCATCGTCTTTGTCATTCTCTCGACCTACGCAGCATTTGGACATGATTAGGCCAACAATGGAGAGTAGGAGTCTGGCAATGTAGGTGCGGCTGCAATGTCCGAGCCGTGAACATCAACAGAAGAGCAGAAAGTCATCAAATATCCCACCAATATGATATAAAAACGCACCCCGCAATCCGATATAAACCGCACCCCACAATCCGATATAAAACGCACACCCCACATCCGATATAAAACCGCACCACCAATCCATATAAACGACACCACGATCCGATATAAACCACACCCACAATCCGATATAAAACCGCACCCCACAATCCGATATAAAACCGCACCCCACAATCCAATATAAACCCACCCCACGATCCGATATAAACCACACCCACAATCCAATATAAACCGCACCCCACAATCATATAAACCCACCCACGATCCGATATAAATCCACACCCACGATCCGATATAAAACCGCACCCCACGATCCGATATAAAACCACACCCCACGATCCGATATAAAACCAAACCCCACGATCCAATATAAAACCACACCCCACAATCCGATATAAAACCACACCCGCAATCCGATATAAAACCACACCCCACAATCCGATATAAAACCACACCCACAATCCGATATAAAACCACACCCCACAATCCGATATAAAACCACACCCCAATCCGATATAAAACCGCACCCCGCAATCCAATATAAAACGCACCCCCAATCGATATAAACCAACCCCACAATCCGATATAAAACCACACCCCACAATCGATATAAAACCGCACCCCATGATCCGATATAAAACCGCACCCCACAATCCGATATAAACCACACCCACAATCCAATATAAAAACCCCACCCACAATCCGATATAAAACCACACCCCACGATCCGATATAAAACCACACCCCACAATCCAATATAAAACCGCACCCCACGATCCGATATAAATCCACACCCCCAATCCAATATAAACCGCACCCCACAATCCATATAAACCGCACCCCACGATCCAATATAAATCCACACCCCACATCCGATATAAAACCGCACCCCACGATCCGATATAAATCCACACCCCACGATCGATATAAAACCAAACCCCACGATCCAATATAAAACCACACCCCACAATCCGATATAAAACCACACCCCACAATCCGAATATAAAACCACACCCCACAATCCGATATAAAACCACACCCCACAATCCGATATAAAACCACACCCCACAATCCGAATATAAAACCCACCCCACAATCCGATATAAAACCCACCCCAGCAATCCAATATAAAACCGCACCCCCAATCCGATATAAAACCACACCCCACAATCCGATATAAAACCACACCCCACAATCCGATATAAAACCGCACCCCATGATCCGATATAAAACCGCACCCCACAATCCGATATAAAACCACACCCCACATCCGATATAAACCACACCCCACAATCCGATATAAAACCGCACCCACAATCGATATAAAACCACACCCCACGATCCGATATAAACCGCACCCCACAATCCAATATAAAACCGCACCCCACGATCGTGCCACACTGTCTCCTGATGACCACACCATTATTTTCTATTGAAGATTAAAAAGCAAACGCCACTGCATGAGCCGATCAGCTATAGAAATACTGATCCAGTGGAGCAATCATGAAGTGGGTGAGACAGAATGATGGGGGAGCGGTGGTCACCTCCTAATAAGCCTCGTAGAGTAGGGACCCTCCATGGTTAATCTGACTAATGTCCCCAATGCTGGCGCCCCACACTATGTTCCTTAGAATTCCTCTACTTTTTTTATCTCATTCTCCTCTCCAGGCGATTATCTGAAGAGATAATGAAGAATAACTTACACCCCTCTTTATTCACTCGATCAAGGTTCCTTCACTTTAACTGAGCCTCCCACACACAGGAATAAAGTTCCATCATTTTCGCCAAGCCTTCCTCTCATACAATCGAGGATCTCTCCTTTACACTCACACAATTGAGCTTCCATCCTTTTCAGCAAGCCTCCCCTTCAAATGATCGAGGTTCTGTCCTTTTCAGCAAGCTTTCCTATCACATGACTAAGGTTCTGTTCTTTCCACCAAGCCTCTCACTCACACCATCAAGGTTCCATCACTTTCTCCAAGCCTCCCACTCACATGATCGAAGTTCCATCCTGATCACCAAGCCTCCCACTCACTCGATCGAGGTTCTGTCCTTTGCATTGAGCCTCCAACTCACATGATCAAGGTACTGTCTTTTTAACAAAGACTCCCACTCACACAATCGAGGTTCCATCCTTTTATTTTGAGCCTCCCACTCACATGATCAAGTACTGTCCTTTTAATAAAGACTCCCACTCACACAATCGAGGTTTGATCCTTTTATTTGAGCTTCCCACACACTCAACCAAGGTTCCATCCTTTTCACAGAGCCTCCCACACACTCAATCGAGCTTCCATCCTTTGCACCAAGTCTTCCACTCACATGATCAAGGAACTGTCCTTTCAACAAAGACTCCCATTAACACAATAGAGGTTCCATCTTTTCCACTGAGCCTCCCACTCACAGAATCGAGGTTCCATCCTTTTTACCAAGCCTACCACTCACTCGATCAAGGACCTATCCTTCTCACTCTCCCTCCCCCTTGCACATGGATAAGATTTTTAGTGACTGAAAGGGACAGAATACCGTCTTGGATAGGCGTGGATATTTTAATAACATTTACATACTATTGACTATTAGACAGTGAAAGTAATGGACTGGACTAATGCACCCAGTTGCCTGCAGTTGGTGAAGATCCTTATTGCAAGAAAACTACAGAGGATACAGTAATGATTGTTACATGTTTTAAAAGGTCTTCCCAAATGCTATTCAAGGGTAATATTACCCCACAGCCTCTCAGTCCCTCCATCTCAGGTCTGGGCCATCGTACCTCACCCCACAGCCTCTCCATCCCTCCATCTCAGGTCCGGTCCATCGTACTCACCCCACAGCCTCTCAGTCCCTCCATCTCAGGTCCGGGCCATCGTACGTCACCCACAGCTCTCATCCCTCCATCTCAGGTCCGGCATCGTACGTCACCCCACAGCTCTCATCCCTCCATCTCAGGTCGGCCATCGTACCTCACCCCACAGCCTCTCCATCCCTCCATCTCAGGTCCCCGTCGTACGTCACCCCACAGCCTCTCATCCCTCCATCTCAGGTCCGGGCCATCGTACGTCACCCCACAGCCTCTCAGTCCCTCCATCTCAGATCCGGGCCATCGTACGTCACCCCGCAGCCTGTCAGTCCCTCCATCTCAGATCCGGGCCATCGTACGTCACCCCGCAGCCTCTCCATCCCTCCATCTCAGGTCCGGGACGTCGTACGTCACCCCCAGCCTCTCCATCCCTCCATTCAGGTCACGGCCGTCGTACGTAACCCCACAGCCTCTACGCCCTCCATCTCAGGTCCGGGCCATCGTACGTCACCCCACAGCCTCTCCATCCCTCCATCTCAGGTCCGGGCCATTCGTACGTCACCCCACAGCCTCTCCATCCCTCCATCTCAGGTCCGGGCCATCGTACCTCACCCCGCAGCCTCTCCATCCCTCCATTCAGGTCCGGGCCATCGTACGTCACCCCACAGCCTCTCCATCCCTCCATCTCAGGTCGGGCCATCGTACGTCACCCACAGCCTCTCCATCCTCCATCTTCAGGCCAGGCCATCGTACGTCACCCCACAGCCTCTCCATCCCTCCATCTCAGGTCCGGGCCATCGTACGTCACCCCACAGCCTCTCCATCCCTCCATCTCAGGTCCGGGCCATCGTACGTCACCCCACAGCCTCTCCATCCCTCCATCTCAGGTCCGGCCATCGTACGTCACCCCACAGCCTCTCCATCCCTCCATCTCAGGTCCGGGCCATGTACGTCACCCCACAGCCTCTCCATCCCTCCATCTCAGGTCCGGGCCATCGTACGTCACCCCACAGCCTCTCCATCCCTCCATCTCAGGTCCGGGCCATCGTACGTCACCCCACAGCCTCTCATCCCTCCATCTCAGGTCCGGGCCATCGTACCTCACCCCACAGCTCTCCATCCCTCCATCTCAGTCCGGGCCATCGTACCTCACCCCACAGTCTCTCCATCCCTCCATCTCAGATCCGGGCCATCGTACGTCACCCACAGCCTCTCCATCCCTCCTCTCAGGTCCGGGCCATCGTACGTCACCCACAGCCTCTCCATCCCTCCATCTCAGGTCCGGGCCATCGTACCTCACCCCACAGCTCTCCATCCCTCCATCTCAGGTCCGGGCCATCGTAACGTCACCCCACAGCCTCTCCATCCCTCCATCTCAGGTCCGGGCCATCGTACGTCACCCCACAGCCTCTCCTCCCTCCATCTCAGGTCCAGGCCATCGTACGTCACCCCACAGCCTCTCCATCCCTCCATCTCAGGTCCAGGCCATCGTACGTCACCCCCAGCCTCTCCATCCCTCCATCTCAGGTCCGGGCCATCGTACGTCACCCCACAGCCTCTCCATCCCTCCATCTCAGGTCCGGGCCATCGTACGTCACCCCACAGCCTCTCCATCCCTCCATCTCAGGTCCGGGCCATCGTACGTCACCCCACACCTCCATCCCTCCTCTCAGTCCGGCCATCGTACGTCACCCCGCAGCCTCTCCATCCCTCCATCTCAGGTCC
The DNA here is from genome assembly GCA_033576535.1 of Allobates femoralis. NCBI lineage: Eukaryota > Metazoa > Chordata > Amphibia > Anura > Aromobatidae > Allobates > Allobates femoralis. The sequence goes on along the minus strand of JARQOC010000003.1, from coordinate 3,175,740 downwards.
GGGCCATCGTACGTCACCCCACAGTCTCTCCATCCCTCCATCTCAGGACCAGGCCATCGTACGTCACCCCACAGCCTCTCCATCTCTCCACCTCAGGTCCGGACCATCGTACGTCACCCCACAGCCTCTCCATCCCTCCATCTCAGGTCCGGGCCATCGTACGTCACCCCACAGCCTCTCCATCCCTCCATCTCAGGTCCGGGCCATCGTACCTCACCCCACAGCCTCTCCATCCCTCCATCTCAGGTCCGGGCCATCGTACGTCACCCACAGCCTCTCCATCCCTCCATCTCAGGTCCGGGCCATCGTACGTCACCCCACAGTCTCTCCATCCCTCCATCTCAGGTCCGGGCCATCGTACGTCACCCCACAGCCTCTCCATCCCTCCATCTCAGGACCGGGCCATTGTATGTCACCCCGCAGCCTCTCCATCCCTCCATCTCAGGACCGGGCCATCGTACGTCACCCTGCAGCCTCTCCATCCCTCCATCTCAGGTCTGGGCCATCGTACGTCACCCCACAGCCTCTCCTTCCCTCCATCTCAGGTCCAGGCCATCGTACGTCACCCCACAGCCTCTCCATCCCTCCATCTCAGGACCGGGCCATTGTATGTCACCCCGCAGCCTCTCCATCCCTCCATCTCAGGACCGGGCCATCGTACGTCACCCTGCAGCCTCTCCATCCCTCCATCTCAGGTCTGGGCCATCGTACGTCACCCCACAGCCTCTCCTTCCCTCCATCTCAGGTCCAGGCCATCGTACGTCACCCCACAGCCTCACACGATGATAATATTGTCAGTGAGCAGGAAACTCTCCTCATCCTCTGATAACTCAGGAGATGAGGTCATAGACACGGGGGGTCGTCTCTCCGTATCAGCTTTCCGAGAGGAATTTTACATTATTACTTAGGAAATTGCTTTGGCAATTATTGCAATTATCTTGTGATTACCGCACCCCACACCATAATCAGCTCATCAAGATATTATTCAGCTGCACCAAGATTTACGTGTCTGACAGCGGCTGCCGAGAACATGCAAAAAACAGGCGCAAAACGCAACAACGTGTCCAGGAGGACGGAGTATAATAACGTCAAATGGGGGGGGCAAAAAGAACGAAACAGAAGTATAAAGTGTATCCCCGCTGGATTTATCAGGTTTCATGATCTAAGGAGATCGAGCGCAACGAGATCATCGGTGCACATAGAAAAATACCATGAATGTTCAGGGAACATAGTATATGAAGGTTTTTGTTTTTTCTTATATTCCCAGATTTCTTTGTGAGAAGAAGGTATGATCCATCTGAGATTTGGCCCACGGATCGTCTTACATGACTTCTAACATCGGGTGTTGTGGATAATACACGAAAAAAAGGAAGAAGGACCCAGGCCCTGATAAGAGACAACACGTGTGTGGATGAGGCCTGGTGAGATGATGGTGAACTTTATCTGAACATGCTCACCAATTACTAATTCGGACTCAAAACTTTCCCTTCTTGTTTCGGGCCAAAACGCTCTCCAGAATACCTGCTGGCTGTGACAACCACAACACCTAACCTAATAGAACGGCCCCAGCTTTCTGATCTACTGTTTTCTTTCAACCTGTTGAATTTTTTGCCCCTTTAAAATTATTTTTTAAGCTTCCTGGAGTTTGCAGCTGTGGCAGCTGTGAAGTCCAGGGACCAGGAACCTTTCAATGTCCCTTAAACATCCATTTAAGAGAGCTTTATATATACATATATATTTTTTATGACATATTTTGTTTTTAGAATAAACACCTTTATTATTGCACAGAGTCAGCAACATATGAGGCCATCTCTTCTACACTTATGTGCTAGCAATTCAGATTAAAATAGCATCTGACCATTACTTTGTGCTGATGGGGCTCTCCTGTGTTTTTGGTCACCAGCACAGGTACCTCAGGCAGGAACGGGCTGCCACCAATCTCTAGCTATGTAGTTATGTAGTTTTACTTGGCTAGTAATAAAAAAATACAGCACAGCCCTTATTATTCATTATTTATTTTAATAATTTAAAATAAGAAAACATGAGGCTTTGCCATATTTTTAGTTTCCAGCCAGGTACAACTAGGCAGCTGGGGGCTGGAACCCTCAGTGTGGAGAAAGCCAAGTATTCTGGGAATTGCAGACAGCAACCACCCCAGAAAATTGTGCATTCATAGAAGTGCCATTTTCTGGTGGTGTACTCGACTCTTCCAGTTGCCCTGGTGCCAGTGGCAAACTGGGTAATAAAGGGGTTAATGCCAGCTATGTATTGCCAGCTGGAATTAAGACCGAGGTTTATAATGTCAGGCCAATGTTAGACCCAGCCATTAGGAAATTCTAAGTAAATAGTAAATAATACACCACACCATGAAAAATGATTTATTTGGAAAAAGAACACAATCACAATCCTCATTTCCATCTTTATTACTCCCACAGAAACCATCCATGATCCTTTCATGGCGAGACCGGAAACTGACTGAATTTCACCTACCGCTTTGAGCGGGGTGATGTCACAGTCAGGTTCACCGCAGGCAGGAGCTTAGCCACGCTGCTCTAGCTGACCTAAGGCGAACCTGACTGCGATAACTTCCCGCTCATAGCGGTAGCCGAAAAGAAGTCAGTTTCCAGTTGCGCCGTGATAGGACGTCGCAGAGGATCGTGGAGAGTTGGTGTGAGGATAATAAACATGGTAGATGAGGGATGTATTTGTTTCTTGATGTATTCTTTTTGCAAATTAACTATTTTTCACAGTGCGGTGTATTATTTACTTAGAAATTCATAATGGGCGGATCTAACAGTGTCCCCACATTATGAACATCAGGTTTAGTGCCAGCTGGCAATACATTAGCTGGCATTAACCCCTTATTACCCAGTCTGCCACCGTCATCAGGATAACTTGAAGAGCGTGGTGAACACTAGTTTTAGTGGCTGTAGGTTGCAATTTTCAGCGTGGGGGTCCCAGAACGCTTGGGCCTAACCATGCTGAGAATTCCAGCCCCAGCTGCCTGGGTTACTTTAGCTGACAATCAAAAATACGACAAAGTGCCTGCTCATTTTTTCAATAATTTATTATCTATTATTAATTATAAATTATCTGACATCAGAATTGTTACTATACTGCCAACCAATTACAGACGCTAGCACAGAAGGTGGGTGGGGCTAAATCTGACTTTAACCAATCAAGAGGGGGAAACAGTGACGTTCATGAGTCAGCCTGGAAGCAGGATGACTGAAGCTTGGTATGCAATACTTTATGCAGCAAATGACTGTGCCAACGCAGCGAGGCTCCACTGTAACACGGTTTGAGCTGTGTTTGGCAGCTTTTGGGCCCCTCCGAAGAGGTTTTCGAGGCCCTTGATTTTGCCTCCCATTGATTTGAATACGGTTCTGACTCTCAGGTCGGGGCCGTGATGGAGTCAATTCTTTTTCTCATTTAAAGGAATTTATCATCATCGGAGAGCAAGTCCATAATGTCTTTCGATATACACAAACCACGCAGAAAAGTAAGTGCCCCCCATATGCAGTTCATATTCTGCAGGATGTGATGTCATTCGGGCCCCTCCGTCCTCACAAGGCTCCTTACATAAAGGCGGATATTTACTTTCTGATACCGGGGGCCCGGGGCCGGTTTTGGCTCCAGCAGATGACAGCCGCGCTCTGACTCTTCTCCTCTTTATCGGCCCCTTCTTTCATCTCTTCCCTCTTTCTGAGCTCCACATTATGGGACGTCTGGAGGTGATAACGCCATGTCCTGCACAAGCTCAGATAATGGTGGCCATGACGGGAGACAATACAGAGACCAAAGAGGACGGGACAGGTCACTGGTCAGGACTCCCTGTATACAGAGGGCGTAGATGTCACCTGCAGTCCTATGTAACACCACAGATAACACAGTGATATCTCTGAGTACAGATAATGTCGTAGATGTCACCTGCAGTCCTATGTAACACCAAAGATAACAGTGATAGCTCTGAGTACAGATAATGTAGTAGATGTCACCTGCAGTCCTATGTAACACCACAGATAACACAGTGATATCTCTGAGTACAGATAATGTAGTCGATGTCACCTGCAGTCCTATGTAACAACACAGATAACACAGTGATATCTCTGAGTACAGATAATGTAGTAGATGTCACCTGCAGTCCTATGTAACACCACAGATAACACAGTGATATCTCTGAGTACAGATAATGTAGTAGATGTCACCTGCAGTCCTATGTAACACCACAGATAACACAGTGATATCTCTGAGTACAGATAATGTAGTAGATGTCACCTGCAGTCCTATGTAACACCACAGATAACACAGTAATATCTCTGAGTACAGATAATGTAGTAGATGTCACCTGCAGTCCTATGTAACATCACAGATAACACAGTGATATCTCTGAGTACAGATAATGTAGTAGATATCACCTGCAGTCCTATGTAACACCACAGATAACACAGTGATATCTCTGAGTACAGATATTGTAGTAGATGTCACCTGCAGTCCTATGTAACACCACAGATAACACAGTGATATCTCTGAGTACAGATAATGTAGTAGATGTCACCTGCAGTCCTATGTAACACCACAGATAACACAGTGATATATCTGAGTACAGATAATGTAGTAGATGTCACCTGCAGCCCTATGTAACACCACAGATAACACAGTGATATCTCTGACTACAGATAATGTAGATGTCACCTGCAGTCCTATGTAACAGCACAGATAACACAGTGATATCTCTGAGTACAGATAATGTAGTAGATGTCACCTGCAGTCCTATGTAACACCACAGATAACACAGTGATATCTCTGACTACAGATAATGTAGATGTCATCTGCAGTCCTATGTAACACCACAGATAACACAGTGATATCTCTGACTACAGATAATGTAGATGTCACCTGCAGTCCTATGTAACAGCACAGATAACACAGTGATATCTCGGAGTACAGATAATGTAGTAGATGTCACCTGCAGTCCTATGTAACACCACAGATAACACAGTGATATATCTGAGTACAGATAATGTAGTAGATGTCACCTGCAGCCCTATGTAACACCACAGATAACACAGTGATATCTCTGACTACAGATAATGTAGATGTCACCTGCAGTCCTATGTAACAGCACAGATAACACAGTGATATCTCTGAGTACAGATAATGTAGTAGATGTCACCTGCAGTCCTATGTAACACCACAGATAACACAGTGATATCTCTGACTACAGATAATGTAGATGTCACCTGCAGTCCTATGTAACAGCACAGATAACACAGTGATATCTCGGAGTACAGATAATGTAGTAGATGTCACCTGCAGTCCTATGTAACACTACAGATGACAGTGATATCTCTGAGTACAGATAATGTAGTAGATGACACCTGCAGTCCTATGTAACACCACAGATAACAGTGATATCTGAGTACAGATAATGTAGTAGATGTCTCCTGCAGTCCTATGTAACACCACAGATAACACAGTGATATCTCTGAGCACAGATAATGTAGTAGATGTCACCTGCAGTCCTATGTAACACCACAGATAACACAGTGATATCTCTGAGTACAGATAATGTAGTAGATGTCACCTGCAGTCCTATGTAACACCACAGATAACACAGTGATATCTCTGAGTACAGATAATGATTAGACGTCATCTGCAGTCCTATGTAACACCACAGATAACACAGTGATATCTCTGAGTACAGATAATGTAGTAGATGTCACCTGCAGTCCTATGTAACACCACAGATAACACAGTGATATCTCTGAGTACAGATAATGTAGTAGATGTCTCCTGCAGTCCTATGTAACACCACAGATAACCCAGTGATATCTCTGAGTACAGATAATGTAGTAGATGTCACCTGCAGTCCTATGTAACACCACAGGAAAGCAGACAAGTCGACACCACGGCTCCTTCCAAAGTGGTCGGCATAGAAATATATTCTATAACCGGTGTCAGAGTGTAAGACATGTGACTACTTATAGTGGAGGGGAGTGATCACAAAAAATGCTGCATCTGCGCCGAAAGAAGGCAGATACATTTAAACACCAATTGAAGACCTGCGATCAATAAGGCGTTGTGACCTTGTCGCTCGTGACACCAGCAGGTGGCGCTCTGGAAACTTCCAGGAAACGATTTGTTGTGAATAGTTGGGGTATTGGAGGAAGCAGCTGAGTGGCTGCAGCAGGGGGACTCCACCATTAGGGGGGGGCTCTTCTGTGACTGCCGTTAATGGGGGGCTGAAGTGCAGGATGTGACTCATATTTCACAGTGTCTGGATCACCAGCCCTCTAGCGCCCCACTTACTGTCAGGACAATCAGAGAATTGACTGAGGTTAAGGAAATGAGCGCAGCTGCTCTGATTCAGAATATTGAGGCGCTTGTCGTGATGGAATGTATATATATCCCCGGATCTGGGGCTGGGTTTAGAACAGTGGTCAGTCCTAGAGAAAATCATGGAATTGCGGCTCTTTGCCATATCCCAGCCTCTGAGCATAGCACATGAGAGAGATTCCCATTGACTTGTCAGTGGTGAACTTATCTTTTGATAGACAGATAACAAAATATAACTACAATTCTCTAATGGCTAGGAATCCATTTGCTATGATTCCGGCTATTGCCCAATGGAGCAAAATGGTGATTTGCGTTCGCCATTTCATATGGATTCCAAAAATATAAGTTTCCTAACCCTAATATTAATGTGATGTATGAAATTAGCTTTAAAGGTTTTCTAGCTTAGAAAACAAACATTTTGAGTATTTGCTTCATGATTCCCTTCTGCCAAATGTCTTATCTTTAAAAAGCCAAAAAACTGCATTCTTTAATTGCACCATGGAAGGGGGAGATAGAGAGGGAGGCTGTACAGCTGAGATGTGTGTGAGGATTGTTACACAGAAAAGGGGGTCATGGTCTCAGGGTTGTCAGCTCCCAGAGACCATGGAAAACATAGATATCACATGTTCCTGACACACAGTGACGGGCTCCTTGCTTTTATCGAATCTTATTCTATATCTTCTTCATAATGTTGAAATCTGAATGGACTGCGGTAACTTCTATAGTGTATAGCAGGGGTGACTCCAGTGTCATTACGGGGGGTGGTGGTGAAATGTGAATGTACCCCAGCAACTTCTATGGTGCATAGTGATGCTGACCCCAGTGACTTCTATGGTGGACAGTGATGCTGAACCCAGGGACTTCTATGGTGGACAGTGATGCTGACCCCAGTGACTTCTATGGTGGACAGTGATGCTGACCCCAGTGACTTCTATGGTGGACAGTGATTCTGACCCCAGTGACTTCTATGGTGGACAGTGATGCTGACCCCAGTGACTTCTATGGTGGACAGTGATGCTGACCCCAGTGACTTCTATGGTGGACATGGACAGTGATGCTGACCCCAGTGACTTCTATGGTGGACAGTGATCTGACCCCAGGACTTCTATGGTGGACAGTGATCTGACCCAGTGACTTCTATGGTGGACAGTGATCTGACCCCAGTGACTTCTATGGTGGACAGTGATCTGACCCCAGTGACTTCTATGGGGACAGTGATGCTGACCCCAGTGACTTCTATGTTGGACAGTGATGCTGACCCAGTGACTTCTATGGTGGACAGTGATGCTGACCCCAGTGACGTCTATGGTGGACAGTGATCTGACCCCAGTGACTTCTATGGTGGACAGTGATCTGACCCAGTGACTTCTATGGTGGACAGTGATTCTGACCCAGTGACTCTATGGTGGACAGTGATCTGACCCCAGTGACTTCTATGGGGACAGTGATCTGACCCCAGTGACTTCTATGGTGGACAGTGATTCTGACCCAGTGATCTATGGTGGACAGTGATCTGACCCCAGTACTTTTATGGTGGACAGTGATGCTGACCCCAGTGACTTCTATGGTGGACAGTGATGCTGACCCCATGACTTCTATGGTGGACAGTGATGCTGACCCCAGTGACTTCTATGGTGGACAGTGATTCTGACCCCAGTGACTTCTATGGTGGACAGTGATCTGACCCAGTGACTTCTATGGTGGACAGTGATGCTGACCCCAGTGACTTCTATGGTGGAAGTGATGCTGACCCCAGTGACTTCTATGGTGGACAGTATTCTGACCGTGGGGGATGCTGACCCCAGTGACTCTATGGTGGACAGTGATCTGACCCCAGTGACTTCTATGGTGGACAGTGATGCTGACCCAGTGACTTCTATGGTGGACAGTGATTCTGACCCCAGTGACTTCTATGGTGGACAGTGATTCTGACCCCAGTGACTTCTATGGTGGACAGTGATGCTGACCCCAGTGACTTCTATGGTGGAAGTGATCTGACCCCAGTGACTTTATGGTGGACAGTATTCTGACCCCAGTGACTTCTATGGTGGACAGTGATTCTGACCCCAGTGACTCTATGGTGGACAGTGATCTGACCCCAGTGACTTCTATGGTGGACAGTGATCTGACCCCAGTGACTTCTATGGTGGACAGTGATCTGACCCCAGTGACTTCTATGGTGGACAGTGATTCTGACCCCAGTGACTTCTATGGTGGACAGTGATTCTGACCCCAGTGACTTCTATGGTGGACAGTGATTCTGACCCAGTGACTTCTATGGTGACAGTATTTGAATGATTCATGGTGGCGTGATTTGACCCCGTGACTTTATGGTGACAGTGATTCTGACCAGTGAATGGGGACAGTGTTCTGACCCCAGGACCATGGGACATGTCTGACCCCATGCTTTTATGGGACGTATCTACCTCTTCTATGGTGAATGATGGACTGACTTCTATGGTGCAGGTGTGACCCAGTGCTTATGGTGGACAGTGATTACCCCAGACTTCTATGGTGGAAGTGATTCTGACCCCAGGACTTCTATGGTGGACAGTGATGCTGACCCAGTGACTTCTATGGTGGAAGTGATGCTGACCCCAGGACTTATGGTGGACAGTGATCTGACCCCAGGACTCTATGGTGGACGTGATCTGACCCCAGTGACTTTATGGTGGCAGTATCTGACCCAGTGACTTCTATGGTGGACAGTGATCTGACCCAGTACTTCTATGGTGACATGATGCTGACCCCAGTGATTCTATGTGGAAGTGATCTGACCCCAGTGATTCTATGGTGGACAGTGATGCTGACCCATGACTCTATGGTGGACAGTGATTCTGACCCCAGTGACTTCTATGGTGGACAGTGATCTGACCCCAGTGACTTCTATGGTGGACAGTGATTCTGACCCCAGTGACTTCTATGGTGGACAGTGATTCTGACCCCAGTGACTTCTATGGTGGAACAGTGATTCTGACCCCAGTGACTTCTATGGTGGACAGCTGGATGTGAATGATTTGAAAGTGTTTATTGTAGGCTGGTACTCTATTTGTGGAACATAGGCCAGTGCTCTGGTACTGCCTGAGCAACTGTTGGATCACCAGTGATCGGGTACACGTATCTGGTAACTATCTGGGACGTGCTGGCACCGTACTCTGGGTCCCCATGCTCTGGGGACATGTCTGACCAGTACTCTGGGTCCCAGTACTCTGGGGTACCCCAGCTCTGGGCAAGTAGCTCTGGTACAGTGTCTGCCCATATCTTGGGGTCACCGTGCTCTGGTCAGTACACCGTCTAGTACTCTGCCATGCTCTGGGTACACGTACTCTGGGGCATGTCTGCCAGTAGTCTGGGACAATTCTGACCAGACTCTGGGGCAGTATCGGGGCCAGTACCTGGGGTCACCGTACTTGGTACAGTGTTGGTCCCGTGCTCTGGTACAGTGTCTGATCCAGTGCTCTGGGGACGGGGTGCTCTAGTACGTAGCTGCCAGTGCTCTGTGGGTCACAGTGCTCTGGGACAGTGCTGACCAGTAGCTTGGGGACAGTAGCTCTGAGTACAGTGCTGAGGCCCGACTGGTGGGGTCACCTACTCTATGGGCACACGTGCTCTGGACTGCAGCTTGGGTCACCCCAGCTTGGAGTCACAGTGCTCTGGGTAACGACCTCTGGGGTCACACATAGCTCTGGGGTCACACATAGCTCTGGAGTCACACGTACTCTGGAGTCACACGTAGCTCTGGGGTCACACATAGCTCTGGAGTCACACGTAGCTCTGGCGTCACACGTAGCTCTGGGGTCACACATAGCTCTGGGTCACACGTAGCTCTGGGGTCATACGTACCTCTGGGGTCACACATAGCTCTGGCGTCACACGTAGCTCTGGGGTCATACGTACCTCTGGGGTCACACGTAGCTCTGGGGTCACACATAGCTCTGGAGTCACACGTACTCTCGGGGTCACACGTAGCTCTGGGGTCACACGTAGCTCTGGAGTCACACGTAGCTCTGGGGTCACACGTAGCTCTGGAGTCACACGTAGCTCTGGGGTCACACGTAGCTCTGGGGTCACACGTAGCTCTGGGGTCACACGTAGCTCTGGAGTCACACGTAGCGCTGGGGTCACACGTAGCTCTGGGGTCACACGTAGCTCTGGGGTCACACATAGCTCTGGAGTCACACGTACCTCGGGTCACACGTAGCTCTGGGGTCACACGTAGCTCTGGGGTCACACGTAGCTCTGGGGTCACACGTAGCTCTGGGGCCAGTGGCCTAACTTGAAGCTCATGGACCCCAATGCTTAATCTCCATGGAGCCCCCAATGATTGCAAATCCTAAATAGCATTAGTCTTTTTCTATAGGCCAAAGATACTTTTAGGGCCCCCTAAGCTCCAGGGCCCGGGGGCACCTATTGTACACATAGCTCTTGTTTACATCCCAGTGCTGTAAAGCAAAACTGCTAACTCTCAAGCCACCATATAGTCAATGCCATCTGCCATATTTCATCTACCAAAGATTGGGGACTGTTGCTGTTGGGGAACCTCTTCTGGATTCCGTGGCACCAAGGAGGGTTTCCCAGCTGATGTTGTCACTATTGGAATCAGTCTCCATGTTGGAGTCACTATCCCTTTTTGGATGGACCTTCCTCTGCCTCCTGCTGGACTACACTGGACCTGGATTTTGCTCTGTGGCTCAGTATTGGGGGTCAGTATAACATGTTGAGTGTCTAGGCAGGTGGCATCATGGCATTGTGATGCACCTCGTGTGGCTATTAGGTAACTTCTGGCTGTTGTACGGATTCTTGTTGAGTGTTTGTGCATGTTGGTGTCGCGAAATTGTCATGCACCTTGTGTGGCTATTAGGTAACGTTTGGCTGTTGTACGGATTCTTGTTGAGTGTCTGTGCAGGTCGGCGTTGCGGCATTGTCATGCATCTCGTGTGACTATTAGGTAACTTCTGGCTGTTGTATGGATTCTTGTTGAGTGTCTGTGCAGGTCGGTGTTGCGTCATTGTCATACACCTCGTGTGACTATTAGGTAACTTCTGGCTGTTGTACGGATTCTTGTTGAGTGTCAGTGCATATCGGTGTTACGGCACTGTCATGCACCTCGTGTGGCTATTAGGTAACTTTTGCTCATTTCACGGACACTTGTTGAGTGTCTGTGCAGGTCGGTGTTGCGGCATTGTCATGCACCTCGTGTGGCTATTAGGTAACTTCTGGCCGTTGTACGGATTCTTGTTGAGTGTCTGTGCAGGTCGGTGTTGCGGCATTGTCATACACACACGTGACTATTAGGTAACTTCTGGCTGTTGTATGGATTCTTGTTGAGTGTCTGTGCAGGTCGGTGTTGCGGCATTGTCATGCACCTCGTGTGACTATTAGGTAACTCCTGGCTGTTGTATGGATTCTTGTTGAGTGTCTGGCAGGTCGGGTTGCGGCATTGTCATACACCTCGTGTGACTATTAGGTAACTCCTGGCTGTTGTATGGATTCTTGTTGAGTGTCTGGCAGGTCGGTGTTGCGGCATTGTCATACACACATGTGACTATTAGGTAACTTCTGGCTGTTGTATGGATTCTTGTTGAGTGTCTGGCAGGTCGGTGTTGCGGCATTGTCATACACACATGTGACTATTAGGTAACTTCTGGCTGTTGTATGGATTCTTGTTGAGTGTCTGGCAGGTCGGTGTTGCGGCATTGTCATACACACATGTGACTATTAGGTAACTTCTGGCTGTTGTATGGATTCTTGTTGAGTGTCTGGCAGGTCGGTATTGCGGCATTGTCATACACCTCGTGTGACTATTAGGTAACTCTGGCTGTTGTATGGATTCTTGTTGAGTGTCTGGCAGGTCGGTGTTGCGGCATTGTCATACACACATGTGACTATTAGGTAACTTCTGGCTGTTGTATGGATTCTTGTTGAGTGTCTGGCAGGTCGGTGTTGCGGCATTGTCATACACACATGTGACTATTAGGTACCTTCTGGCTGTTGTATGGATTCTTGTTGAGTGTCTGGCAGGTCGGTGTTGCGGCATTGTCATACACACATGTGACTATTAGGTAACTTCTGGCTGTTGTATGGATTCTTGTTGAGTGTCTGGCAGGTCGGTGTTGCGGCATTGTCATACACACATGTGACTATTAGGTAACTCCTGGCTGTTGTATGGATTCTTGTTGAGTGTCTGGCAGGTCGGTGTTGCGGCATTGTCATACACCTCGTGTGACTATTAGGTAACTCCTGGCTGTTGTATGGATTCTTGTTGAGTGTCTGGCAGGTCGGTGTTGCGGCATTGTCATACACACATGTGACTATTAGGTAACTTCTGGCTGTTGTATGGATTCTTGTTGAGTGTCTGGCAGGTCGGTGTTGCGGCATTGTCATACACCTCGTGTGACTATTAGGTAACTCCTGGCTGTTGTATGGATTCTTGTTGAGTGTCTGGCAGGTCGGTGTTGCGGCATTGTCATAGACACATGTGACTATTAGGTAACTTCTGGCTGTTGTATGGATTCTTGTTGAGTGTCTGGCAGGTCGGTGTTGCGGCATTGTCATACACACATGTGACTATTAGGTACCTTCTGGCTGTTGTATGGATTCTTGTTGAGTGTCTGGCAGGTCGGTGTTGCGGCATTGTCATACACACATGTGACTATTAGGTAACTTCTGGCTGTTGTATGGATTCTTGTTGAGTGTCTGGCAGGTCGGTGTTGCGGCATTGTCATACACACATGTGACTATTAGGTAACTTCTGGCTGTTGTATGGATTCTTGTTGAGTGTCTGGCAGGTCGGTGTTGCGGCATTGTCATACACACATGTGACTATTAGGTAACTTCTGGCTGTTGTATGGATTCTTGTTGAGTGTCTGGCAGGTTGGTGTTGCGGCATTGTCATACACACATGTGACTATTAGGTAACTCCTGGCTGTTGTATGGATTCTTGTTGAGTGTCTGGCAGGTCGGTGTTGCGGCATTGTCATACACCTCGTGTGACTATTAGGTAACTCCTGGCTGTTGTATGGATTCTTGTTGAGTGTCTGGCAGGTCGGTGTTGCGGCATTGTCATACACACATGTGACTATTAGGTAACTTCTGGCTGTTGTATGGATTCTTGTTGAGTGTCTGGCAGGTCGGTGTTGCGGCATTGTCATACACACATGTGACTATTAGGTAACTTCTGGCTGTTGTATGGATTCTTGTTGAGTGTCTGTGCAGATCGGTGTTGCGGCATTGTCATACACCTCGTGTGGCTATAAGGTGTCTTCTGGCCGTTGGACGGATTCCTTTCTGTACGTCCCCATCCGGCTTCTCACCTACTTTACACGTTAACAATAGGAGGCGAGGAGGTAATGATCCATTTCCGCGCAGTCTGTTGCTCATCTGTGCCGCATTTGGCAGCCTCGGTCACCAGGTGCGCGGGCCGCGCCGTCGCTGGCACACTCGCAGGGCTGACATTTTTGGGAAGGCTGTGAAGATTCTTCCCCTATATAAATCCTTTCCTCCTGCACGCATCTTCCCACTTTCTGAAAGTGAATATAACATCTTCCAGGACCTTCCCAGGGGGATATTTCATTCTCTCACACCAGAAGCCAAAAGTCTCTGGCACGGCGGAGTGACAAGGAAGCTGTTTTCAATTACTCGATTGGAAGAAGTCCACCATCACCGCCTCCGCCAAGGCTGAAATCCCACCAGCTCTCAGCGGATCAGATCAATGTTACATGTGGGAAGCTTCAGAGATGGATGAACTCATGAATGAGTGATCTGAAGGCTCCAATGGTCTCCAACGTCTGGCTCTACCACTCCTGGCATGGATGATGGGGGCACAGGCCCGGGGTACTCAGCATCAGGGTCCGGTCACTCAGTATCATGGTACCTGACCAGGGATGGTCCAAATGAAAAGGGAAAAAAGGAAAAATGGAGGAAATTAAAAGAAAAACAAAAGGAAAGTGGGACACCAACTGAGGATATTGTGACCTCTAAGTGGCCACCGCTGCATAAGTGGCCTCCAGGGATAGATGGTAGGGCAGTGAGATGGATTACCTCCCCCAACAAAGGCAGGCCCTGAAGGTGTAGGTGGATGATGGTGGTGATGTGGAGCCCACTGGGACGGGGCACTCGGTATGGGACCGGGGCACTGCTGGCGATGTCACGGAGGCCCTGGTCCATAGAGATAGATGGGGCAAATAAGACACAGGAGTCCATCTCTCAGTTCTTTACCTTTTACTGTACAGTTCAGCAAGTCCAGGACATATGTAGAGATCCAGGTATCCGGCTCAGCCAGTCCAGAGAGATGTGTCCACCCTGATGGAATAAGGTGTATCGGCCTTCCTATTGACGTCTACTCTACTAGTTCCTCTCTGCGTCCTCTAGATCCCTCTGAGTCTGTGTTTGCCTCAGCAGGCAACGCCGACCCTACAATTGACTGCTTCAGTCCTCTGGCTCTCTTTGCCACTGTGCCCAGGCCAGACGAACCCACAAGTGCGGCTCCAGGGCGTGAAATCCAGTAGCCTCCAGGTTCTGTGGCCGGGTCCTGTAATCCTGGATACTTAGGGCATGGTACCCTTCTGCAGCCTTGTTCCTCTGCCCAGCTTCTCTGAGCTGGCAACAGATGAGACCAGTCGGCCTCTTGGCCCAAGATCCAGCCCAGACCAACTCCTTTACTCACCTCTTCATGCCCTAACTCCTCCCTCCAACCAGAAGTGGGGTCTGCTCTGAGGTGGGTCTGTTCCGCCCTGCACCTTCTGAGGTTGGAAATGTTGGATGTGTAGGGGAATTCCAGCAGAGTGATCCTCCCCTCTCTCCAGACATAACAATGCAATAATATTAGATGTGTCTCCTTGCCCTTATCCAAGATCATGCCGGCTGCCTCATCATGTCCATGTGTTTCCTGGCTTCCTACTTATTAAAGCTCCGTCCAAACTCAAGGCCTTGCTTGAGTATTTTGCTTCAGCTCTGGCTCTTCGGTGCATCATCTGAGTTTGCTCCAGCTATTCTGGGTCACTTCTTCTATCTCCTCTGCAGTTATCTGCCATACTGGCCTCACCTGCTGTTCAGTAAAGGATTGTTCCTGCTACCAACTACCTTCAGTTCGCTCTGCTTCTGCGATATAGTTTATTATTTGCAAATGCGTTGCTCTGGACTTTTCGGGACTCTAGTATTAGCTGCACAGCACTGTGCTAACGTTTAGAACTGTGTTTTACTCAAAGACTATTACGTTACCGGCCTCACAGTGTGTGAGCAAGTAACTAAACTGTTACCAGCTTGTTGTGTGAACTGTTAATCTGGACTCTTTCCTCTGTTTAAGGACCGGCTCATATTAGTTCAGATTCTTGTTTTCTGCTCCCTGTTTGTTGCACGTTTGATAAATATAAACTTGATTCAGATTCCTGAAAGTAGCCACATAATTTGTATGGAGGAGTCGGGAGAGATAGCTGCTGGTCTAATGATCGGCTGGACCATCCATGGTGTATAGATCTCCTTAGATTGAGGACTTAAGGTCCCGTCACACATAGCGACGCAACAGCGATCCCGACAACGATACGACCTGTAGGGATCGCTGTTGCGTCACTTTGGGATCGCTGGGGAGATGTCAAACAGCCAGATCTCACCAGCGATTCAGCAACGATCTGGAATAATACAGAGGTCGGAGGTCGTTGGGAATTGTCCCTCTCGGGCGTAGTATTGAGATCACTGGTCGTTGTCCCTGTCACACACAGCGATGCAGCGTTCACAGCGGGAGCACAATGGCCAAAAAAGGATCCAGAGACCGTCATAATGATCAGCGATCTCACAGCAGAGGCCTGATCACTGCTAAGTGTCACACGTAACGAGACCGTTAGCGAGATCGCTGTTATGTCACAAAACCTGTGATGTTACAACGATCTCTCTAACGACCTCGCTATGTGTGACGGGGACTTTAGTGACAAAGCAGATGCCAGATTGTGTTTGGTTGAGAGGAACCAATCCATCAAGTTCAGCAAACAACATTAAGATACCGCGGCACAATGGGGGACACCTCGTGGTAAGATTACATGACATTGAATGGTGAAGGTGTATATATATATACATATATAGCGATGGAGGGCATTCAGTGTGAGGAGTGTAGACGTCATGTGGAGATCGTCTCTAGAAGTCACCAAGGACGTCTTCACCTCATGGTCCTCAAACAGAGGCTGGACAGACATCTGTAAAGGAACCCAGGAGATCCCTTCACACGATGACCCAGGAGGTCCCTTCACATGATGACCCAGGAGGTCCCTTCACATGATGACCCGGGATATCCCTTCACATGATGACCCGGGAGGTGCCTTCACACGATGACCCAGGAGGTCCCTTCACACGATGACTCGGGAGGTCCCTTCACATGATGACCGGGGAGACCCCTTCACATGATGACACAGGAGGTCCCTTCACATGATGACCCGGGAGGTCCCTTCACATGATGACCCGGGATATCCCTTCACATGATGACCCGGGAGGTCCCTTCACATGATGACCCGGGAGATCCCTTCACACGATGACACAGGAGGTCCCTTCACATGATGACCCAGGAGGTCCCTTCACACGATGACACAGGAGGTCCCTTCACACGATGACCCAGGAGGTCCCTTCGCATGATGACCCAGGATATCCCTTCACATGATGACCCGGGAGGTCCCTTCACATGATGACCGGGGAGGTCCATTCTCATGATGACCCAGGAGGTCCCTTCACTTGGTGACCCGGGAGGTCCCTTCACATGATGACCCGGGAGATCCCTTCACATGATGACCCAGGAGATCCCTTCACACGATGACCCAGGAGGTCCCTTCACATGATGACCCAGGAGGTCCCTTCACATGATGACCCGGGAGATCCCTTCACACGATGACCCAGGAGGTCCCTTCACACGATGACCCGGGAGGTCCCTTCACATGATGACCGGGGAGACCCCTTCACATGATGACCCGGGAGGTCCCTTCACATGATGACCCGGGATATCCCTTCACATGATGACCCGTGAGGTCCCTTCACATGATGACCCGGGAGGTCCCTTCACACGATGACACAGGAGGTCCCTTCACACGATGACCCAGGAGGTCCCTTCGCATGATGACCCAGGATATCCCTTCACATGATGACCCGGGAGGTCCCTTCACATGATGACCGGGGAGGTCCATTCTCATGATGACCCAGGAGGTCCCTTCACTTGGTGACCCGGGAGGTCCCTTCACATGATGACCCGGGAGATCCCTTCACATGATGACCCAGGAGGTCCCTTCCCACGATGACCAGGAGGTCCCTTCACACGATGACCCGGGAGGTCCCTTCACATGATGACCGGGGCTTCACACGATGACCGGAGGTCCCTTCACATGATGACCGGGGAGGTCCATTCTCATGATGACCCAGGAGGTCCCTTCACTTGGTGATCCGGGAGGTCCCTTCACACGATGACACAGGAGGTCCCTTCACACGATGACCCAGGAGGTCCCTTCACACGATGACCCGGGAGATCCCTTCACATGATGACCCAGGAGGTCCCTTCACATGATGACCCGGGAGGTCCCTTCACATGATGACCCAGGAGGTCCCTTCACATGATGACCCGGGAGGTCCCTTCACACGATGACCCAGGAGGTCACTTCACATGATGACCCAGGAGGTCCCTTCACATGATGACCCGGGAGGTCCCTTCACATGATGACCCAGGAGGTCCCTTCACATGATGACCGGGGGGATCCTTCACATGATGACCCAGGAGGTCCCTTCACGTGATGACCAAGGAGATCCCTTCACATAATGACCCAGGAGGTCCCTTCACATGATGACCCAGGAGGTCCCTTCACACGATGACCCGGGAGGTCCCTTCACTGATGACCCAGGAGGTCCCTTCACATGATAACCCAGGAGGTCCCTTCACATGATGACCCAGGATGTCCCTTCACATGATGACCCAGGATGTCCCTTCACACGATGACCCAGGAGGTCCCTTCACACGATGACCCAGGAGGTCCCTTCACATGATGACCCAGGAATCCCTTCACATGATGACCCAGGATATCCCTTCACACGATGACCCAGGAGGTCCCTTCACACGATGACCCGGGAGGTCCCTTCACATGATGACCCAGGATAGTCCCTTCACATGATGACCCGGAGTATCCCTTCACATGATGACCCAGGAGGTCCCTTCACACGATGACCCAGGGAGGTCCTACTATGACCCAGGATGATCCCAATGATGACGGAGTCCCTCCACATGATGACCGGGAGGTCCCTTCACAGACAGAGGATAATTGACCAGAGTCCTCCACATGTGACCTGGAGTCCCTTCACATGATGACCAGGAGGTCTACTGAGCGGAGATCCCCTCACATGATGACCCAGGAGGTCCCTTCACGTGATGACCAAGGAGAGCCCTTCACATGATGACCCAGGAGGTCCCTTCACATGATGACCCAGGAGGTCCCTTCACACGATGACCCAGGAGGTCCCTTCACACGATTACCCGGGAGGTCCCTTCATATGATGACCGGGGTGATCCCTTCAATTGATGACCAGGGAGGTCCCTTAACATGATGACCCAGGAGGTCCCTTCACATGATGACCCGGGAGGTCCCTTCACATGATGACCCGGGAGGTCCCTTCACATGATGACCCGGGAGGTCCCTTCACACGATGACCCGGGAGGTCCCTTCACATGATGACCGGGGTGATCCCTTCACATGATGACCCGGGAGGTCCCTTCACATGATGACAGGGGTGATCCCTTCACATGATGACCTGGGAGGTCCCTTTACACGATGACCCGGGAGGTCCCTTCACATGATGACCGGGGTGATCCCTTCACATGATGACCCAGGAGGTCCCTTCACATGATGACCCGAGAGGTCCCTTCACATGATGACCGGGGTGATCCCTTCACATGATGACCGGGGTGATCCCTTCACATGATGACCCGGGAGGTCCCTTCACATGATGACCGGGGTGATCCCTTCATACGATGACCCAGGAGATCCCTTCACACGATGACCTGGGAGATCCCTTCACATGATGACCTGGGAGATCCCTTCACACGATGGCCCAGAAGATCCCTTCATACAAAGGTCCTGGAGGTCCCTTCACCTGATGACCCAGGAGGCCGCTTCACATGATGGTGACTCAAGAGGTCCCTTCACACTATGACCAAGGAGATCCCTTCACATGATGACCCAGGAGGTTCTGTGGCGCCCCTGCATCAGTGGAAGAAGAGATCCCTGCTTTAGAAGGTCCAGAGCCCATCTCTTATCCAGCTTCATCAAAATACACGGATACAGCAACGAACACGGATCCTGTAACAATTGTTGAGACTGCTACACCGAAGTCCATGACGGATGCTGTGACTCACACTCCAGAGAGTTACCTGCTTATAACTGCTTTACAAGACCACAGACGTTACCCTGGAAGCAAGACAAGAGATGAAGACCCGGATCCTGAAGGAAGAAGACTTGTAAG
This sequence comes from Allobates femoralis, assembly GCA_033576535.1. Lineage (NCBI taxonomy): Eukaryota > Metazoa > Chordata > Amphibia > Anura > Aromobatidae > Allobates > Allobates femoralis. Next base: position 3,155,925 of record JARQOC010000003.1, on the reverse strand, counting down.
TGTGAATGCGATGTAATCCTTGCTGTCCCCATCCCAATCCTGAATGAATGTTAGCCTTTCCCTTGTCTGTCTTATATGTTTTAAATGAACAATTGCTACCACGAACAATGACTTGGTACGAACTTTGAATTGTATACAGTTGAGCACCTAGCGTGCTCCCCTTTGGGTTTTAAGACCATGCTGCACATGAGAGGATGTGCTTGAACTTTGAATTTGGAACTTTGAACTTTGGACTTTGAATTTTGAATTGCTCGAACTACTTTTTGAAACTTTTTGAAAAGAAAAAAACTGAACTTTTATGCTTTTACTAGAAAGTAATGTTATTCATGTGTGTTTTATCTGAAGTAAATTGAATGCGTTGTAGCATTAGACCCGGCAAAGGTCTAGAAGGGTAGTTAAGTAGATGTACCCATGCACCTGTAGATAGTTAAATTATGCAACTTTTAAATGGACTCGTACCTCCCGGACGGGAAGAAACCAAGAATGTTTAATGTTTAATGTTATATAATAAAAATGTTTTCATAGGGATCCATGACGGGCAGCGTGAGGGCACGCTGGTTTAACTCCGGGAGAATGTGCTGCCCCTGCGTCCAGGAGGCCACAAAGGGAACTGCAGCCAGGAAGGTAGGAAAGACAGTTGAACACCAACACCCTCACAGCCCACACAACCCACATACCAGTAGAGGGCAGCACCCAACCCGGAGCCTGGGAACTCTAGGCAGGCGAGGGGTGGTGGGTTTAGAGACAGTGGGTGGGCCAACACGCAAGTCAGGTGACAGAGGGTAGATATAGAGCAGGGGGAGGAGAAAGGAGTCAGTAGGCCGAGGTACGCTGAGCAGTACAGAAAGAAGTACATGTCCTGGAAGAGTGGGGTGGAAGGAGCGCAGAATCTGGAGAGCCAGTGTGAGCCACAGAGAGAAAGCCCATCCGGAGCCAGCACCCCAGGAGTTTGAGGGAAGAGAGGGACGGTGATACCGGGCCCTAGAACTACAGCCGAGACGGCAGACTGCAGGCGGAGTAGCCCTCCTATTGAACCCAAAGACACGGTTAGAAGGAGCCTGATAGAGCCTCACCACCGAGGACTATTGGAGGCTAGGCTAGGAGTAGAGTGTCGGCTCTAGAGGGGACCGCAGATTTACCCGGCATCCCCAGACAACCGACGGGGGACCTCAGCTACAAGTTAGGGTCCCTACCCCAAAGGACAGGCAGCTCAGTGGCGACCCGGAAGGCCCACAGGGGTCCGAGCCACCGCCATACTGTCTGGAGTCACACACACCAAGTGAACGAGAGAGAGAGAACTGAAAGCCTGGAAAGGACAGAGAGACAGAGTGAGGGGTCATAGAAGGAGTAACCTGGCTGCAGAGAGTAAAGGAACCCGGAAGGGAGAGTTGTGCCCGTGTAGAGACTGTAACTTATGACTGTGAACTGTAACTGTAACTGGAACTGAGAGAGAACATTGAGAAGTAAACACGGTGAACCCTGACTCCGACTCCCTCGCATGTTTCTACCTGCACATGATTCCCTCCTCACAGGTCTGCAGAAGATCCCCGCCTGGAGAGCCACAGCTTGTCAGCTCTGAACCCTGAAGGAGGATTTTTGCAGCATCAGGACAGTAATTGCATTACACCCAGCACAGGCCTGCACCATACACTACACCATAGACTTTATCATCACTGCCCCGGGGAACCCAGTTCTGCCCACGGAGAACTATTCCATCTTAGCTGCCTTTACATCATCCCCGGAGGTTCTGCGGCAGCGGTGGCCCCATTACTGGCCGCACACTGTGGGTGGCGTCACGACTGACATTATCCCCTGTAAATATTCCCTTTTTTCAATGCCAGGCCAGGGACACGGTCCGGACCAGGACCACCCGTGACTTCCCCAGTAGCAGACCCGGTCTGGTATCGAGTACCCCGTCCCATAATGGACTCGACAGTTCCTTCACACGATGGCCCAGAAGGTCTCTTCACACGAAGGTCCTGGTGATCCCTTCACACAATGACCCAGGAGATCCCTTCAAACGATGACCCAGGGTGTCCCTTTACATGATGATGACACAGGAGGTCCCTTCCAACATTCTATGACCCCATATCCACCATTACTCTGATAGCTGGACCTTACGGTGGAGTACAGTGCAGCACTCTGGTGAAATGAGGGGCAATAAACAAGAGCCCAATGTTTCCAGGTGTAGCTGACGATCAGACAAGCTGGATGAGGCTTTTCCAGAGTCACAATCCAGCCCTCCATCATAGTGTATAGGCGGAGAGGTGACAGATATATATGATGCACGTGATGATGACATGAAGCCTATTGTGGTGACCATTGATGGGAAGAAGCCTGATGTTGTGGTGAGATGTTCATGTAGACTAGGAGACCTGACATCTACTCCTAACCTTCCTCAGTGGGGGGCACTGTGGAGTCATCACCATAGATCAGTGGCCTATTCTGGAGATTCAGGAGCTCAGACGAGGTCCACCTGTATATACTGTATATATGTGTTATACACCACAATGGAGGAATGATATCTCCTGACCTTGTGTACGAGGCTGGAGGTCCACATGGCCGTCCAGACATTGGCTCCATTGTGTTCTGTGACTGTAGAATGTGAAGCTTCACACAGGCCCCTATAATGGGCCGGATGGGGGGACGGCGGGCTGCTGATACTATATGGGGGACCTGCGGCTCGCCATCCTCACCAGCTGCTTGTGATTATGACAGTGTGAGATGGGGCTTCCGTTCCCACAGGGGCGACCACCGGCCCCGAGAACTGGACCACACCACCAATCCATATACCAGAGACCGCTAAATATACACCAGAAAGGAAGAGCAATGTGGAAGTGATCAGGGGAATTATCATTCATCGTGAGATACCGCAAGTCTTATCCTCCAGTCACCTCCAGAGCTGCAGTCACTATTCTACTGTTACACCATGTCTTCTGCTCCAGTCACCTCCAGAGCTGCACTCACCATTCTACTGTTACATTGGTCTTCTCCTCCAGTCACCTCCAGAGCTGCAGTCACTATTCTGCTGTTACATTGTGTCTTCTGCTCCAGTCACCTCCAGAGCTGCACTCACCATTCTACTGTTACATTGGTCTTCTCCTCCAGTCACCTCCAGAGCTGCAGTCACTATTCTGCTGTTACATTGTGTCTTATCCTCCAGTCACCTCCAGAGCTGCAGTCACTATTCTACTGTTACACCATGTCTTATCCTCCAGACACCTCCAGAGCTGCAGTCACTATTCTACTGTTACATTGTGTATTATCCTCCAGACCTGCACTCACTATTCTACTGTTACACCATGTCTTCTGCTCCAGTCACCTCCAGAGCTGCACTCACCATTCTACTGTTACATTGGTCTTCTCCTCCAGTCACCTCCAGAGCTGCAGTCACTATTCTGCTGTTACATTGTGTCTTATCCTCCAGTCACCTCCAGAGCTGCAGTCACTATTCTACTGTTACACCATGTCTTATCCTCCAGTCACATCCAGAGCTGCAGTCACTATTCTACTGTTACATTGTGTATTATCCTCCAGTCACCTCCAGAGCTGCAGTCACTATTCTACTGTTACACCATGTCTTCTGCTCCAGTCACCTCCAGAGCTGCAGTCACTATTCTACTGTTACACCATGTCTTATCCTCCAGTCACATCCAGAGCTGCAGTCACTATTCTACTGTTACACCATGTCTTATCCTCCAGACACCTCCAGAGCTGCAGTCACTATTCTACTGTTACATTGTGTATTATCCTCCAGACCTGCACTCACTATTCTACTGTTACACCATGTCTTCTGCTCCAGTCACCTCCAGAGCTGCACTCACCATTCTACTGTTACATTGGTCTTCTCCTCCAGTCACCTCCAGAGCTGCAGTCACTATTCTGCTGTTACATTGTGTCTTATCCTCCAGTCACCTCCAGAGCTGCAGTCACTATTCTACTGTTACACCATGTCTTATCCTCCAGTCACATCCAGAGCTGCAGTCACTATTCTACTGTTACATTGTGTATTATCCTCCAGTCACCTCCAGAGCTGCAGTCACTATTCTACTGTTACACCATGTCTTCTGCTCCAGTCACCTCCAGAGCTGCAGTCACTATTCTACTGTTACACCATGTCTTATCCTCCAGTCACATCCAGAGCTGCAGTCACTATTCTACTGTTACACCATGTCTTATCCTCCAGACACCTCCAGAGCTGCAGTCACTATTCTACTGTTACACCATGTCTTCTGCTCCAGTCACCTCCAGAGCTGCACTCACCATTCTACTGTTACATTGGTCTTCTCCTCCAGTCACCTCCAGAGCTGCAGTCACTATTCTGCTGTTACATTGTGTCTTATCCTCCAATCACCTCCAGAGCTGCACTCACTATTCTACTGTTACATCGTGTCTTATCCTCCAGTCACCTCCAGAGCTGCAGTCATTATTCTGCTGTTACATCGTGTCTTATCCTCCAGTCACCTCCAGAGCTGCACTCACTATTCTGCTGTTACATTGTGTCTTATCCTCCAGTCACCTCCAGACCTGCACTCACTATTCTGCTGTTACATCGTGTCTTATCCTCCAGTCACCTCCAGAGCTGCACTCACTATTCTGCTGTTATATCGTCTTATCCTCCAGTCACCTCCAGAGCTGCACTCACTATTCTGCTGTTACATCGTGTCTTATCCTCCAGTCACCTCCAGAGCTGCACTCACTATTCTGCTGTTACATTGTGTCTTATCCCCCATTCACCTCCAGAGCTGCACTCACTATTCTGCTGTTACATCGTATCTTATTCTCCAGTCACCTCGAGAGCTGCACTCACTATTCTGCTGTTACATCGTATCTTATTCTCCAGTCACCTCCAGAGCTGCACTCATTATTCTGCTGTTACATTGTGTCTTCTCCTCCAGTCACCTCCAGAGCTGCAGTCACTATTCTGCTGTTACATCGTGTCTTATCCTCCAGTCACCTCCAGAGCTGCATTCACTATTCTGCTGTTACATCATGTCCTCTTCTCCAGTAACCTCCAGAGCTGCACTCACTATTCTGCTGTTACATCATGTCTTATCCTCCAGTCACCTCCAGAGCTGCACTCACTATTCTGCTGTTACATCATGTCTTATCCTCCAGTCACCTCCAGAGCTGCACTCAATATTCTGCTGTTACATCGTGTCTTATCCTCCAGTCACCTCCAGAGCTGCACTCACTATTCTGCTGTTACATCGTGTCTTATCCTCAGTTTCCTCCAGAGCTGCACTCACTATTCTGCTGTTACATCGTGTCTTATCCTCCAGTCACCTCCAGAGCTGCACTCACTATTCTGCTGTTATATCGTCTTATCCTCCAGCCACCTCCAGAGCTGCACTCACTATTCTGCTGTTACATCGTGTCTTATCCTCCAGTCACCTCCAGAGCTGCACTTACTATTCTGCTGTTACATTGTGTCTTATCCTCCAGTCACCTCCAGAGCTGCACTTACTATTCTGCTGTTACATTGTGTCCTCTCCTCCAGTCACCTCCAGAGCTGCACTCACTATTCTGCTGTTACATCATGTCTTATCCTCCAGAGCTGCAGTCACTATTCTGCGGTTACATTGTGTCTTATCCTCCAGTCACCTCCAAAGCTGCAGTCACTATTCTGCTGTTACATCGTGTCTTATCCTCCAGTCACCTCCAGAGCTGCACTCACTATTCTGCTGTTACATCATGTCTTATCCTCCAGTCACCTCCAGAGCTGCAGTCACTATTCTGCTGTTACATTGTGTCTTATCCTCCAGTCACCTCCAGAGCTGCACTCACTATTCTGCTGTTACATCATGTCTTATCCTCCAGTCACCTCCAGAGATGCACTCACTATTCTGATGTTACATCATGTCTTATCCTCCAGAGCTGCAGTCACTATTCTGCGGTTACATTGTGTCTTATCCTCCAGTCACCTCCAAAGCTGCAGTCACTATTCTGCTGTTACATCGTGTCTTATCCTCCAGTCACCTCCAGAGCTGCACTCACTATTCTGCTGTTACATCATGTCTTATCTTCCAGTCACCTCCAGAGCTGCAGTCACTATTCTGCTGATACATCGTGTCTTATCCTCCAGTCACCTCCAGAGCTGCACTCACTATTCTGCTGTTACATTATGTTCTGTTGTAGAGTCTGTGTCATCCTGGATATTGATGTAAACACATTATAAATGGGTGCACACAGATATACAGACAAATGTAGTTCAGTTCCCGATTTCCTTGCTGCGGGTGGCCACACGGAGGCAGTGTAGAGTCACTGGGTCCCTTGGGGGCGTTCTCTGACATGTGATGTAATGGGCTCCTCCTCAAAGTAATACAAAGAGGCAGGGGCCGCAGTGTTATACCCCAGAGGGCCACTCTTACATTGCTGGGGTCCACCCCTGGGACTCTCCTCCCCTGTAGCTTTACACTAAATTATTATGAAAACCAATGAATGGCCACAATGTCTCCCCGGAGGGTCCGAGAGGAGCCGCTCTGATCCCAGTGGATCCAGTGGATTCTCGTCTATGCTTTAAGACCAAACGTGGCTCCTCTAGCTCACTTCAAGTCACTGTTCTTCATATCTCCTCAACGTACGGTGTTAGAGCGAATTGAGAGAGATGGGTGGTGCAGCTGCTTGTCACCATTCCAGTGGTGCAGCTGCTTGTCACCATTCCAGTGGTGCAGCTGCTTGTCACCATTCCAGTGGTGCAGCTGCTTGTCACCATTCCAGCAGTGCAGCTGCTTGTCACCATTCCAGTGGTGCAGCTGCTTGTCACCATTCCAGTACTGCAGTTGCTTGTCACCATTCCAGTGGTGCAGCTGCCTGTCACCATTCCAGTGGTGCAGCTGCTGTCACCATTCCAGTGGTGCAGCTGCTTGTCACCATTCCAGTACTGCAGCTGCTCGTCACCATTCCAGTGGTGCAGCTGCTCGTCACCATTCCAGTAATGCAGCTGCTTGTCACCATTCCAGTGGTGCAGCTGCTTGTCACCATTCCAGTGGTGCAGCTGCTTGTCACCATTCCAGCAGTGCAGCTGCTTGTCACCATTCCAGTAATGCAGCTACTTGTCACCATTCCAGTGGTGCAGCTGCTTGTCACCATTCCAGTGGTGCAGCTGCTTGTCACCATTCCAGCGGTGCAGCTGCTCGTCACCATTCCAGTAATGCAGCTGCTTGTCACCATTCCAGTGGTGCAGCTGCTTGTCACCATTCCAGTGGTGTAGCTGCTTGTCACCATTCCAGTAATGCAGCTACTTGTCACCATTCCAGTGGTGCAGCTGCTTGTCACCATTCCAGCAGTGCAGCTGCTTGTCACCATTCCAGTGGTGTAGCTGCTTGTCACCATTCCAGTAATGCAGCTACTTGTCACCATTCCAGTGGAGCAACTGCTTGTCACCATTCCAGTGGTGCAGCTGCTCGTCACCATTCCAGTAATGCAGCTGTTGTCACCATTCCAGTGGTGCAGCTGCTTGTCACCATTCCAGTGGTGCAGCTGCTTGTCACCATTCCAGTGGTGCAGCTGCTTGTCACCATTCCAGTGGTGCAGCTGCTTGTCACCATTCCAGTGGTGCAGCTGCTTGTCACCATTCCAGTGGTGCAGCTGCTTGTCACCATTCAAGTGGTGCAGCTGCTCGTCACCATTCCAGTGGTGCAGCTGCTCGTCACCATTCCAGTAATGCAGCTGCTTGTCACCATTCCAGTGGTGCAGCTGCTTGTCACCATTCCAGTGGTGCAGCTGCTTGTCACCATTCCAGCAGTGCAGCTGCTTGTCACCATTCCAGTAATGCAGTACTTGTCACCATTCCAGTGGTGCAGCTGCTTGTCACCATTCCAGTGGTGCAGCTGCTCGTCACCATTCCAGCGGTGCAGCTGCTCGTCACCATTCCAGTAATGCAGCTGCTTGTCACCATTCCAGTGGTGCAGCTGCTTGTCACCATTCCAGTGGTGTAGCTGCTTGTCACCATTCCAGTAATGCAGCTACTTGTCACCATTCCAGTGGTGCAGCTGCTCGTCACCATTCCAGTAATGCAGCTGCTTGTCACCATTCCAGTGGTGCAGCTGCTCGTCATCATTCCAGTAATGCAGCTACTTGTCACCATTCCAGTGGTGCAGCTGCTTGTCACCATTCCAGTGGTGCAGCTGCTTGTCACCATTCCAGTGGTGCAGCTGCTTGTCACCATTCCAGTGGTGCAGCTGCTTGTCACCATTCCAGCGGTGTAGCTGCCTGTCACCATTCCAGTGGTGCAGCTGCTTGTCACCATTCCAGTGGTGCAGCTGCTCGTCACCATTCCAGCGGTGCAGCTGCTCGTCACCATTCCAGTAATGCAGCTGCTTGTCACCATTCCAGTGGTGCAGCTGCTTGTCACCATTCCAGCGGTGCAGCTGCTCGTCACCATTCCAGTAATGCAGCTGCTTGTCACCATTCCAGTGGTGCAGCTGCTTGTCACCATTCCAGTAATGCAGCTGCTTGTCACCATTCCAGTGGTGCAGCTGCTCGTCACCATTCCAGTAATGCATCTGCTTGTCACCATTCCAGTGGTGCAGCTGCTCGTCACCATTCCAGTAATGCAGCTGCTTGTCACCATTCCAGTGGTGCAGCTGCTTGTCACCATTCCAGTGGTGCAGCTGCTTGTCACCATTCCAGTGGTGCAACTGTTTGTCACCATTCCAGTGGTGCAGCTGCTTGTCACCATTCCAGTGGTGCAGTTGCTTGTCACCATTCCAGCGGTGCAGCTGCTCGTCACCATTCCAGTAATGCAGTTGCTTGTCACCATTCCAGTGGTGCAGCTGCTCGTCATCATTCCAGTAATGCAGCTACTTGTCACCATTCCAGTGGTGCAGCTGCTTGTCACCATTCCAGTGGTGCAGCTGCTTGTCACCATTCCAGTGGTGCAGCTGCTTGTCACCATTCCAGTGGTGCAGCTGCTTGTCACCATTCCAGTGGTGCAACTGTTTGTCACCATTCCAGTGGTGCAGCTGCTTGTCACCATTCCAGCGGTGTAGCTGCCTGTCACCATTCCAGTGGTGCAGCTGCTTGTCACCATTCCAGTGGTGCAGCTGCTCGTCACCATTCCAGCGGTGCAGCTGCTCGTCACCATTCCAGTAATGCAGCTGCTTGTCACCATTCCAGTGGTGCAGCTGCTTGTCACCATTCCAGCGGTTGCAGCTGCTCGTCACCATTCCAGTAATGCAGCTGCTTGTCACCATTCCAGTGGTGCAGCTGCTCGTCACCATTCCAGTAATGCAGCTGCTTGTCACCATTCCAGTGGTGCAGCTGCTTGTCACCATTCCAGCGGTGCAGCTGCTTGTCACCATTCCAGTAATGCAGCTGCTTGTCACCATTCCAGTGGTGCAGCTGCTGTCACCATTCCAGTAATGCAGCTGCTTGTCACCATTCCAGTGGTGCAGCTGCTCGTCACCATTCCAGTAATGCAGCTGCTTGTCACCATTCCAGTGGTGCAGCTGCTCGACACCATTCCAGTAATGCAGCTGCTTGTCACCATTCCAGTGGTGCAGCTGCTTGTCACCATTCCAGTGGTGCAGCTGCTTGACACCATTCCAGTGGTGCAGCTGCTTGTCACCATTCCATGCGGTTGCAGCTGCTCGTCACCATTCCAGTAATGCAGCTGCTTGTCACCATTCCGTTGGTGCAGCTGCTTGTCACCATTCCAGTGGTGCAGCTGCTTGTCACCATTCCAGTGGTGCAGCTGCTCGTCACCATTCCAGTAATGCAGCTGCTTGTCACCATTCCGTTGGTGCAGCTGCTTGTCACCATTCCAGTGGTGCAGCTGCTTGTCAGCATTCCAGCAGTGTAGGTTGTAGGTGTGCAGCACTTTTGACAAATTCATAATTTGGAATAATGATTCTGGAGCCACTGGGTCTGGATTTGCTGACAGGTTTCCCGGCCCTCGCCTTCTGTGGCCATTCAGTGCTGGGTATTTCTGATCCCTTTGTCAGGAGACCATTTGTCTAGGAAGGGGATATTGTGGCCCCGAAGTTAATTAACAGACTCAGGAGATGAATTATCCCTCAGGGTAAGAGGAGGGGACTTTCTCCTTGGAGTGAAGAATATGGCAGCTACAGGAATATTGAGATTCTGGCTGGATTACTATGACACAATATATCCCTTATTCCTTACACGGACGCTCTGACCCCATCCCAGGAGCCTCGGTATAGATACAGCACCAGGCACACAGTAAAGCCTGTAGACCTGCCGTGCTCCTGCGCCTCGTCCTCGCTCATTACTTATACAAGGCCTGAATTCCCATAGAAGCTGATGGCCCTGACCATGGGCCTGGGAACATGTCCTCTGCGGGTGCCATGAGCCCCGTCCTCCAGACATTACACAGCCGCAGCACAAGGCGTTTTCCCTTTACCAGTTTTATTGCCTGTTATTGTCATTTCTGATTTCTCCTAAAATGTGGGAAAGGACAGAAGGAATGTTGTGTGTGAGCGAGGATCTCCGGGATCACCGGGATCCGGTCCCAATAGTGACTCATTGGTGGAGAATGCGACTCCCATCATCCGGGATGATCCATTTACTGAGCCTCGTTCATTACGGCACCGGCGCCCTACAACTAGTATTGAACACCACACCAACTTCTGAGTAAATCTATTTCTAAATCTGCTACTGACATGGATTTCTCACAAGATGTCAGTAACAGCCCATCCAATCTACACAGGAACAGAAATCATCATAGACGTCCATAAATAATGTGTAATAATGAGAAGAAACATTGAGAAAGAATGGCCCAAAATTCCCCTGACCAATGCAGGGACCAGTGTCTCCAACAAAGGAGAACAACCCAGGATTAAATACATTCCAGTAACGTGTTCAATACTTTTTCTGCGTCATTTCTCATTAGTACACATAATTTATGAACATCTGTGGTGATTTCTTTGCCGGTGTGGATTGGATGGGCTGTTACCAACATCTGGTGAGAATTTAATGTCAATAGCAGCTTTAGAAATAGATTTACTTAGAAAAATGGTGACGTGTTCAATACTTATTTCACTCCCTGTATGTTGTTTTCTGTAGCTGTACACTCCACATATTCTTCATTTATATGCTAGGTGTTATATCTCTATACTCCAACCAACCTACATCTATACACCATGAACTGTACCCATATGCTCCACCCATCCTACATCTACAGTGAAGTGAATAAGTATTTGACCCCTTGCTGATTTTGTAGTTTCCCCCTGACACAGACATGAACAGTCTATAATATTAAGGGTCGGGTAATTGTAACAGTGAGAGATAGAAGATCAACAATAAACTCCAGAGAATCACATTGTGTAAATGATAGAAATGTGTTTGCATTTTGCAGAGAGAAAATAAGTATTTGATCCCTCTGGCAAACAAGACTTAATACTTGGAGGTGAACCCTTGTTGGAGCACAGCAGTCAGACATTTCTTGTAGTTAATGATGAGGTTTGATGTCAGGAGGGATTTTGCTCCGCTCCTCTGTGCAGATCATCTGTAAATCATTAAGATTTTGAGGCTGTCGCTTGGTAACTCGGAGCTTCAGCTCCTCCATACGTTTCTATGGGATTAAGGTCTGGACACTGGCTAGGTCACTCCATCACCTTAATGTGCTTCTTTTTGAGCCGCTCCTTTGTTGCCTTGGCTGGATGTTTTAGGTCACTGTAGTGCTGAAAGACCCAGCCATGACCCATGGTGGAGGGAAGGAGGTTGTCATTCAGGATTTTACGGTACATGGCTCCATCCATTGTCCCATTGATGAGGTGAAGTCGTCCTGTGCCCTTAGCAGAGAAACACCCCAAAACATAATGTTCCCCCCGCCATGCCTGACTGTGGGGATGGTTTTCTTCTTTGGGTCATAGGCAGCATTTCTCTTCCTCCAAACACGGTGAGTTAATGCCAAAGATCTCAATGTTTGTCTCCTCTGAGCACAGCACCTTCTCCCAATCATCTCACAATCACCAAGGTGTCATTGGTAACTTCAGACGGGGGCAATGTGCCTTCTGGAGCAGGGGACTGTGCGGCACTGCAGGATTTACTCCATTACGGTGTAATGTGTTACCAATGGTTTTCTTGGTGACAGTGGTCCCAGCTGCTTTGAGATCAGTAACAAGGTCCCCCTGTGTAGATTTAGGCTGATCTCTCCCCTCCTCATGATCCTGGATCCCCCGTGTAGATTAGGCTGATCTCTCCCCTCCTCATGATCCTGGATCCCCCCGTGTAGATTTAGGTTGATCTCTCCCCTCCTCATGATCCTGGATCCCCCCTGTGTAGATTTAGGCTGATCTCTCCCCTCCTCATGATCCTGGATCCCCTGTGTAGATTAGGCTGATCTCTCCCCTCCTCATGATTCTGGATCCCCTGTGTAGATTTAGGCTGATCTCTCCCCTCCTCATGATCCTGGATCCCCCGTGTAGATTAGGCTGATCTCTCCCCTCCTCATGATCCTGGATCCCCCGTGTAGATTTAGGTTGATCTCTCCCCTCCTCATGATCCTGGATCCTCCTGTGTAGTTTTAGGCTGATCTCTCCCCTCCCCTCCTCATGATTCTGGATCCCCCTGTGTAGATTTAGGCTGATCTCTCCCTCCTCATGATCCTGGATCCTCCTGTGTAGATTTAGGCTGATCTCTCCCCTCCTCATGATCCTGGATCCCCTGTGTAGATTAGGCTGATCTCTCCCCTCCTCATGATCCTGGATCCCCCCGTGTAGATTTAGGCTGATCTCTCCCCTCCTCATGATCCTGGATCCCCCCGTGTAGATTTAGGCTGATCTCTCCCCTCCTCATGATCCTGGATCCCCCTGTGTAGATTTAGGCTGATCTCTCCCCTCCTCATGATCCTGGATCCCCCGTGTAGATTTAGGTTGATCTCTCCCTCCTCATGATCCTGGATCCCCCTGTGTAGATTAGGCTGATCTCTCCCTCCTCATGATCCTGGATCCCCCGTGTAGATTTAGGTTGATCTCTCCCTCCTCATGATCCTGGATCCCCCCTGTGTAGATTAGGCTGATCTCTCCCCTCCTCATGATCCTGGATCCCCCGTGTAGATTTAGGTTGATCTCTCCCCTTTTCATGATCCTGGATCCCCCTGTGTAGTATTAGGCTGATCTCTCCCCTCCTCATGATCCTGGATCCCCCTGTGTAGATTTAGGCTGATCTCTCCCTCCTCATGATCCTGGATCCCCCTGTGTAGATTAGGCTGATCTCTCCCCTCCTCATGATCCTGGATCCCCCGTGTAGATTTAGGCTGATCTCTCCCCTCCTCATGATCCTGGATCCCCCCGTGTAGATTTAGGCTGATCTCTCCCCTCCTCATGATCCTGGATCCCCCTGTGTAGATTTAGGCTGATCTCTCCCCTCCTCATGATCCTGGATCCCCTGTGTAGATTTAGGCTGATCTCTCCCCTCCTCATGATCCTGGATCCCCCTGTAGATTTAGGCTGATCTCTCCCCTCCTCATGATCCTGGATCCCCCTGTGTAGATTAGGCTGATCTCTCCCCTCCTCATGATCCTGGATCCCCCTGTGTAGATTTAGGCTGATCTCTCCCCTCCTCATGATCCTGGATCCCCTGTGTAGATTTAGGCTGATCTCTCCCCTCCTCATGATCCTGGATCCCCTGTGTAGATTTAGGCTGATCTCTCCCCTCCTCATAATCCTGGATCCCCCCGTGTAGATTTAGGCTGATCTCTTCCCTCCTCATGATCCTGGATCCCCTGTGTAGATTTAGGCTGATCTCTCCCCTCCTCATGATCCTGGATCCCCTGTGTAGATTTAGGCTGATCTCTCCCCTCCTCATGATCCTGGATCCCCTGTGTAGATTTAGGCTGATCTCTCCCCTCCTCATGATCCTGGATCCCCCTGTGTAGATTTAGGCTGATCTCTCCCCTCCTCATGATCCTGGATCCCCCTGTGTAGATTTAGGCTGATCTCTTCCCTCCTCATGATCCTGGATCCCCTGTGTAGATTTAGGCTGATCTCTCCCCTCCTCATGATCCTGGATCCCCCCTGTGTAGATTTAGGCTGATCTCTCCCCTCCTCATGATCCTGGATCCCCCTGTGTAGATTAGGCTGATCTCTCCCCTCCTCATGATCCTGGATCCCCCCGTGTAGATTTAGGTTGATCTCTCCCCTCCTCATGATCCTGGATCCCCCTGTGTAGATTTAGGCTGATCTCTCCCCTCCTCATGATCCTGGATCCCCCTGTGTAGATTAGGCTGATCTCTCCCCTCCTCATGATCCTGGATCCCCCCTGTGTAGATTTAGGCTGATCTCTCCCCTCCTCATGATCCTGGATCCCCTGTGTAGATTTAGGCTGATCTCTCCCCTCCTCATGATCCTGGATCCCCCATGTAGATTTAGGCTGATCTCTCCCCTCCTCATGATCCTGGATCCCCCCGTGTAGATTTAGGCTGATCTCTTCCCTCCTCATGATCCTGGATCCCCTGTGTAGATTTAGGCTGATCTCTCCCCTCCTCATGATCCTGGATCCCCCCTGTGTAGATTTAGGCTGATCTCTCCCCTCCTCATGATCCTGGATCCCCTGTGTAGATTTAGACTGATCTCTCCCCTCCTCATGATCCTGGATCCCCCTGTGTAGATTTAGGCTGATCTCTCTCCTCCTCATGATCCTGGATCCCCCCTGTGTAGATTAGGCTGATCTCTCCCCTTCCTCATGATCCTGGATCCCCCTGTGTAGATTTAGGCTGATCTCTCCCCTCCTCGTGATCCTGGATCCCCCTGTGTAGATTAGGCTGATCTCTCCATTCCACATGATCCTGGATCCCCCTGTGTAGATTAGACTGATCTCTCCCCTCCTCATGATCCTGGATCCCCCTGTGTAGATTTAGGCTGATCTCTCCCTCTCTCATGATCCTGGATCCCCCACGAGGTGAGATGTTACATGGATCCCCAGATCGGTGTGGACTGACCTCATTGTGTATTTGCTCCATTCTCTTCCTATTGCCCCCACAGTTGTCTCTTCTCCCCCAGCTTTGTCTTCCTTATGGTCTTGTAGCACATTCCAGCCTTGTGCAGGTCTAGGATCTTTTCCCTGACATCCTTACACAGCTCTGTGCTCTTCCCATGTTGTAGAGGTTACAGGTGACTGATTCATTGTGTGGACAGGAGACAATGTAACACAGCTGTGTGTGATGCAGGAACCAGTGTCACGCTGAGTGTAGGGAGACACCCAGCGCTGGAAGATGACAGGTGAAAGGAGTCCCTGATGCTAAGTGCAAAAAGAGGGGATGGTGACCCCTCGAACAACTAGCACTGACACCTGGTTCCCCTAACGTCCCTATACAGTTTCCTCAACTGTCGTCGCCAGGATTCCTATTCCCTGACTGTCCCTGGACTATCACTACACAGGGATCAGAGCGGGTGAACACTAGTCTGCCCGGCTAGCAACTAGAAAACACACAAGGAAAACATACAAAGTGGGAAGAGATACACTTAGCTTTAGCAGATCCAAGCAGCAACCAGCAGACTCCAGGAAACACTGCTTAGATCCAAGAAACAATCAGGAACACCTAAGGCTATCACCAGCAGGGCATCCTGGGAGTCAAAGGAACTATATAGGCAGCTCCAAGGTAAGGAGTCAGCTGGGTCCTAGTGACCTCCAGCTTTAACTAAAAGGGAAATACCTCTTAAAGTGACAGAGACATTTTTATTTAGGATGTGGACTGTTTGGCCAAACGCTGGGACCTTCTGCAAGTGACCTCTACAGTCTCATCCGTGTCTCCTGACACACCCGTAACAACCAGGTGATTAGGAGCGTCTAACTGCTCTATAGGGGCCAGAACTCCTAATGGTTGGGAGGGGGTCAAATACTTATTTCTCTCTGCAAAATGCGAATACATTTCTATCATTTACACAATGTGATTCTCTGGAGTTTATTGTTGATCTTCTATCTCTCACTGTTACAATTACCCGACCCTTAATATTATAGACTGTTCATGTCTGTGTCAGGGGTAAACTACAAAATCAGCAAGGTATTATTTGTAATGAATAAGCAATATTTGTGAGGCATATTGCTATATCCACTCATAGGAGATGAGCCCCCACCTTGTTTGGCCGGAGGCAAGTCATCTCTGAGAAGTGGTGTATGCTAATCAACCTAAGGAAATGGTGATTTAGCAGGTGTATAGAGCTTTGGTGATGCTAGAGCCTAGGAGCAGTCAGGCAAAGACCCCCTGAGTCCTGACACCAGAGTGTGAAAACTAAGTCAATAGAGAAGCCAAGTACAACCTAGACTGAGAGGAGCCGAGGTATAACGTTAGTATATCATGAGCCGTGCTGTCTATAAACACGTCAAGCATAGATATGTGACCGCGACATTCAGACGGTCACAGCACTTATATTCACATAAATAGATGATTGTATGTAACCTAAACGTGATATTGGCCAGTTCTGTGCCATCAGAGTAGTCACGTGTCATATCCAGGTGAAGCTAAAATCATAAAAGCAAATATCAGGGCATTGTCTTCCGCCTATGTCATTCCCAGACAAAGCTATGCCAGATAATAACATATCTCACCTCGAGGGGTGGGAGTTATGAAACCTTCCAGAGGTGCGAGATGGGTTGAGACAGGGGTCAGCCCATAATGTATAAAACTCATCTGCTCCATCTCCACCTTGTATTTCTTCTGAAGAGGCATTATTATTCCACCAAAGCCAGAGATTACCCCAGGAACAGATTGATGCCACGCCGCCCTTGTGGTGCCATCAGGTAACTGCTCACGTGTGTGTGTAATTCTGTGTATTCCATTCCTCCTTTTATTGGCATATCTGACTGTAATATTTATAACATCCTAATAATAACTGTAAATATTAATATCTAGTGTACCATTAGGGTGATTAAATATATAAATGTAATCTTGAGTTGCTCTTTTTATCTTGATCACGATTCCCACGTCCGTGTGCTCATATAACGCTACCTGGGTTGGTTTCTGACCCGATATAAGCCCGACCACGGACCGGACTTATATTAAACGAGGAGCTGGTGGCAGCATTTGTGCTTGGGGTTATTCAGGGCCTCTGGCAGTGACGGGGTGGAGGAGATTATATGTGCTTCTGGCTGCGGGCTAGAAGACATATACCACACTCACTGAGAGGTGCCTTAATAAACCAGCACAGGCAAGGCAGCTGCGGCCCTTCTTTATCCTCAGGCAGTTCCCTGACTGACCTGGGATTAACAGGAGGCGCTGTGGAGCTGCCAGGTTCAGTGGCCGATTCACCACATTGTTATTATAATTATTCATTATTATAGTACTATTTGTTCCATGGCACTTTACATGTGAAAGGGGCAGATATAGACAAGTACAATAAAATGAGCAATACAAGGCACAGACAAGTACAGGAGAGAGGACCCTGCCCACGAGGGCTCACAGTCTACAAGGGATGGGTGAGGATACAGTAGGTGAGGAGAGGACCCTGCCCACGAGGGCTCACAGTCTACAAGGCATGGGTGAGGATACAGTAGGTGAGGAGAGAGGACCCTGCCCACGAGGGCTCACAGTCTACAAGGCATGGGTGAGGATACTGTGGGTGAGGAGAGAGGACCCTGCCCACAAGGGCTCACAGTCTACAAGGCATGGGTGAGGATACTGTGGGTGAGGAGAGAGGACCCTGCCCACAAGGGCTCACAGTCTACAAGGGATGGGTGAGGATACAGTAGGTGAGGAGAGAAGACCCTGCCCATGAGGGCTCACAGTCTACAAGGGATGGGTGAGGATACAGTGGGTGAGGAGAAAGGACCCTGCCCATGAGGGCTCACAGTCTACAAGGGATGGGTGAGGATACAGTAGGTGAGGAGAGAGGACCCTGCCCACGAGGGCTCACAGTCTACAAGGAATGGGTGAGGATACAGTAAGAGAGGAGAGAGGACCCTACCCATGAGGGCTCACAGTCTACAAGGGATGGGTGAGGTTACAGTAGGTGAGGGGAGAGGACCCTGCCCATGAGGGCTCACAGTATACAAGGGATGGGTGAGGATACAGTAGGTGAGGAGAGAGGGACCCTGCCCCAAGGGTCACAGTCTGCAAGAGAAGGGGGAGAATACAGTAGGTGAGGAGAGAGGACCCTGCCCATGAGGGCTCACAGTCTACAAGGGATGGGTGAGGATACAGTAGGTGAGGAGAGAGGACCCTGCCCACAAGGGCTCTCAGTCTACAAGGGATGGGTGAGGATACAGTAGGTAAGGAAAGCGGACCCTGCCCATGAGGGCTCACAGTCTACAAGGGATGTGTGAGGATACAGTAGGTGAGGAGAGAGGACCCTGCCCACAAGGGCTCTCAGTCTACAAGGGATGGGTCAGAATACAGTAGGTGAGGAGAGAGGACCCTGCCCATGAGGGCTCACAGTCTACAAGGGATGGGTGAGGATACAGTAGGTGAGGAGAGAGGACCCTGAAAACGAGGGCTCACAGTCTACAAGGGATGGGTGAGGATACAGTAGGTGAGGAGAGAGGACCCTGCCCACGAGGGCTCACAGTCTACAAGGGATGGGTGAGGATACAGTAGGTGAGGAGAGAAGACCCTGCCCACGAGGACTCACAGTCTACAAGGGATGGGTGAGGATACAGAAGGAGAGAGGACTCTGCCCATGAGGGCTCACAGTCTACAAGGAATAGGTGAGAATACAGTAAGTGAGAGAGGACCCTGCCCACAAGGGCTCTCAGTCTACAAGGGATGGGTGAGGATACAGTAGGTAAGGAAAGCGACCCTGCCCATGAGGGCTCACAGTCTACAAGGGATGGGTGAGGATACAGTAGGTGAGGAGAGAGGACCCTGCCCACAAGGGCTCTCAGTCTACAAGGGATGGGTCAGAATACAGTAGGTGAGGAGAGAGGACCCTGCCCATGAGGGCTCACAGTCTACAAGGGATGGGTGAGGATACAGTAGGTGAGGAGAGAGGACCCTGAAAACGAGGGCTCACAGTCTACAAGGGATGGGTGAGGATACAGTAGGTGAGGAGAGAGGACCCTGCCCACGAGGGCTCACAGTCTACAAGGGATGGGTGAGGATACAGTAAGTGAGGAGAGAGGACCCTGCCCACGAGGACTCACAGTCTACAAGAGATGGGTGAGGATACAGTAAGAGAGGAGAGAGGACCCTGCCCACGAGGACTCACAGTCTACAAGGCATGGGTGAGGATACAGTAAGAGAGGAGAGAGGACCCTATCCATGAGGGCTCACAGTCTACAAGGGATGGGTGAGGTTACAGTAGGTGAGGGGAGAGGACCCTGCCCATGAGGGCTCACAGTATACAAGGGATGGGTGAGGATACAGTAGGTGAGGAGAGAGGACCCTGCCCACAAGGGTCACAGTCTGCAAGGGATGGGTGAGGATACAGTAGGTGAGGAGAGAGGACCCTGCCCAGGAGGGCTCACAGTCTACAAGGGATGGGTGAGGATACAGTAGGTAAGGAAAGCGGACCCTGCCCATGAGGGCTCACAGTCTACAAGGGATGGGTGAGGATACAGTAGGTGAGGAGAGAGGACCCTGCCCACGAGGGCTCACAGTCTACAAGGGATGTGTGAGGATACAGTAGGTGAGGAGAGAGGACCCTGCCCACGAGGGCTCACAGTCTACAAGGGATGGGTGAGGATACAGTAGGTGAGGAGAGAAGACCCTGCCCACGAGGACTCACAGTCTACAAGGGATGGGTGAGGATACAGAAGGAGAAAGGACTCTGCCCATGAGGGCTCACAGTCTACAAGGAATAGGTGAGGATACAGTAGGAGAGGAGAGAAGACCCTGCCCACGAGGGCTCACAGTCTACAAGGGATGAGTGAGGATACAGAAGGAGAGGAGAGAGGACCCTGTCCGTGAGGTCTCACAGTGTACAAGGGATGGGTGAGGATACAGTAAGTGAGGAGAGAGGACCCTGCCCACGAGGACTCACAGTCTACAAGAGATGGGTGAGGATACAGTAAGAGAGGAGAGAGTACCCTGCCCACTAGGGTTCACAGTCTACAAGGGATGGGTGAAGATACAGTAGGTGAGGAGAGAGGACCCTGCCCACAAGGGCTCACAGTCTAAAAGGGATGGGTGAGGATACAGTATGTGAGGAGAGAGGACCCTGCCCAGGAGGGCTCACAGTCTACAAGGGATGGGTGAGGATACAGTAAGAGAGGAGAGAGGACCCTGCCCATGAGGGCTCACAGTCTACAAGGATGGGTGATGATACAGTAGGTGAGGAGAGAGGGCCCTGCCCACGGGGGCTCACAGTCTACAAGGGATCGGTGAGGATACAGTAGGTGAGGAGAGAGGACCCTGCCCATGAGGGCTCACAGTCTACAAGGGATGGGTGAGGATACAGTAGGAGAGAGGACCCTGTCCACGAGGCCTCACAGTCTACAAGGGATGGGTAAGGATACAGTAGGTGAGGAGAGAGGACCCTGCCCATGAGGGCTCACAGTCTACAAGGGATGGGTGATGATACAGTAGGTGAGGAGAGAGGACCCTGCCCACAAGGGTCACAGTCTGCAAGAGATGGGGGAGAATAAAGTAGGTGAGGAGAGAGGACCCTGCCCACGAGGGCTCACAGTCTACAAGGGATGGGTGAGGATACAGTAGGTGAGGAGAGAGGACCCTGCCCACGAGGGCTCACAGTCTACAAGAGATGGGTGAGGATACATTAGGTGAGGGGAGAGGACCCTGCCCATGAGGGCTCACAGTCTACAAGAGATGGGTGAGGATACATTAGGTGAGGGGAGAGGACCCTGCCCATGAGGGCTCACAGTCTACAAGAGATGGGTGAGGATACATTAGGTGAGGGGAGAGGACCCTGCCCATGAGGGCTCACAGTCTACAAGAGATGGACCACAATCCCACAATGGCTGTCACTATTTCATCTTTTCTGCTCGATTTCTAAAACTGAACATGGACAAAACAGAATTCATCCTCTTTTCCCTCACTCTCTACCTTCACCAGACCCATCCATCACAGTCAATGGCTGCTCACTTTCCCCAGTCTCGCTTGCTCAGTGCTCGGAGTGATCCTCGACTCTTCCCTCTCTTTCAAGTCACATATCTAAGCCTCTCTCCACCTCCTGCCGATTCCAACTCAATATTTCCTGGATCCGTACATTCCTTGACCAAGAAACTGCAAAAACACTCATGCATGCCCTCATCATCTCTCACCTGGACTATTGCAACCTCCGGCTCTCTGGCCTCCCCTCTAGCACTCTTGCACCACTACAATGTATCCTAAACTCTGCAGCCTGACTAATCCACCTGTCTCCCCGCTATTCCCCGGCCTCTCCTCTCTGCCCTTCACTGGCCTCCTATTGTCCAGAGGCTCCAGTTCAAATCCCCTAACTATGACCTACAAAGCCGTCCACAGCCTGTGTCCTCCATACATCTGTGACATGGTCTCCCAGTACTTACCTACATGCAACCTGCCATCTTCCCAAGATCTCCTCCTCTATTCTCCTTATCTCTTCTTCCCACAACCGCATACAAGATTTCTCCCGTGCTTCCCCCATACTCTGGAACTCTCTGCCCCGACACATCAGACTCTCACCTACTGTGGAAACCTTCAAAAGGAACCTGAAGACCCGACAAGCGACAACCTGCAGAGACCCTCAGTCTACTGAACCACCGCTTGACCAGCTCTACCCTCATGTGCAGGGTGCTCTCTCCTCACCTACTGTATCCTCGCCCATCTCTTGTAGACTGTGAGCCCTCATGGGCAGGGTGCTCTCTCCTCACCTACTGTATCCTCGCCCATCTCTTGTAGACTGTGAGCCCTCATGGGCAGGGTCCGCTTTCCTTACCTACTGTATCCTCACCCATCTCTTGTAGACTGTGAGCCCTCATGGGCAGGGTCCTCTCTCCTCACCTACTGTATCCTCACCCATCTCTTGCAGACTGTGATCCTTGTGGGCAGGGTCCTCTCTCCTCACCTACTGTATCATCACCCATCCCTTGTAGACTGTGAGCCCTCATGGGCAGGGTCCTCTCTCCTCTCTTACTGTATCCTCACCCATCCCTTGTAGACTGTGAGCCCTCATGGGCAGGGTCCTCTCTCCTCACCTACTGTATCCTCACCCATCCCTTGTAGACTGTGAGCCCTTGTGGGCAGGGTCCTCTCTCCTCACCTACTGTATCCTCGCCCATCTCTTGTAGACTGTGAGCCCTCATGGGCAGGGTCCGCTTTCCTTACCTACTGTATCCTCACCCATCTCTTGTAGACTGTGAGCCCTCATGGGCAGGGTCCTCTCCTCCTCACCCACTGTATCCTCACCCATCCTTGTAGACTGTGAGCCCTTGTGGGCAGGGTCCTCTCTCCTCACCTACTGTATCTTCACCCAATCCCTTGTAGACTGTGAGCCATCATAGGTAGGGTCCTCTCTCCTCTCTTACTGTATCCTCACCCATCTCTTGTAGACTGTGAGTCCTCGTGGGCAGGGTCCTCTCTCCTCACTTACTGTATCCTCACCCATCCCTTGTAGACTGTGAGACCTCACGGACAGGGTCCTCTCTCCTCTCCTTCTGTATCCTCACTCATCCCTTGTAGACTGTGAGCCCTCGTGGGCAGGGTCTTCTCTCCTCTCCTACTGTATCCTCACCCATCCCTTGTAGACTGTGAGCCCTCGTGGGCAGGGTCCTCTCTCACTTACTGTATCCTCACCTATTCCTTGTAGACTGTGAGCCCTCATGGGCAGAGTCCTCTCTCCTTCTGTATCCTCACCCATCCCTTGTAGACTGTGAGTCCTCGTGGGCAGGGTCTTCTCTCTCACCTACTGTATCCTCTACCCATCCCTTGTAAACTGTGAGCCCTCGTGGGCAGGTCCTCTCTCCTCACCTACTGTATCCTCACCCATCCTTGTAGACTGTGACCCTCATGGCAGGTCCTCTCTCCTGTTCCATGTTATCGGGGTACCCTCCTCTCGGTATAATCCCTGCTCTGTGCAGTGTTATCGGGTGTACCCTCCTCTCGTATAATCCCTGCTCTGTGCTGTGTTATCGGGTGTACCCTCCTCTCGGTATAATCCCTGCTCTCTGCAGTGTTATCGGGTGTACGCTCCTCTCGGTATAATCCCTGCTCTGTGCAGTGTTATCGGGTGTACCCTCCTCTCGGTATAATCCCTGCTCTGTGCAGTGTTATCGGGCGTACCCTCCTCTCGGTATAATCCCTGCTCTGTGCTGTGTTATCGGGCGTACCCTCCTCTCGGTATAATCCCTGCTCTGTCCCATGTTATCGGTGTGTACCCTCCTCTCGGTATAATCCCTGCTCTGTGCTGTGTTATCGGTGTACGCTCCTCTCGGTATAATCCCTGCTGTGTGCTGTGTTATCGGGTGTACACTCCTCTCAGTATAATCCCTGCTGTGTTATCGGGTGTACCCTCCTCTCGGTATAATCCCTGCTCTGTGCTGTGTTATCGGGTGTACCCTCCTCTCGGTATAATCCCTGCTCTGTGCTGTGTTATCGGGTGTACCCTCCTCTCGGTATAATCCCTGCTCTGTGCTGTGTTATCGGGTGTACGCTCCTCTCGGTATAATCCCTGCTCTGTGCTGTGTTATCGGGTGTACGCTCCTCTCAGTATAATCCCTGTCTCTGTCCCGTGTTATTGGGTGTTACCCTCCTCTCGTATAATCCTGCTCTGTGCTGTGTTATCGGGTGTACGCTCCTCTCGGTATATCCTGCTCTGTGCAGTGTTATCGGGTGTACGCTCCTCTCGGTATAATCCCTGCTCTGTGCTGTGTTATCGGGCGTACCCTCCTCTCGGTATAATCCCTGCTCTGTGCTGTGTTATCGGGTGTACCCTCCCTCTCGGTATAATCCTGCTCTGTGCTGTGTTATCGGGTGTACCTCCTCTCGGTATAATCCCTGCTCTGTGCTGTGTTATCGGGTTACGCTCCTCTCGGTATAATCCCTGCTCTGTGCTGTGTTTATCGGGTGTACCCTCCTCTCGGTATAATCCCTGCTCTGTGCTGTGTTATCGGGTGTACGTCCTCTCAGGTATAATCCCTGCTCTGTGCTGTGTTATCGGGTGTACGCTCCTCTCGTATAATCCCTGCTCTGTGCGTGTTATCGGGGTACCCTCCTCTCGGTATAATCCTGCTCTGTGCAGTGTTTATCGGGTGTACGCTCCTCTCGGTATAATCCCTGCTCTGTGCAGTGTTATCGGGGCGCCTCCTCTCGGTATAATCCCTGCTCTGTGCAGTGTTATCGGGTGTACCTCCTCTCGGTATAATCCCTGCTCTGTGCAGTGTTATCGGGTGTACGCTCCTCTCGGTATAATCCTGCTCTGTGCTGTGTTATCGGGTACCCTCCTCTCGGTATAATCCCTGCTCTGTGCTGTTTATCGGGCGTACGCTCCTCTCGGTATAATCCCTGCTCTGTGCTGTGTTATCGGGCGTACCCTCCTCTCGTATAATCCCTGCTCTGTGCGTGTTATCGGGCGTACCCTCCTCTCGGTATAATCCCTGCTCTGTGCTGTTTATCGGGCGTACCCTCCTCTCGGTATAATCCCTGCTCTGTGCTGTGTTATCAGGCGTACGCTCCTCTCGGTATAATCCCTGCTCTGTGCTGTGTTATCGGGGTACGCTCCTCTCGTATAATCCCTGCTCTGTGCGTGTTATCGGGTGTACGCTCCTCTCGGTATAATCCCTGCTCTGTGCTGTGTTATCGGGCGTACCCTCCTCTCGGTATAATCCTGCTCTGTGGTGTTATCGGGCGTACCCTCCTCTCGGTATAATCCCTGCTCTGTGCTGTGTTATCGGGCGTACCCTCCTCTCGTATAATCTCTGCTCTGTGCTGGTTATCGGGCGTACCTCCTCTCGGTATAATCCCTGCTCTGTGCTGTGTTATCGGGTGTACCTCCTCTCGTATAATCCCTGCTCTGTGCTGTGTTATCGGTGGTACCCTCCTCTCGGTATAATCCCTGCTCTGTGCTGTGTTATCGGGCGTACCTCCTCTCGTATAATCCTCGCTCTGTCTGTGTTATCGGCGTTACCCTCCTCTCGGTATAATCCTGCTCTGTGCTGGTTATCGGGTGTACCTCCTCTCGGTATAATCTCCTGCTCTGTGCTGTGTTATCGTGGTGTTACCTCCTCTCAGGTATATACCCTCGCTCTGTGCTGTGTTATCGGGCGTACCTCCTCCTCGTATAATCCCTGTCTGTGCTGTGTATCGGGCGTACCTCTCTCTCGGTATAATCCCTGCTCTGTGCATGTGTATCGGGCGTACCTCCTCTCTGGTATAATCCCTGCTCTGTGCTGTGCTTATCGGGCGTACCCTCCTCTCGGTATAATCCCTGCTCTGTGCTGTTATCGGGTGTACCCTCCTCTCAGGTATAATCCTGCTCTGTGCTGTGTTATCGGGCGTACCCTCCTCTCGGTATAATCCCTGCTCTGTGCAGTGTTATCGGGTGTACGCTCCTCTCGGTATAATCCCTGCTCTGTGCTGTGTTATCGGGTGTACCCTCCTCTCGGTATAATCCCTGCTCTGTGCAGTGTTATCGGGTTACGCTCCTCTCGGTATAATCCCTGCTCTGTGCAGTGTTTATCGGTGTACCCTCCTCTCGGTATAATCCCTGCTCTGTGCAGTGTTATCGGGCGTACCCTCCTCTCGTATAATCCCTGCTCTGTGCTGTGTTTATCGGGCGTACCTCCTCTCGGTATAATCCCTGCTCTGTCCCTGTTTATCGGGTGTACCCTCCTCTCGTATAATCCTGCTCTGTGCTGTGTTATCGGGTGTACGTCCTCTCGGTATAACCCTGCTGTGTGCTGTGTTATCGGGTGTACACTCCTCTCAGTATAATCCCTGCTGTGTTATCGGGTGTACCCTCCTCTCGGTATAATCCCTGCTCTGTGCTGTGTTATCGGGTGTACCTCCTCTCGTATAATCCTGTTCTGTGCCGTGTTATCGGGTGTACGCTCCTCTCGGTATAATCCCTGCTCTGTGCTTTGTTATCGGGGTACCCTCCTCTCGTATAATCCCTGCTCTGTGCTGTGTTATCGGGGTACGCTCCTCTCGGTATAATCCCTGCTCTGTCCATGTTATCGGGTGTACCCTCCTCTCGGTATAATCCTGCTCTCATGTTGCAGTGTTATCGGTGTACGCTCCTCTCGTATAATCCTGCTCTGTGCAGTGTTATCGGGTGTACGCTCCTCTCGTATAATCCCTGCTCTGTGCTGTTTTATCGGGTGTACGCTCCTCTCGGTATAATCCCTGCTCTGTCTGTATCGGGCGTACCTCCTCTCGGTATAATCCTGCTCTGTGCAGTGTTATCGGGGTACGCTCCTCTCGGTATAATCTGCTCTGTGCAGTGTTATCGGGCGTACCTCCTCTCGTATAATCCCTGCTCTGTGCTGTGTTATCGGGTTGTACGCTCCTCTCGGTATAATCCCTGCTCTGTGCTGTTATCGGGTGTACCCTCCTCTCGATAATCCTGCTCTGTGCGTGTTATCGGGCGTACCCTCCTCTCGGTATAATCCCTGCTCTGTGCGTGTTATCGGGCGTACCTCCTCTCGTATAATCCCTGCTTGTACTGTTATGGGCGTAGCTCTCTCGGTATAATCCCTGCTCTGTGCTGTGTTATGGGTGTACCTCCTTCGGTATAATCCCTGCTCTGTGCTGTGTTATCGGGTGTCGCTCCTCTCGGTAATAATCCCTGCTCTGTCCTGTTATCGGGTGTACCTCCTCTCGGTATAATCCCTGCTCTGTGCTGTGTTATCGGTGTACCTCTCTCAGTATAATCCCTGCTCTGTGCTGTGTTATCGGGCGTACCCTCCTCTCGGTATAATCCTGCTCTGTGCAGTGTTATCGGGTACGCTCCTCTCGGTATAATCCCTGCTCTGTGCGTGTTATCGGGCGTACCTCCTCTCGGTATAATCCCTGCTCTGTGCAGTGTTATCGGGCGTACCTCCTCTCGGTATAATCCCTCCTCTGTGCGTGTTATCGGGCGTACCTCCTCTCGGTATAATCCCTGCTCTGTGCTGTGTTATCGGGTGTACCTCCTCTCGTATAATCCCTGCTCTGTGCTGTGTTATCGGGCGTACGCTCCTCTCGGTATAATCCCTGCTCTGTGCGGTGTTATCGGGTGTACCTCCTCTCGTATAATCCCTGCTCTGTGCAGTGTTATCGGTGTACGTTCCTCTCGGTATAATCCCTGCTCTGTGCTGTGTTATCGGGTGTACGCTCCTCTCAGTATAATCCCTGTTCTGTGCGTGTTATTGGGTGTACCTCCTCTCGGTATAATCCTGCTCTGTGCTGTGTTATCGGGTGTACCTCCTCTCGGTATAATCCCTGTCTGTGCAGTGTTATCGGGTGTACGCTCCTCTCGGTATAATCCCTGCTCTGTGCTGTGTTATCGGGGTACCCTCCTCTCGGTATAATCCCTGCTCTGTGCTGTGTTATCGGGTGTACCTCCTCTCGGTATAATCCCTGCTCTGTCGTGTTATCGGGTGTACCCTCCTCTCGGTATAATCCTGCTCTGTGCTGTGTTATCGGGTGTACCCTCCTCTCGGTATAATCCTGCTCTGTGCTGTGTTATCGGGTGTACCCTCCTCTCGGTATAACTGCTCTGTGCTGTGTTATCGGGTGTACCCTCCTCTCGGTATAATCCCTGCTCTGTGCTGTGTTATCGGGTGTACCTCCTTCGGTATAATCCCTCTTTGGGTACTCCTCCGGTATATCCGCTGTGCTGTTTATGGCGACCCTCTCGTATATTCTGTTGTGTTATGGGGTACCTCTTGAAATCCTGCTCGTCGTGTATCGGGTACCTCCTGGTATACTTCTGTCGTAGGTCCCTCCCTCGGTAATCGCTCTGTGTATCGGGGTACTCCTCGATAATCCGCTCTGCGTTCGGTACCTCTCTCGTAAATCTGCTCTTCTGTGTTACGGTCCCTCCTATATCTCTCTGGCGTTATGGACCCTCCGTAATCCTCTCTGTGCTTGTTAGTGTACTCCTTCGTATATCTGCTTGTGCATGTTACGGCGCTCTTCATCCCGTTATCGGTACTCTTGTAATCCTCTGTGCATGTTATCGGTACTCCTCGTACCTCTGTCTGTTAGGTACTCCCTGTATACCTCTCTGTCGGTTATGCGACCTTCGGTATACCTGCCTGTCTTCGGGTACCCCCTCGATATCCTCTGGCTTAGGTACCTCTCTCGTATATCTGCTCTGTGCTTTTATGGACCCTTGTAATCCTCTCTGTTTATCGTGTACTTCTAAATCGCTGTGCGTGTTATCGGCACCCCTCGTATACCTGCTTGTCTGTACGGGACTCCCTCGTTAATCCTGCTCTGTGCGTTACGGCGTCCCTCTCGTATAATCCTCTCTGCGTTATCGGTGTACCCCTCTCGGTATAATCCCTGCTCTGTCAGTGTTATCGGTGTACCCTCCTCTCGGTATAATCCCTGCTCTGTGCTGTGTATCGGTGTACGATCCTCTCGGTATAATCCCTGCTCTGTGCTGTGTTATCGGGTGTACGCTCCTCTCAGTATAATCCCTGTCTGTGCTGTTATGGGTACCTCCTCTCGGTATAATCCTGCTCTGTGCTGTGTATCGGGTGTACCTCCTCTCGGTATAATCCCTGTCTGTGCAGTGTTATCGGGTACGCTCCTCTCGGTATAATCCCTGCTCTGTGCGTGTTATCGGGTACCCTCCTCTCGTATAATCCCTGCCTGGTGTGTTATCGGGTACCCTCCTCTCTGGTATAATCCGCTCTGTCGTTTATCGGGTGTACCCTCCTCTCGGTTAATCCTGCTCTGTCAGTGTTATCGGTGTGTACCCTCCTCTCGTATAATCCTGCTCTGTGCTGTGTTATCGGGTGTACCTCCTCTCGGTATATCTCTGTGCGTGTTATCGGGGTACCTCCTCTCGTATAATCCCTGCTCTGTGCTGTGTTTCGGTGTACCCTCCTTCGGTATAATCCTCTTTCTGTTTTCGGTGTACCCTCCTTCGTATATCCTCTCTGTCATGTTTCGGTGGTACCTCCTCTGGGTATAATCCCTGCTCTGTGCTGTTATCGGGTACCTCCTCTCGTATAATCTGCTCTGTCTGTTATCGGCGTACCCTCCTCTCGTATAATCCCTGCTCTGTGCTGTGTTATCGGGGTACGCTCCTCTCGGTATAATCCCTCTCTGTGCGTGTTATCGGGCGTACCCTCCTCTCGTATAATCCCTGCTTGCTGTTGTTATCGGGTGTAACCCTCTCGTATAATCCTCTCTGTCTTTATCGGGCGTACCCTGCCTCTCGGTATAATCCTCCTCTGTCTATGTTCGGCGTGTACGCCTCCTCTCGGTAATCCCTGTCTGTGCTGTTTATCGGGTACCCTCCTCTCGGTATATCTCTGCTCTGTTTTACGGGTTACCTCCTCTCGTATAATCCCTGCTCTGTGCTGTGTTATCGGGTACGTCCTCTCGGTAAATCCCTGCTCTGTGCTGTTATCGGTGTACCTCTTCGGTATAATCCTCTGCTCTGTGCTGTGTTATCGGCGTACCTCCTCTCGGTAAATCTGCTCTGTGCTGTTATCGGGTACCCCTCTCGGTATAATCCTGCTCTGTGCCTTGTTATCGGGTGTACCTCTCTCTGTTAATCCCTCGTCTCCTTCGTTAGTTCTGCTGTGCGTGTTATGCCTCCTCTCTGGTTAAATCCTGCTCTGTGCTGTTATCGGGCGTACCCTCCTCTCGGTATAATCCCTGCTCCTGTGTGTTATCGGGCGTATCGTACCTCCTCTCGGTATAATCCCTGCTCTGTGCTGTGTTATCGGGTCCTTCGTATCCTCTCTGTGTATCCTTATCTGTGTCTCTGTTATCGGGTTACGCTCCTCTCGGTATAATCGCCGCTCTGTGCTGTAGTTTCGGTGTACCCTGCTCTCGGTGTAATCGCTGCTCCTGTCGTGTTATCGTGCGTAGTCGTTCTCGGTATAATCCCTCAGTGTTATCGGGCGTCTCTCTGGTATATCCTCTCTGCTTGTGCGTGTTATCGGGGTACCCTCCTCTCGGTATAATCCCTGCATCTGTGCTGTGTTATCGGGTGTACCTCCTCTCGGTATAGTCCCGCTCTGTGCAGTTTTATCGGGCGTACGCTCCTTCGGTATATCCTGCTCTGTGCTGTTTATCGGGCGTACCCTCCTCTCGGTATAATCCCTGCTCTGTCTGTGTTATCGGGTGTACCCTCTCTCGGTATAATCCCTGCTCTGTCGTGTTATCGGGTGTACCCTCTCTCGGTATATTCCCTGTCTTCTGTGCGTTCTTCGGGTGTACGCTCCTCTCGGTATAATCCCTGCTCTGTGCAGTGTTATCGGGCGTACCATCCTCTCGGTATAATCCCTGCTCTGTGCTGTGTTATCGGGTGTACCCTCCTCTGGTATAATCCCTGCTCTGTGCTGTGTTATCGGGCGTACCCTCCTCTCGGTATAATCCCTGCTCTGTGCAGTGTTATCGGGTGTACCCTCCTCTCGGTATAATCCCTGCTCTGTGCAGTGTTATCGGGTGTACGCTCCTCTCGGTATAATCTCTGCTCTGTGCTGTGTTATCAGGAGTACCCTCCTCTCGGTATAATCCCTGCTCTGTGCTGTTATCGGGCGTACGCTCCTCTCGGTATAATCTCTGCTCTGTGCAGTGTTATCGGCGTACCCTCCTCTCAGTATACTCCCTGCTCTCTCGGTATAATCCCTGCTCTGTGCAGTGTTATCGGGCGTACGCTCCTCTCTGTATAATCCCCGCTCTGTGCAGTGTTATCGGGCGTACCCTCCTCTCGGTATAATCCCTGCTCTGTGCTGTTATCGGGCGTACCCTCCTCTCGGTATAATCCCTGCTCTGTGCAGTGTTATCAGGCGTACGCTCCTCTCGGTATAATCCCTGCTCTGTGCAGTGTTATCGGGCGTACGCTCCTCTCGGTATAATCCCTGCTCTGTGCAGTGTTATCGGGTGTACGCTCCTCTCGGTATAATCCCTGCTCTGTGCTGTGTTATCGGGCGTACCCTCCTCTCGGTATAATCTCTGCTCTGTGCTGTTATCGGGCGTACCCTCCTCTCGGTATAATCCCTGCTCTGTGCTGTGTTATCGGGCGTACCCTCCTCTCGGTATAATCTCTGCTCTGTGCTGTTATCGGGCGTACCCTCCTCTCGGTATAATCCCTGCTCTGTGCTGTGTTATCGGGTGTACGCTCCTCTCGGTATAATCCCTGCTCTGTGCTGTGTTATCGGCTGTACCCTCCTCTCGGTATAATCCCTGCTCTGTGCTGTGTTATCGGGTGTACCCTCCTCTCGGTATAATCCCTGCTCTGTGCTGTGTTATCGGGTGTACCCTCCTCTCGGTATAATCCCTGCTCTGTGCTGTGTTATCGGGTGTACGCTCCTCTCGGTATAATCTCTGCTCTGTGCAGTGTTATCTGGTGTACGCTCCTCTCGGTATAATCCCTGCTCTGTGCTGTGTTATCGGGCGTACGCTCCTCTCGGTATAATCCCTGCTCTGTGCAGTGTTATCGGGCGTACGCTCCTCTCGGTATAATCCCTGCTCTGTGCAGTGTTATCGGGCGTACGCTCCCCTTGGTATAATCCCTGCTCTGTGCTGTGTTATCGGGCGAACCCTCCTCTCGGTATAATCTCTGCTCTGTGCTGTTATCGGGCGTACCCTCCTCTCGGTATAATCTCTGCTCTGTGCTGTGTTATCGGGCGTACCCTCCTCTCGGTATAATCCCTGCTCTGTGCTGTGTTATCGGGTGTACGCTCCTCTCGGTATAATCCCTGCTCTGTGCTGTTATCGGGTGTACCCTCCTCTCGGTATAATCCCTGCTCTGTGCAGTGTTATCGGGCGTACGCTCCTCTCGGTATAATCCCTGCTCTGTGCAGTGTTATCGGGCGTACCCTCCTCTCGGTATAATCCCTGCTCTGTGCAGTGTTATCGGGCGTACCCTCTTCTCAGTATAATCCCTGCTCTGTGCTGTGTTATCGGGCGTACGCTCCTCTCGGTATAATCCCTGCTCTGTGCAGTGTTATCGGGTGTACCCTCCTCTCGGTATAATCCCTGCTCTGTGCAGTGTTATCGGGTGTACGCTCCTCTCGGTATAATCCCTGCTCTGTGCTGTGTTATCGGGTGTACGCTCCTCTCAGTATAATCCCTGCTCTGTGCTGTGTTATCGGGCGTACGCTCCTCTCGGTATAATCCCTGCTCTGTGCAGTGTTATCGGGTGTACCCTCCTCTCAGTATAATCCCTGCTCTGTGCAGTGTTATCGGGTGTACGCTCCTCTCGGTATAATCCCTGCTCTGTGCTGTGTTATCGGGTGTACCCTCATCTCGGTATAATCCCTGCTCTGTGTTGTGTTATCGGGCGTACCCTCCTCTCTCGGTATAATCTCTGCTCTGTGCTGTTTTATCGGGTGTACGCTCCTCTCGGTATAATCCCTGCTCTGTTCCATGTTATCGGGCGTACCCTCCTCTCGGTATAATCCCTGCTCTGTGCAGTGTTATCGGGTGTACCCTCCTCTCAGTATAATCCCTGCTCTGTGCTGTGTTATCGGGTGTACGCTCCTCTCGGTATAATCCCTGCTCTGTGCAGTGTTATCGGGCGTACGCTCCTCTCGGTATAATCCCTGCTCTGTGCAGTGTTATCGGGTGTACGCTCCTCTCGGTATAATCCCTGCTATGTGCTGTGTTATCGGGCGTACCCTCCTCTCGGTATAATCTCTGCTCTGTGCTGTTATCGGGCGTACCCTCCTCTCGGTATAATCCCTGCTCTGTGCTGTTATCGGGCGTACCCTCCTCTCGGTATAATCTCTGCTCTGTACTGTTATCGGGCGTACCCTCCTCTCGGTATAATCCCTGCTCTGTGCTGTGTTATCGGGTGTACGCTCCTCTCGGTATAATCCCTGCTCTGTGCTGTGTTATCGGGTGTACGCTCCTCTCGGTATAATCCCTGCTCTGTGCTGTGTTATCGGGTGTACGCTGCTCTCGGTATAATCCCTGCTCTGTGCTGTGTTATCGGGCGTACCCTCCTCTCGGTATAATCTCTGCTCTGTGCTGTTATCGGGCGTACCCTCCTCTCGGTATAATCCCTGCTCTGTGCTGTTATCGGGCGTACCCTCCTCTCGGTATAATCTCTGCTCTGTACTGTTATCGGGCGTACCCTCCTCTCGGTATAATCCCTGCTCTGTGCTGTGTTATCGGGTGTACGCTCCTCTCGGTATAATCCCTGCTCTGTGCTGTGTTATCGGGTGTACGCTCCTCTCGGTATAATCCCTGCTCTGTGCTGTGTTATCGGGCGTACGCTCCTCTCGGTATAATCTCTGCTCTGTGCTGTTATCGGGCGTACCCTCCTCTCGGTATAATCCCTGCTCTGTGCAGTGTTATCGGGTGTACGCTCCTCTTGGTATAATCCCTGCTCTGTGCTGTGTTATCGGGCGTACCCTCCTCTCGGTATAATCTCTGCTCTGTGCTGTTATCGGGCGTACCCTCCTCTCGGTATAATCTCTGCTCTGTGCTGTTATCGGGCGTACCCTCCTCTCGGTATAATCCCTGCTCTGTGCTGTGTTATCGGGTGTACGCTCCTCTCGGTATAATCCCTGCTCTGTGCTGTGTTATCGGGTTTACGCTCCTCTCGGTATAATCCCTGCTCTGTGCTGTGTTATCGGGTGTACCCTCCTCTCGGTATAATCCCTGCTCTGTGCAGTGTTATCGGGCGTACGCTCCTCTCGGTATAATCCCCAGTGTTATCGGGCGTACCCTCCTCTCGGTATAATCCCTGCTCTGTGCAGTGTTATCGGGCGTACCCTCCTCTCAGTATAATCCCTGCTCTGTGCTGTGTTATCGGGCGTACGCTCCTCTCGGTATAATCCCTGCTCTGTGCAGTGTTATCGGGTTTACCCTCCTCTCGGTATAATCCCTGCTCTGTGCAGTGTTATCGGGTGTACCCTCCTCTCGGTATAATCCCTGCTCTGTGCTGTGTTATCGGGTGTACGCTCCTCTCGGTATAATCCCTGCTCTGTGCTGTGTTATCGGGTGTACGCTCCTCTCGGTATAATCCCTGATCTGTGCTGTGTTATCGGGTGTATCCTCCTCTCGGTATAGTCCCTGCTCTGTGCAGTGTTATCGGGCGTACGCTCCTCTCGGTATAGTCCCTGCTCTGTGCAGTGTTATCGGGCGTACCCTCCTCTCGGTATAATCCCTGCTCTGTGCTGTGTTATCGGGTGTACCCTCCTCTCGGTATAATCCCTGCTCTGTGCTGTGTTATCGGGTGTACGCTCCTCTCGGTATAATCCCTGCTCTGTGCTGTGTTATCGGGCGTACCCTCCTCTCGGTATAATCTCTGCTCTCTGCAGTGTTATCGGGTGTACCCTCCTCTCGGTATAATCCCTGCTCTGTGCTGTGTTATCGGGTGTACGCTCCTCTCGGTATAATCCCTGCTCTGTGCAGTGTTATCGGGCGTACCCTCCTCTCGGTATAATCCCTGCTCTGTGCTGTGTTATCGGGTGTACCCTCCTCTCGGTATAATCCCTGCTCTGTGCTGTGTTATCGGGCGTACCCTCCTCTCGGTATAATCCCTGCTCTGTGCAGTGTTATCGGGTGTACCCTCCTCTCGGTATAATCCCTGCTCTGTGCAGTGTTATCGGGTGTACCCTCCTCTCGGTATAATCCCTGCTCTGTGCTGTGTTATCGGGTGTACGTTCCTCTCGGTATAATCCCTGCTCTGTGCTGTGTTATCGGGTGTACGCTCCTCTCAGTATAATCCCTGTTCTGTGCCGTGTTATTGGGTGTACCCTCCTCTCGGTATAATCTCTGCTCTGTGCTGTGTTATCGGGTGTACGCTCCTCTCGGTATAATCCCTGATCTGTGCAGTGTTATCGGGCGTACGCTCCTCTCGGTATAGTCCCTGCTCTGTGCAGTGTTATCGGGCGTACCCTCCTCTCGGTATAATCCCTGCTCTGTGCTGTGTTATCGGGTGTACCCTCCTCTCGGTATAATCCCTGCTCTGTGCTGTGTTATCGGGCGTACCCTCCTCTCGGTATAATCCCTGCTCTGTGCAGTGTTATCGGGTGTACGCTCCTCTCAGTATAATCCCTGCTCTGTGCAGTGTTATCGGGCGTACCCTCCTCTCGGTATAATCCCTGCTCTGTGTTATCGGGCGTACCCTCCTCTCGGTATAATCCCTGCTCTGTGCTGTGTTATCGGGCGTACGCTCCTCTCGGTATAATCCCTGCTCTGTGCAGTGTTATCGGGTGTACGCTCCTCTCGGTATAATCCCTGCTCTGTGTTATCGGGCGTACCCTCCTCTCGGTATAATCCCTGCTCTGTGCAGTGTTATCGGGTGTACCCTCCTCTCGGTATAATCCCTGCTCTGTGCAGTGTTATCGGGTGTACCCTCCTCTCGGTATAATCCCTGCTCTGTGCTGTGTTATCGGGTGTACCCTCCTCTCGGTATAATCCCTGCTCTGTGCTGTGTTATCGGGCGTACCCTCCTCTCGGTATAATCCCTGCTCTGTGCTGTGTTATCGGGTGTACGCTCCTCTCGGTATAATCCCTGCTCTGTGCTGTGTTATCGGGTGTACGCTCCTCTCGGTATAATCCCTGATCTGTGCAGTGTTATCGGGCGTACGCTCCTCTCGGTATAGTCCCTGCTCTGTGCAGTGTTATCGGGCGTACCCTCCTCTCGGTATAATCCCTGCTCTGTGCTGTGTTATCGGGTGTACCCTCCTCTCGGTATAATCCCTGCTCTGTGCTGTGTTATCGGGCGTACCCTCCTCTCGGTATAATCCCTGCTCTGTGCAGTGTTATCGGGTGTACGCTCCTCTCAGTATAATCCCTGCTCTGTGCAGTGTTATCGGGCGTACCCTCCTCTCGGTATAATCCCTGCTCTGTGTTATCGGGCGTACCCTCCTCTCGGTATAATCCCTGCTCTGTGCTGTGTTATCGGGCGTACGCTCCTCTCGGTATAATCCCTGCTCTGTGCAGTGTTATCGGGTGTACGCTCCTCTCGGTATAATCCCTGCTCTGTGTTATCGGGCGTACCCTCCTCTCGGTATAATCCCTGCTCTGTGCAGTGTTATCGGGCGTACCCTCCTCTCGGTATAATCCCTGCTCTGTGTTATCGGGCGTACCCTCCTCTCGGTATAATCCCTGCTCTGTGCAGTGTTATCGGGTGTACGCTCCTCCATGAAACATTATATTATAATAACAGACGCCATTAAACATCAGATGCCCAATTTGTAATGAGACTACGATGAGAATGTTTATTACGTTACCAATATTGTTCCATTTTACAATCCGCATTCCGTGTCTGGATCTCATTTATTTTATTAAAACAGTAACTTGGGAGAAAACGGCAAGATCTTCCCCAGGAAATATTGGAAATATGAAACATTTTACTGTTACATTGGGTGGAAACGCGAACTGGACGAACCCTCGGGAGATGTTGACTTCAGGCCAAGGCTCTCCCAGCTTCCACCATGTGACCCCGCCCCTCCCTGAGGACGGATCCTCTCGAAAAGCCAGAGGATGGATTGTAGACTACGTTACATGGCTTAAAGGAGGTGTCCACTGCAAAAGAAAATCGTCCTGCACCTCTCACCAAGACATCAGACAGCTCGGCATAAAGTCACAGACAATACAGCTATGAGAGTGGTAAGTGGCAAACAGGGGGTGCTCACTCAGATTCAGGTTTATCAACGCATGGCAAAAACAGAAAAAGTGGCATCACCCTGTTCTTGCCTTAAAATGGCTTTTTTATTGCATGTTCTTAAAAATAATTAGGTACAGAAGGATGTTCACAGCATTGTACAAGGATTACAGCTGTTTCGTGCTAGCTTGGCACTTCAACAGATCCTAAGGTTGACAGCTGTTTCGTGCTAGCTTGGCACTTCAACAGATCCATAGGTTTACAGCTGTTTCGTGCTAGCTTGGGCGCAACAGATCAGTACAGCTGTTTCGTAGACTAGGCTTTGCATTCAACAGATCCTAGGTTTACGCTGTTTCGCTAGCTTGTGCACTTCAACAGATCCTTAGGTTTACAGCTGTTTCGTGCTAGCTTGGCACTTCAACAGATCCAAGGTTTACAGCTGTTTCAGTGCTAGCTTGGCACTTCAACAGATCCTTAGGTTTACAGCTGTTAGTGCTAGCTTGGCACTTCAACAGATCCTATAGGTTTACAGCTGTTTCGTGCTAGCTTGGCACTTCAACAGATCCTTAGGTTTACAGCTGTTTCGTGCTAGCTTGGCACTTCAACAGATCCATAGGTTTACAGCTGTTTCGTGCTAGCTTGGCACTTCAACAGATCCTAAGGTTTACAGCTGGTTCGTGCTAGCTTGGCACTTCAACAATCCTTAGGTTTACAGCTGTCTCGTGCTAGCTTGCACTTCAACAGATCCTAAGATATTAGGTTAATGATAGGATCTGTTGAATTGCCACGCTAGAACGAAACAGCTGTAATCCTTGTACAATGCTGTGAACATTCTTCTGTACCTGCTTATTTTTAAGGACATGGAATTAGTGATGAATGAAATATTCACGCTTGCTATACTCGGAGCGAGTAGTTTTTAATACTCACATATTCGTCTGAGTAGTGAGTCCAATGTTAGGCTCCACCCGCACACATGCGGCTATGAAACGAGTCTTTCCGGGACAGGGCGAGAGGGTGGAGGCTTTTTCGCGCTTCTACTACCTAAAACACCTGGCAGTGAACATCCAATCTGCCCTCACTGAGGTGCCAGCTCCCATTGTGTAGTGAATGGAGCCGACAATATGTATCAGATCGATAACGATGGACACATCACTACCGAGCACCAGAGATACTCGCCGAGTAACGAGTATTGTGAATGGACAGGGGGAGTGCAATGTGTGGAGTACATCTTAGATTCCCTGTAACACCACACCACTGACAGCCGGACCCACGGGATCATCTGATCGTTGGCGATTGAATCTGAGAAGGGATTGTCCAAGAGGAAACATGAGGTCCTTAGTCGGATCCAGAAAATAAATTAAATATAAAAAATGAGCTAAGTGAACGTGTTCTACCCGTCGTCCCACCTTTGTCCGATACGGTTATTAACAACAGTCAAATATAAAAAAATTACCCATACATTTGTGCATTGTTTCCAGTACATTGGAGAGTCAGCTCCTCTGGTTACAAAGGAGAAAGAAAAGTGCTTAACATTGGTGGCAATGAGTCCTAGAACATACAGGGGTGTAGAGGGCATCATTGTCCAAGAGGGGAGGAATAAATATTGGGATATAAATAATGTAGAGTCGATCACCTTCCTCTGGTTCTAAGATGACCACGTTATGGTTCTAACCTAACCTTGTATCTAAGGCCACTGAGTCATCACAACCCAACGTCAACGCCAAGGAGGGGTAGGACGCGACATATAAACACTGGTCCTTCACTCAAGTGTCATGGTCTGGACGTTGAAGCTCAACGCCAAGGAGGGGAGGGACGCGACATATAAAGACCGGTCCTTTACTCAAGAGTCATGGTCTGGACGTTGAAGCTCAACGCCAAGGAGGGGTAGGACGCAACATATAAAGACCGGTCCTTCACTCAAGTGTCATGGTGAAGCTCAATGTCAAGGAGGGGTGGGACGCGACATATAAAGACTGGTCTTTCACTCAAGACTCATGGTCTGGACGTTGAAGCTCAACGCCAAGGAGGTGTGGGACGCGACATATAAAGACTGGTCCTTCACTCAAGAGTCATGGTCTGGACGTTGAAGCTCAATGCCAAGGAGGGGAGGGACGCAACATATAACGACGGGTCCTTCACTCAAGTGCCATGGTCTGGACATTGAAGCTCAATGCCAAGGAGGGGTGGGACGCGACATATAAAGACCGGTCCTTCACTCAAGTGTCATGGTGAAGCTCAATGTCAAGGAGGGGTAGGACGCAACATATAAAGACCGGTCCTTCACTCAAGAGTCATGGTCTGGACGTTGAAGCTCAACGCCAAGGAGGGGTGGGACGCGACATATAAAGACTGGTCCTTCACTCAAGTGTCATGGTGAAGCTCAACGCCAAGGAGGGGTAGGACGCGACATATAAAGACCGGTCCTTCACTCAAGTGTCATGGTCTGGACATTGAAGCTCAATGCCAAGGAGGCCAGTCTTTACGGGAAGAAATCTGGAGGTGAAGAATCAAAGTTCTTCCTCTAGGACTCTGTCAGACGGGATCACATAAGTGGTGGGAAAAGTATTCACATCATTTAATAAAAGAGAATGTCCATGTCCACAATGTATAGAAAGTGCAGTATAAAACAACGCTCCTCCACCCTTCACCATGGAGGTCGATACCACGTCATTCGCACATTAAAGAGTCTCGTTAGACGAGGGAAGAGAATAATTCCGGTGTTGTGTTGTCCACCAGTCAACACCATGTTGATAATCCACAGCTGGAGCCAGTGCCACCACATCTGAGGGTGGACATGGCAGTGCATTCACCCAAAATAATCCAAGAGAGTCGAGATCAGTCTGAATCCAGTAGGAAATGGTCCATCGACAGGTGGGAGGAGAACGTCTGGTCCGAAATGTGTAAGAGTCCGATACCTAAAGAAGAGCGGGGAAGGCAGCGCAGGTCTTCTTCTGTGTGATGTTCATCCTTCACATGGAGGAATGTTACAGTAACTTGGAAAACATCTTGGATCACCATCAAGTTTCCACTGTATGTAGATCCATTTGATCCATTAACCAATCCCAAAGATCCAAGCCCATGATGTTCTCTAGAACGTAAGGAGGGTCCAGGAGATAAAGAGTCGAAGCGCTCTACATCGGTGGCACAATGAGGCCGGTCATCGCTGAAAGGAAAGAGACAGAGGGTGATGATCATTATGTCTCGGGATCTCGTAACGCCAATACGTCACACTCACAACAAGTCAACACAACGTTCCAGAGTAAATCTCTCCACACTCACACCACCACTCTCCAATAAATGTCTCATCAACATCTGTGCCAGCACCGGAGGACACTTACCCTGAAGACTGTTTGCACTAGAGCTGGTACAGGTGGGTGGAGGGGAGTTTTGGGGTCTCACCACGGGGGCAAAGGCGCTCTTCTGTTTGACAGCAGAAATCATATTGACCGGAGAGAAGGAGAAGACGCCGGCAGGAGCGGCTGAGTTTGCACTGGATGGAAGAGTTATGGAAGAGGCTCCTAAAGGAGGACTGGCGGGCATAACTGAGGGAGAAGGGGGACACAAGAAATAATGCACCCGGGCACAAAACACTGAACGTCCAAAACATCAGATACCCCTGCCCTGAGGAACCTCTGCCCAGCGGAGAGGATCAACACCAACAATGGAACACGGACATCAGTCACAGCATCCATATCAATCTGAAAACTGTAACGTGCATTAGTATTCACCCCCAGAGTCAGCACTTTGTAGGACCACCTTCCTCTGTCTTGTATTAGTATTCACCCCCTGAGTCAGCACTTTGTAGGACCACCTTTCTCTGTCTTGTATTAGTATTCACCCCCTGAGTCAGCACTTTGTAGGACCACCTTTCTTTGTCTTGTATTAGTATTCACCCCCTGAGTCAGTACTTTGTAGGACCACCTTTCTCTGTCTTGTATTAGTATTCACCCCCTGAGTCAGTACTTTGTAGGACCACCTTTCTCTGTCTTGTATTAGTATTCACCCCCTGAGTCAGCACTTTGTAGGACCACCTTTCTCTGTCTTGTATTAGTATTCACCCCCTGAGTCAGTACTTTGTAGGACCACCTTTCTCTGTCTTGTATTAGTATTCACCCCCAGAGTCAGCACTTTGTAGGACCACCTTTCTCTGTCTTGTATTAGTATTCACCCCCTGAGTCAGCACTTTGTAGGGCCACCTTTCTCTGTCTTGTATTAGTATTCACCTCCTGAGTCAGCACTTTGTAGGACCTCCTTTCTCTTTCTTGTATTAGTATTCAGCCCCTGAGTCAGCACTTTGTAGGACCACCTTCCTCTGTCTTGTATTAGTATTCACCCCCTGAGTCAGCACTTTGTAGGGCCACCTTTCTCTGTCTTGTATTAGTATTCACCCCCTGAGTCAGCACTTTGTAGGACCACCTTTCTCTGAATTGTATTAGTATTGATCCCCTGAGTCAGCACTTTGTAGGACCACCTTTCTCTGTCTTGTATTAGTATTCACCCCCTGAGTCAGCACTTTGTAGGGCCACCTTTCTCTGTCTTGTATTAGTATTCACCCCCGGAGTCAGCACTTTGTAGGACCACCTTTCTCTGTCTTGTATTAGTATTCACCCCCCTGAGTCAGCACTTTGTAGGACCACCTTTCTCTGTCTCGTATTAGTATTCACCCCGAGTCAGCACTTTGTAGGACCACCTTTCTCTGTCTTGTATTAGTATTCACCCCCTGATTCAGCACTTTGTAGGACCACCTTTCTCTGAATTGTATTAGTATTGATCCCCTGAGTCAGCACTTTGTAGGACCACCTTTCTCTGTCTTGTATTAGTATTCACCCCCTGAGTCAGCACTTTGTAGGGCCACCTTTCTCTGTCTTGTATTAGTATTCACCCCCGGAGTCAGCACTTTGTAGGACCACCTTTCTCTGTCTTGTATTAGTATTCACCCCCCTGAGTCAGCACTTTGTAGGACCACCTTTCTCTGTCTCGTATTAGTATTCACCCCGAGTCAGCACTTTGTAGGACCACCTTTCTCTGTCTTGTATTAGTATTCACCCCCTGATTCAGCACTTTGTAGGACCACTTTTCTCTGTCTTGTATTAGTATTCACCCCCTGATTCAGCACTTTGTAGGACCACCTTTCTCTGTCTTGTATTAGTATTCAGCCCCTGAGTCAGCACTTTGTAGGACCACCTTTCTCTGTCTTGTATTAGTATTCAGCCCCTGAGTCAGTACTTTGTAGGACCACCTTTCTCTGTCTTGTATTAGTATTCACCCCCCTGAGTCATCACTATGTAGGACCACCTTTCTCTGTCTTGTATTAGTATTCACCCCCCCTGAGTCATCACTTTGTAGGACCACCTTTCTCTGTCTTGTATTAGTATTCACCCCCTGAGTCAGCACTTTGTAGGACCACCTTCCTCTGTCTTGCACTAGTATTCACCCCCTGAGTCAGCACTTTGTAGGACCACCTTTCTCTGTCTTGTATTAGTATTCACCTCCTGAGTCAGCACTTTGTAGGACCACCTTTCTCTGTCTTGTATTAGTATTCACCCTCTGAGTCAGCACTTTGTAGGACCACCTTTCTCTTTCTTGTATTAGTATTCAGCCCCTGAGTCAGCACTTTGTAGGACCACCTTCCTCTGTCTTGTATTAGTATTCACCTCCTGAGTCAGCACTTTGTAGGACCTCCTTTCTCTTTCTTGTATTAGTATTCAGCCCCTGAGTCAGCACTTTGTAGGACCACCTTTCTCTGTCTTGTATTAGTAATCACCCCCGAGTCAGCACTTTCTAGGACCACCTTTCTCTGTCTTGTATTAGTATTCACCCCCTGAGTCAGCACTTTGTAGGACCACCTTTCTATTTCTTGTATTAGTATTCACCCCCCGAGTCAGCACTTTGTAGGACCACCTTTCTATGTCTTGTATTAGTATTCACCCCCCTGAGTCAGCACTTTGTAGGACCACCTTTCTCTGTCATGTATTAGTATGCAGCCCCTGAGTCAGCACTTTGAAGGACCACCTTTCTCTGTCATGTATTAGTATTCACCCCCTGAGTCAGCACTTTGTAGGACCACCTTTCTCTGTCTTGTATTAGTATTCACCCCCTGAGTCAGCACTTTGTAGGACCACCTTTCTCTGTCTTGTATTAGTATTCACCCCCTGAGTCAGCACTTTGTAGGACCACCTTTCTCTGTCTTGAATTAGTATTCACCCCCTGAGTCAGCACTTTGTAGGACCACCTTTCTCTGTCTTCTATTAGTATTGATCCCCTGAGTCAGCACTTTGTAGGACCACCTTTCTCTGTCTTGTATTAGTAATCACCCCCGAGTCAGCACTTTGTAGGACCAACTGTGTCACCAGACAGTGGTCTGGGTGTTATGTGACTCTGATCTTTCCATCACCCCATATATACAATCTCTCGTCTGCTCCTGTCGTTACACCTGAAGAACATCTCTAGAATTTGCCCCTTTCTCAACATGGAAACAACTAAAACTCTCACTGTGGCCCTGATCCACTCCCACCTTGATTACTGCAATTCTCTATTAATCGGCCTCCCCCTCTCTTAACACTCCCCTCTACAGTCCATCCTTAATGCAGCAGCCAGGATCACCCATCTGGCCAATCATTACTCAGATGTCTCCGCTCTGTGCCAGTCATTGCACTGGCTGCACATACACTATAGGATCAAGTTCAAATTGCTTGTTCTCACCCACAAAACTCTTCCCAATGCAGCACCCCCCTACCTCTCCTCCCTCATCTCTGTCTATCACCCCACCCGTCCTCTTCACAGTGCAGTCCCCCCTACATCTCCTCCCTCATCTCTATCACCCCACCCGTTCTCTTCACAGTGCAGCACCCCCCTACATCTCCTCCCTCATCTCTGTCTATCACCCCACCCGTTCTCTTCACAGTACAGCACCTCCCTACATCTCCTCCTTCATCTCTGTCTATCACCCCACCCGTTCTCTTCACAGTGCAGTCCCCCCTACATCTCCTCCCTCATCTCTGTCTATCACCCCACCTGTTCTCTTCACAGTGCAGCACCTCCCTACATCTCCTCCCTCATCTCTGTCTATCACCCCACCCGTTCTCTCCACAGTGCAGCACCTCCCTACATCTCCTCCCTCATCTACTATCACCCCACCCGTTCTCTTCACAGTGCAGCACCTCCCTACATCTCCTCCCTTATCTCTGTCTATCACCCCACCCGTCCTCTTCACAGTGCAGCACCCCCCTACATCTCCTCCCTCATCTCTGTCTATCACCCCACCCATCCTCTTCACAGTGCAGCACCCCCCTACATCTCCTCCCTCATCTCTGTCTATCACCCCGCCCGTCCTCTCTTCACAGTGCAGCACCCCCCTACATCTCCTCCCTCATCTCTGTCTATCACACCACCCGTCCTCTTCACAGTGCAGCGCCCCCTACATCTCCTCCCTCATCTCTGTCTATCACCCCACCCGTCCTCTTCACAGTGCAGCACCCCCCTACATCTCCTCCCTCATCTCTGTCTATTACCCCACCCGTTCTCTTCACAATGCAGCACCCCCTACATCTCCTCCCTCATCTCTGTCTATCACCCCACCCGTCCTCTTCACAGTGCAGCACCCCCTACATCTCCTTCCTCATCTCTGTCTATTACCCCACCCGTTCTCTTCACAATGCAGCGCTTCCTACATCTCCTCCCTTATCTCTGTCTATCACCCCACCCATCCTCTTCACAGTGCAGCACCCCCCTACATCTCCTTCCTCATCTCTGTCTATTACCCCACCCGTTCTCTTCACAATGCAGCGCTTCCTACATCTCCTCCCTTATCTCTGTCTATCACCCCACCCATCCTCTTCACAGTACAGCACCTCCCTACATCTCCACCCTCATCTCTATCACCCCACCCGTCCTCTTCACAGTGCAGCACCCCCCTACATCTCCTCCTCCTCTCTGTCTATCACCCCACCCGTCCTCTTCACAGTACAGCACCCCCCTACATCTCCTCCTCATCTCTGTCTATCACCCCATCCGTTCTCTACACAGTGCAGCACCCCCCTACATCTCCTCCCTCATCTCTGTCTATCCCCCACCCGTCCTCTTCACAGTGCAGCACCCCCTACATCTCCTCCCTCATCTCTGTCTATCACCCCACCCGTTCTCTACAAAGTGCAGCACCCCTACATCTCCTCCCTCATCTCTGTCTATCACCCCACCCGTCCTCTTCACAGTGCAGCACCCCCCTACATCTCCTCCCTCATCTCTGTCTATCACCCCACCCGTCTCTTCACAGTACAGCACCCCCTACATCTCCTCCCTCATCTCTGTCTATCACCCCATCCGTTCTCTACACAGTGCAGCACCCCCCTACATCTCCTCCCTCATCTCTGTCTATCACCCCACCCATC
Organism: Allobates femoralis; assembly: GCA_033576535.1. Classification (NCBI taxonomy): domain Eukaryota; kingdom Metazoa; phylum Chordata; class Amphibia; order Anura; family Aromobatidae; genus Allobates; species Allobates femoralis. The sequence goes on along the minus strand of JARQOC010000003.1, from coordinate 3,110,990 downwards.
CTCTTCATAGTACAGCGCCTCCTACATCTCCTCCCTCATCTCTGTCTATCACCCCACCCGTTCTCTACACAGTGGAGCTCCCCCCTACATCTCCTCCCTCATATCTGTCTATCACCCCACCCGTCCTCTTCACAGTGGAGCACCCCCCTACATCTCCTCCCTTATCTCTGTCTATCACCCCACCCGTCCTCCTCACAGTGCAGCACCCCCTACCTCTCCTCCCTCATCTCTGTCTATCACCCCACCCGTTCTCTACGTTCTACAAATAACCTTCGACTACCATCTGCAGTAATCCGATCCTCCCACTTCCGACTACAAGACTTCTCCCGAGCTGCACCAATCTTCTGGAATGCTCTACCCCAAGAAATCAGGACCATCCACAACTTGCATGCCTTCTGATGCTCCTTAAAAACACATCTTTTCAAGGCGGCCTATCATGCTCTATAACAAAATTCCTTTGTACTGTACATAGCCCAGTCACTATCTCTCTTGACATAACTCTTCTTCATACTCCACCAAACCCAAAACATTTACACAGATGTCCGGTGACCATTCATGTAACTTTATTTCTATCCCCATTTCCTCATGATGCCTGGACCATCAGTGTAATAAGCCCCTGCACTTTGTGTAACCCCTATCCGTTGTAGATTGTAAGCTCTTCTGAGCAATGTCACCTTTATCTATTGTATTGTATTTTTACATTGATTCTCTGCTTATTGTATTGTTTCCTATTACTGTACTGTCTTCTTTCCTACTGGAATTACTGTATTGTATTGTATATTTTTCTTATATGACCCACTGTATTGTACAGCGCTGCAGAATATGTTGGCGCTATATAAAGATTTTATTATTATTATTATTTGTTTGTGGGTGTAGTGGTAAAGTTCTCAGGGTGTGACTTCTTTTCATGGCGCTGTGGATGTTGGGGCTTTACACTCACTTGCATACGGAGAGTTGGCGGTGGAGCCATTTAGAAAGTTTGGAGATGCCGGTACTCCCAGACTGGTCATCCCGGCTCCTGGATAGCCGTTCATGCTGGAAGTGATGGTGTTATAACTGGACTGCTGGGGGGTCGAGCTGGGGACATAGCCTCGGGGGGAGACACTGCTTGAGCTCCTGGAGTAACCTGAAAGGGGTAACAGAAGTCAACCCAAAAGGAAGAAAACTAAAATACTGACCGAACTAGCCATGGCCGATAGCCCCGAATATACACTCCTCAACGATGAGATGGCAACACCAAGGCAAACCCGGGAAATGATGGAAATCACTGGATGGAGACATTACGGGTATTCAAATAATGACAAAGTGGAATAAGTCTGAGCCTCGTGCAGAAATCCCGGCACCTCTAGCCTCGGCTGCCATCACCGAAGTCATTAATGGTAGACCAGATGAGACCAAAGTAGACATTTGTGGGCTAAATGCAAAACTTATCCTGAGAACCCCCTCCCCACTGTCACACATGGTGGAGGCAGCATCCTGCTGTGGAGAAGCTTTTTTTCAGCAGGGGCAGGGACACTGATCAGAGATGATGGAAGATGGATGGAGATAAATACAGGATAATCCTGGAGGATAGCCTGCTAGAGGCTGCAGAAGACCTGAGACCGGGGCGTAGGTTCACCTTCCAGAAGGATAAGGATAATCCGTGACGTGATGGAAATCACTGGAAGGAAACATTACTGATATTCAAATAATGACAAAATGGAAACAATTAGCACAACGTCTGGATGTCTCCAGTCTGGAGTCTGAGCCTCGTTCACAAATCCCGACACTTCCAGCCTCGGCTGCGATCACTGAGGTTATTGATGATCGTCTATGGAAGGTTCTGCCACAAAGTGAACAAATCATCAGGATCCGCTGCTGGCAGCTCCTTTTGCGGATTGGCATTGACTAGTTGAAAAACAGCTCCTGAGACACCTTGGAGAAATGTCTGCACCACTGGTTCCACCATGAGATGTCAAGCTGTTAGTGTAGCTGAAGTCTAGAGGGTCCGGCATCACTCCACATCCTAATCCCGGGAGTAGGACTCGTGTGACGTTCCCCGATGAAGGCCTCTTAAGGAGTTGGTTACGTGGTTTCCAGATCAATCTCCGGTTCATTGCTTTAGGACAGACCTCGATTCCAGTCTTCATTGCCATCCTGCTCTTCACCATGGTGGTGGCCTTTGAGAACGGTGGCATGAGCTCAGTGGACATTTGTTGCTGGACATCTGGACCATAGCCCAATGTCTTGCAGACATATTCTGATGGTTTGTGCAGACGCTGTTTGTCTCCTTAGGTTTGGTATGTGGCATCCAATTTTACTTGAAGTTCAGAATGCAATAGCTGAGAAACCACTAGTGCGGCCTGAATCTGCTCTCATTGCTGAAGCACCTCCAGAGTTGTCTCCATTGGTTGTGTCATCTATAGACTTGTCTCCCATTGTTGCAGTGTCTCCAGACTTGTCTCCTGTGGCTGCAGTGTCTCTGGACTAGTCTACCATGGCTGCAGCATCTCCAGACTTGTCTCCCGTGGCTGCAGCGTCTCCAGACTTTTCTCCCGTGGCTGCAGCGTCTCCAGACTTGTCTCCCGTGGCTGCAGCGTCTCCAGACTTGTCTCCCGTGGCTGCAGCATCTCCAGACTTGTCTCCCGTGGCTGCAGCATCTCCAGACTTGTCTCCCGTGGCTGCAGCGTCTCCAGACTTGTCTCCTATGGCTGCAGCGTCTTTGGACTTGTCTCCCATGGCTGCAGCATCTCCAGACTTGTCTCCCATGGCTGCAGCATCTCTGGACTTGTCTCCCGTGGCTGCAGCATCTCCAGACTTGTCTCCCATGGCTGCAGCATCTCTGGACTTGTCTCCCGTGGCTGCAGCATCTCCAGACATGTCTTCCGTGGCTGCAGAGTCTCTGGACTTGTCTCTCATGGCTGCAACGTCTCCAGACTTGTCTCATATGGCTGCGTCTCTGGACTTGTCTCATATGGCTGCAGCGTCTCTGGACTTGTCTCCCATGGAAGCATCTCTAGACTTGTCTCCCGTGGCTGCAGCATCTCCAGACATGTCTCCCGTGGCTGAGGTGTCTCTAGACTTGTCTCCCATGGAAGCAGCGTCTCCAGAATTGTCTCTTAGAGTACCTTTACACACGGCTACATTTGTAGCTTGTCACCAGGTAACTTACTGGTTGCAGTGAAATCATGGATACATGGCTCTATCTTGTTGCTGTGTACAAATGGAATCATGTATCCATGATTTCACTGCAACCAGTAAGTTACCTGGTGACAAGCTACAAATGTAGCCGTGTGTAAAGGTACCCTTATGGATGTGGCATCTCTACATTTATCTTCCATGGATGCAGCGTCTTTGGATTTGTCTACACTGGAGCTGCCGGCAGCAGATCTTGATGATTTGTACATTCAGCAACAGATCCTTCCTCAGATGATCATTAATGACCTCTGTGACAGCCGGCAGGGCTGGAAGTGCCAGGATTTCTATATGTGGCTCCTACTCCAGACTGAATCACTGGACATGGCTTGAATATGTTGTGTCCATTTTCCCATCCTCTGTAGGTCAGTGACGTCTCCATCCTGGGATGTCCACACTTTACACCAATTTTCCTTCTTGGTGCTGTAATTTCTATGTTGAGGAGTGGATCTCATAAGCAATAGATATATATGTCATTCAGCTCCACGGTTCATCCTTTACCTTGATCAGAAGTTTGGGAAGACTCGGCAATGTTGATGGCCAGTTGACTTCCAAATGAGTTGATTCCCATCATGCCGGTATGGGGATGGTTGGTGGTTAGGGAGGAGAGCTGGTTGGAGTTTCGGGGAACACTGTACAGGGCTTCAGCAATGTCTGCTGCCCTTTTTATGATAATGTCCTGTGTAAATGAAAAAAGGACTGATGTTAGTTGTGTTTGAAGAGGTCAGACGTTTACACCCAGATTTACTCCTCGGAGTAACCCTTGACTCTACCTTATCCTTCAGACAACACATCCAAGCTCTCACCACCTCCTGCCGCCTCCAACTTAAGAATATTGCCGGAATCTGTCCCTTCCTCAACCTACTTAACTACTAGTGCATGCCCTCATCATCTCCCGCCTCGACTACTGCAACCTCCTCCTCTGTGGCCTCCCTGCTAACACTCTTGAACCTCTCCAATCTGTCCTTAACTCTGCTGCCCGACTAATCCACCTCTCCCCTCGCTATTCCTCCACTTCTCCCCTCTGCAAATAACTCCACTGGCTCCAAATTCCCCAGTGTATCCAATTCACACTACTAACATTGACTTACAAAGCTGTCCACAATCTGTCCCCCCCATATATCTCTGAACTAATCAACTGATATCATACAACTCGTAACCTCCGATCCTCCCAAGACCTCCTCCATTCCTCCACACTTGTACGTTCCTCATCTAACTGCCTACAAGACTTCGCCTGAGCATCCCCCATCCTCTGGAATTCTGCACCCCAAAACGTCCGACTGTCCCCCACACTCGGAACCTTCAAGTAGAGCCTGAAAACCATCTCTTCAGAACAGCCTACAACCTGCAATGAACACGGTGCCACCTCACCAACACCGGACCTGGCGCTCCACCACAACTGGACCCGGAACTCCACCACCATCGAACCCGGCACTCCACCACCACTGGACCCGGTGCTCCACCACCACTGGACCCGGCGCTCCACCACCACTGGACCCGGCGCTCCACCACCACTGGACCCGGTGCTCCACCACCACTGGACCCGGAACACCACCACCACTGAACCCAGAACGCCATCACCACTGACCCGGCAATCCACCACCACTGGACCCAGTGCTCCACTACCATCGGACCCGGCACTCCACCACTACTGGACCCGGTGCTCCACCACCACTGGACCCGGCGCTCCACCACCACTGGACCCGGCGCTCCACCACCACTGGACCTGGCACACCACCACCACTGGACCCGGAACTCCACCACCACTAGACCCGGAACTCCACCACCACTGGACCCGTTGCTCCCCTACCATCAGACCCGGCAATCCACCACCACTGGACCCGGCACTCCACCACCACTGGGCCCGGCATTCCACCACCACTGGGCCCGGCACTCCACCACCACTGGACCCGGCGCTCCACCACCACTGGACCCGGCACTCCACCACCACTGGACCCGGCACTCCACCACCACTGGACCTGGGGCTCCACCACCATCGGACCCGGGCTCCGCCACCACCAGAGCAGACCCAACCTATGGTCTCTCTCCCCACTGCCCTGTAGAATGTAAGCCCACAAGGGCAGGGTCCTCTCTCTCCTGTGTATCGGTCTGTCACTGTTAGTTTGTTCATTGTATTTATAACTTGTTTGTATGTATCCCTTTCTCATGTACAGAACAATGGAATCAATGCTGCTCTATAAATAATAATAATAATAATTTACATGAAAACTGGACAATGAGGGGCTAAAATACACTCAAGAGTAAAGTGCACATGTGATGTTTGGCAGTAATTGATTGCTTTCTTGGCTTGACCCAAATAATTGTGCCCATTGATTGGGGACAAAATGAAAGAGCCAAAATTGTTTCAGATTTCACTCAATCACAGATCAGCAGATTAACCTGGTTATTGTGCGGCATCCCCTATAATTACCTGTTTACTGTGCGGCATCCCCTATAAGTACCTGGTTATTGTGCGGCATTCCCTATAAGTACCTGGTTATTGTGCGGCATCCCCTATAAGTACCTGGTTATTGTGCGGCATTCCCTATAATTACCTGGTTATTGTGCGGCATCCCCTATAATTACCTGGTTATTGTGCGGCATCCCCTATAATTACCTGGTTATTGTGCAGCATCCCGTATAATTACCTGGTTATTGTGCGGCATCCCCTATTATTACCTGGTTATTGTGCGGCATCCCCTATAATTACCTGGTTATTGTGGGGCATCCCCTATAATTACCTGGTTATTGTGCAGCATCCCCTATAATTACCTGGTTATTGTGCGGCATCCCCTATAATTACCTGGTTATTGTGCGGCATACCCAATAATTACCTGGTTATTGTGTGGCATCCCCTATAATTACCTGGTTATTGTGCGGCATCCCCGTATAATTACTTGGTTATTGTGCGGCATCCCCTATAATTACCTGGTTATTGTGCGGCATCCCCTATAATTACCTGGTTATTGTGCGGCATCCCCTATAATTACCTGGTTATTGTTCGGCATCCCCTATAATTACCTGGTTATTGTGCGGCATCCCCAATAATTACCTGTTTACTGTGCGGCATCCCCTATAATTACCTGGTTATTGTGGGGCATCCCCTATGATTACCTGGTTATTGTGCGGCATCCCCAATAATTACCTGGTTATTGTGCAGCATCCCCTATAATTACCTGGTTATTGTTCGGCATCCCCTATAATTACCTGGTTATTGTGCGGCATCCCCAATAATTACCTGTTTACTGTGCGGCATCCCCTATAAGTACCTGGTTATTGTGGGGCATCCCCTATAATTACCTGGTTATTGTGCGGCATCCCCAATAATTACCTGGTTATTGTTCGGCATTCCCTGTAATTACCTGGTTATTGTTCGGCATCCCCTATAATTACCTGGTTATTGTGCGGCATCCCCTATAATTACCTGGTTATTGTGCAGCGCCCCTATAATTACCTGGTTATTGTGCGGCATCTCCTATAATTACCTGGTTATTGTGCGGCATCCCCTATAATTACCTGGTTATTGTGCGGCGCCCCTATAATTACCTGGTTATTGTGCGGCATCCCCTATAATTACCTGGTTATTGTGCGGCATCCCCTATAATTACCTGGTTATTGTGCAGCGCCCCTATAATTACCTGGTTATTGTGCGGCATCCCCTATAATTACCTGGTTATTGTTCGGCATCCCCTATAATTACCTGGTTAATGTGCGGCATCCCCTATAATTACCTGGTTATTGTGCGGCATCCCGTATAATTACCTGGTTATTGTGCGGCGCCCCTATAATTACCTGGTTATTGTTCGGCATCCCCTATAATTACCTGGTTATTGTGCGGCATCCCCTATAATTACCTGGTTATTGTGCGGTATCCCGTATAATTAACTGGTTATTGTGCGGCATCCCCTATAATTACCTGGTTATTGTTCGGCATCCCCTATAATTACCTGGTTATTGTGCGGCATCCCGTATAATTACCTGGTTATTGTGGGGCATCCCCTATAATTACCTGGTTATTGTTCGGCATCCCCTATAATTACCTGGTTATTGTGCGGCATCCCCTATAATTACCTGGTTATTGTGCAGCGCCCCTATAATTACCTGGTTATTGTGCGGCATCTCCTATAATTACCTGGTTATTGTGCGGCATCCCCTATAATTACCTGGTTATTGTGCGGCGCCCCTATAATTACCTGGTTATTGTGCGGCATCCCCTATAATTACCTGGTTATTGTGCGGCATCCCCTATAATTACCTGGTTATTGTGCGGCATCCCCTATAATTACCTGGTTATTGTGCGGCATCCCCTATAATTACCTGGTTATTGTGCGGCATCCCCTATAATTACATGGCAATTGTGCAGAATCCCCTATAATTACCTGGTTATTGTTCGGCATCCCCTATAATTACCTGGTTACTGTGCGGCATCTCCTATAGTTACCTGGTTATTGTGCGGCATCCCGTATAATTACCTGTTATTGTGCGGCATCTCCTATAGTTACCTGGTTATTGTGCGGCATCCCGTATAATTACCTGGTTATTGTGCGGCGCCCCTATAATTACCTGGTTATTGTGCGGCATCCCCTATAATTACCTGGTTATTGTGCGGCATCCCCTATAATCACCTGGTTATTGTGCGGCATCCCCTATGATTACCTGGTTATTGTGCGGCATCCCCTATAATTACCTGGTTATTGTGCGGCATCCCCTATAATTACCTGGTTATTGTGCGGCATCCCGTATAACGCCTCCACCAGGTCGGCTGCTCGCTTCAACAAGACCTCCTGAAAGAGGAGGAAAAGGTGGTCAATGGTCACATCGCTTTAATGTAAATAATTATACGGTAACAGATCATGATCTATAGAGTGACCTAAGAGTGGAGACCAGCAGATCTTTATAGGGTGATCTCAGGGGACCACCAGATCTGTATGGGGTGATCTCAGAGAGAGGACCAGCAGATCTTTATAGGGTGGTCTCAGAGAGGCACCACCAGATCTTTATAGGGTGATCTCAGAGAGGGACCAGCAGATCTTTATAGGGTGATCTCAGAGAGGGAACCAGCAGATCTTTATAGAGTGATCTCAGAAAGGGGACCACCAGATCTTTATAGGGTGGTCTCAGAGAGGGGACCACCAGATCTTAATCTACAGGGTGACCTCCGAGTGGAGTCTAACATATCTGAATCTATTGGGTGACTTCAGAGTGGGGACCAGAAGACAATGATCTATAGGGTGATCTCAGATTGGGGACCAGAGGATTTTTTTAGGGTGATCTAATGGTGGGTTTACACGCCGCGATATCGTTTCGATATCGCAGTACAATGGCGCGGGAGCGCGCAATTCGTGCACGTTCCTCCCGCATCGCATTGAATGTTTACACGCTGCGATCTCTGAATACAACGTCCGTGCGATGTCTCCGCCTCCCAACCCAGGATCGCATAGTTAACATGGGAGTGAATGGGTGACGTATCAAATCGCATCGTAATTGGGCGTTTACACAGCACGATCCGGCTTCAATCGCTTTGCAATATCGGGGCATTGAATAGCACGCTCATTCGATCCCCGATATCGCATTGACATCGTTCCTGCATCGCATTGGACGTTCACACCATACAACGCAGGAACGATATCGGGTCCAACGAGCGAACCACGTGACTTTTCATTGAAATTGTACTGCGATATCGCAACGTGTAAACCCGCCATAAGAGTGGGACGAGCAGATCTTCATCTATAAGGTGACCTCAGAGTGGGAACCAGAGATCTATAGGGTGATCTCTGAACAGAGACTAACAGATCTTTATCTATTAGGTGACCTCAGAGTGTAGACCAATAGATTTTGATTCTTAGCTCCCCTGCTCAGTACTGCTGTATAATGTGCTCCATGCTGCTGCACCTGGTAAGAGTTTCTCTCTCTGCAGTGCAGGATTCTCAGCTCCCCTGCTCAGTACTGCTGTATAATGTGCTCCATGGTGATGCACCTGGTAAGAGTTTCTCTCTCTGCAGTGCAGGATTCTTAGCTCCCCTGCTCAGTACTGCTGTATAATGTGCTCCATGCTGCTGCACCTGGTAAGAGTTTCTCTCTCTGCAGTACAGGATTCTCAGCTACCCTGCTCAGTACTGCTGTATAATGTGCTCCATGCTGCTGCACCTGGTAAGAGTTTCTCTCTCTGCAGTGCAGGATTCTCAGCTACCCTGCTTAGTACTGCTGTATAATGTGCTCCATGCTGCTGCTTCTAAACATGTGATACTTAGAGACAAGACAGCAGGAATCCTTTGTATTTTGGGGTACTGTGTTTTGGACTTCATAGCAGCTCATCTCCACCCACTATCTCAGAGACAAGTGGAAAAGAGAGATAGAGCCTGCAGAGGGGAACACTGGATACACGCCATGTAATGGCAGGAGTGTTGTTACTCCTCATGTACAGGCACATGGCAGGACTCAGAAGGAGCACATGACCACCTGGGGCACCTGACTATTCTTCCGTCTTCTATACATGAATGGGGAACGGCCTCCTTACTGGTTTGCGGTTCAGTTTACAACATATAACACAACGTACATGTCTGATGTGACCTCAACAATGGCATTAAATGAAGAGGTGCCGGATCTACCACCCTCCTTCATAATCTCTTTCCTTCACTTGTGTTTGTTGGATCCTCAAGAGCCCTAGAAGGATCCTTCAAAGATCTACAATCATGAGAACAGCGATGACTGGGATTCCATCTACTACATTACAGGGAAACTCAACCTTTACTTGTCAAGACATATAGACCCCATATTGAGTCATTCATGTTCAACTCTGAAGATACAAGAAAGTGGTGTTCTCCTTTATTTTTATTATTTAACGCCCTTCAGCTCAATCTTGAGCCATAGTGACCTGATTTATGACCGATTTGTAGAAAGATGGATCTTGTGAAGCCTAGATAGATCTACCAGATTCTTCTCCAAACCTAGAAAGCTCCACCAGGATATTCTCAAAGTCTAGATCGGTCTACCAGGGTGTACTTCAAGCCTAGATAGGTCCACCAGGGTCTTCTCCAAGCCTAGATCGGTCCACCAGGGTGTACTTCAAGCCTAGATAGGTCCACCAGGGTCTTCTCCAAGCCTAGATCGGTCCACCAGGGTGTACTTCAAGCCTAGATCGGTCCACCAGGGTCTTCTCCAAGCCTAGATAGGTCCACCAGGGTCTTCTCCAAGCCTAGATAGGTCCACCAGGGTCTTCTCCAAGCCTAGATAGGTCCACCAGGGTCTTCTCCAAGCCTAGATAGGTCCACCATGGTCTTTTCCAAGCCTAGATCGGTCCACCAGGGTCTTCTCCAAGCCTAGATCGGTCCACCAGGGTCTTCTCCAAGCCTAGATAGGTCCACCAGGGTCTACTTCAAGCCTAGATCGGTCCACCAGGGTGTACTTCAAGCCTAGATCGGTCCACCAGGGTGTACTTCAAGCCTAGATTGGTCCACCAGGGTGTACTTCAAGCCTAGATCGGTCCACCAGGGTCTACTTCAAGCCTAGATCGGTCCACCAGGGTCTACTTCAAGCCTAGATCGGTCCACCAGGGTCTACTTCAAGCCTAGATAGGTCCACCAGGGTCTACTTCAAGCCTAGATCGGTCCACCAGGGTCTACTTCAAGCCTAGATCGGTCCACCAGGGTCTACTTCAAGCCGAGATCGATCCACCAGGGTCTACTTCAAGTCTAGATCGGTCCACCAGGGTGTACTTCAAGTTTAGATCGGTCCACCAGGGTCTACTTCAAGCCTAGATCGGTCCACCAGGGTCTACTTCAAGTCTAGATCGGTCCACCAGGGTGTACTTCAAGCCTAGATCGGTCCACCAGGGTCTACTTCAAGCCTAGATCGGTCCACCAGGGTCTACTTCAAGTCTAGATCGGTCCACCAGGGTCTGCTTCAAGCCTAGATCGGTCCACCAGGGTGTACTTCAAGCCTAGATCGGTCCACCAGGGTCTACTTCAAGTCTAGATCGGTCCACCAGGGTCTACTTCAAGCCTAGATCGGTCCACCAGGGTGTACTTCAAGTCTAGATCGGTCCACCAGGGTCTACTTCAAGTCTAGATCGGTCCACCAGGGTCTACTTCAAGTCTAGATCGGTCCACCAGGGTCTACTTCAAGCCTAGATCGGTCCACCAGGGTGTACTTCAAGCCTAGATCGGTCCACCAGGGTGTACTTCAAGCCTAGATCGGTCCACCAGGGTCTTTTCCACCGATATCTTGCCAGTATCAAGCCATCGGGTTGCTGGTCTTCCTCTTTGCCTTGTTCCTTCTATTCTTCCATGATGTCCTTCTGCAGTGATTTCAGTGTAGTCGTCATACCTTGGTGAATTCTCCTTTAGTCATTTAATCATAAAACAATCCCCACTTTGGACGTTGTGTCCAGGTGAATCCACCTCCGTTTCACCCATCGTCCGGTGGCTCGGGATCTTCTACTCTCTTGGGCGTCTTCATTGGTTCTTTCAGTATCTGATCGTTGATTGTTTCCTCAGATACAGCTATATCCGGCCGTGTTGATTTCATTACCTTTCTTTAAGTAGTTCAGTTTTCCTTCCCACCCCCTCGGCCCTCGCTCTACGTCTTCTCCGCTCGAGCATAAGACGATACATTAGTCTTCCATTACTTCTTCCCTCTCAGTCCTATCAATCGAAGATCACACCAAGGCTGAGCTCGAAGCCTCAATCAGCCACTAATTGTATTCATGCCAGTCCACCGGGACCGGAGCGAGTTACAGCGCCGCCTTCACTTAGAGGCCAATCTACTTAGTAACCACTTCTTTGATGGTCATAATGCAAAAAGTGGATTATGTGTAAAGTGAAATTATTGACCCACCGGAGTGAGAGCGAGATTACCCTGGAGCTGAAGGCCGGAGATGTAAAGATACAGCATGGAGAGATTGATACAATGTAACCCAATCAGTAAGAAAGTGTATGATGCTCCAAACACATCACAAGCTGAGTTCACAGGTGTGCTGCCGCCCTGCCGACTCTCAGGCCCTGAACCTCACCGCCGCTCTCATGAGTCCTCTCCTGCCAGCTCTCAGGTGAGGTCCCGTCTCCTGCCAGCCTCAGGTGAGGTCCGTCTCCTGCCAGCTCTCAGGTGAGGTCCTGTCTCCTGCCAGCCCTCAGGTGAGGTCCTGTCTCCTGCCAGCTCTCAGGTGAGGTCCTGTCTCTGTCCTGCAGCTCTCAGGTGAGGTCTGTCCCCTGCATCGGATCCCGTCTCCTGCCAGCCCTCAGGTGAGGTCCTGTCCTCTGCCAGCTCTCAGGTGAGGTCCCGTCTCCTGCCAGCCCTCAGGTGAGGTCCCGTCTCCTGCCAGCCCTCAGGTGAGGTCCCGTTCCTGCCAGCTCTCAGGTGAGGTCCTGTCTCCTGCCAGCCCTCAGGTGAGGTCCTGTATACTGCCAGCTCTCAGGTGAGGTCCCGTCTCCTGCCAGCCCTCAGGTGAGGTCCCGCCTCCTGCCAGCCCTCAGGTGAGGTCCCGCCTCCTGCCAGCTCTCAGGTGAGGTCCCGTCTCCTGTCAGCTCTCAGGTGAGGTCCCGTCTCCTGCCAGCCCTCAAGTGAGGTCCTGTATACTGCCAGCCCTCAGGTGAGGTCCTGTATACTGCCAGCCCTCAGGTGAGGTCCCGTCTCCTGCCAGCTCTCAGGTGAGGTCCCGTCTCCTGCCAGCTCTCAGGTGAGGTCCCGTCTCCTGCCAGCCCTCAGGTGAGGTCCTGTATACTGCCAGCCCTCAGGTGAGGTCCCGTCTCCTGCCAGCTCTCAGTTGAGGTCCCGTCTCCTGCCAGCTCTCAGGTGAGGTCCCGTCTCCCGCCAGCTCTCAGGTGAGGTCCCGTCTCCCGCCAGCTCTCAGGTGAGGTCCCGTCTCCCGCCAGCTCTCAGGTGAGGTCCCGTCTCCTGCCAGCACTCAGGTGAGGTCCCGTCTCCTGCCAGCTCTCAGGTGAGGTCCCGTCTCCTGCCAGCTCTCAGGTGAGGTCCCGTCTCCTGCCAGCCCTCAGGTGAGGTCCTGTCTCCTGCCAGCTCTCAGGTGAGGTCCCGTCTCCTGCCAGCCCTCAGGTGAGGTCCCGTCTCCTGCCAGCCCTCAGGTGAGGTCCTGTCTCCTGCCAGCTCTCAGGTGAGGTCCTGTCTCCTGCCAGCCCTCAGGTGAGGTCCCGTCTCCTGTCCGCTCTCAGGTGAGGTCCCGTCTCCTGCCAGCCCTCAGGTGAGGTCCTGTATACTGCCAGCCCTCAGGTGAGGTCCTGTATACTGCCAGCCCTCAGGTGAGGTCCCGTCTCCTGCCAGCTCTCAGGTGAGGTCCCGTCTCCTGCCAGCTCTCAGGTGAGGTCCTGTCTCCTGCCAGCCCTCAGGTGAGGTCCTGTATACTGCCAGCCCTCAGGTGAGGTCCTGTATACTGCCAGCCCTCAGGTGAGGTCCCGTCTCCTGCCAGCTCTCAGTTGAGGTCCCGTCTCCTGCCAGCTCTCAGGTGAGGTCCTGTCTCTTGCCAGCTCTCAGGTAAGGTCCCGTCTCCCGCCAGCTCTCAGGTGAGGTCCCGTCTCCCGCCAGCTCTCAGGTGAGGTCCCGTCTCCTGCCAGCTCTCAGGTGAGGTCCCGTCTCCTGCCAGCTCTCAGGTGAGGTCCTGTCTCCTGCCAGCTCTCAGGTGAGGTCCCGTCTCCTGCCAGCACTCAGGTGAGGTCCCGTCTCCTGCCAGCTCTCAGGTGAGGTCCCGTCTCCTGCCAGCTCTCAGGTGAGGTCCTGTCTCCTGTCAGCTCTCAGGTGAGGTCCCGTCCTCCTAAAAGTGGCAGCTCTGGAGGAGAAGATGAGCCACAATTGCCGTCAGAATCAGAACAATATAGAGGTGTTATCAGTCATTGTACAGGAGGAGGAGGTGAGCTGTGATATCATCTATTGTGAATGGTGGATCCTGTGTTATCTACTGTATATAGAGGTGTTATCAGTCATTGTACAGGAGGAGGAGGTGAGCTGTGATATCACCTATTGTGAATGGTGGATCCTGTGTTATCTACTGTATATAGAGGTGTTATCAGTCATTGTACAGGAGGAGGAGGTGAGCTGTGATATCACCTATTGTGAATGGTGGATCGTGTGTTATCTACTGTATATAGAGGTGTTATCAGTCATTGTACAGAGGAGAGGTGAGCTGTGATATCATCTATTGTGAATGGTGGATCCTGTGTTATCTACTGTATATAGAGGGGTTATCAGTCATTGTACAGGAGGAGGTGAGCTGTGATATCACCTATTGTGAATGGTGGATCCTGTGTTATCTACTGTTTATAGAGGTGTTATCAGTCATTGTACAGGAGGAGGAGGTGAGCTGTGATATCACCTATTGTGAATGGTGGATCCTGTGTTATCTACTGTATATAGAGGTGTTATCAGTCATTGTACAGGAGGAGGTGAGCTGTGATATCATCTATTGTGAATGGTGGATCCTGTGTTATCTACTGTATATAGAGGTGTTATCAGTCATTGTACAGGAGGAGGAGGTGAGCTGTGATATCACTATTGTGAATGGTGGATCCTGTGTTATCTACTGTATATAGAGGTGTTATCAGTCATTGTACAGGAGGAGGTGAGCTGTGATATCACCTATTGTGAATGGTGGATCCTGTGTATCTACTGTATATAGAAGGTTTATCAGTCATTGTACAGGAGGAGGAGGTGAGCTGTGATATCACCTATTGTGAATGGTGGATCCTGTGTTATCTACTGTATATAGAGGTGTTATCAGTCATTGTACAGGAGGAGGTGAGCTGTGATATCACCTATTGTGAATGGTGGATCCTGTGTTATCTACTGTATATAGAGGTGTTATCAGTCATTGTACAGGAGGAGGTGAGCTGTGATATCACCTATTGTGAATGGTGGATCCTGTGTTATCTACTGTATATAGAGGTGTTATCAGTCATTGTACAGGAGGAGGAGGTGAGCTGTGATATCACTATTGTGAATGGTGGATCCTGTGTTATCTACTGTATATAGAGGTGTTATCAGTCATTGTACAGGAGGAGAGGTGAGCTGTGATATCATCTATTGTGAATGGTGGATCCTGTGTATCTACTGTATATAGAGGTGTTATCAGTCATTGTACAGGAGGAGGAGGTGAGCTGTGATATCACCTATTGTGAATGGTGGATCCTGTGTATATCTACTGTATATAGAGGTGTTATCAGTCATTGTACAGGAGGAGGAGGTGACTGTGTATATCACCTATTGTGAATGGTGGATCCTGTGTTATCTACTGTATATAGAGGTGTTATCTCATTGTACAGAGAGGAGGTGAGCTGTGATATCACCTATTGTAATGGTGGATCCTGTGATATTACTGTATATAGAGGTGTTATCGTCATTGTACAGGAGGAGGAGGTGAGCTGTGATATCACCTATTGTGAATGGTGGATCTGTGTTATCTACTGTATATAGAGGTGTTATCAGTCATTGTACAGGAGGAGGTGAGCTGTGATATCACCTATTGTGAATGGTGGATCCGTGTTATCTACTGTATATAGAGGTGTTATCAGTCATTTACAGGAGGAGGTGAGCTGTGATATCACTATTGTGAATGGTGATCCTGTGTTATCTACTGTATATAGAGGTTATCAGTCATTGTACAGGAGGAGGTGAGCTGTGATATCACCTATTGTGAATGTGGATCCTGTGTATCTACTGTTATAGAGTGTTATCTCATTGTACAAGGAGGAGGTGAGCTGTGATATCACCTATTGTGAATGGTGGATCCTGTGTATCTACTGTATATAGAGGTGTTATCAGTCATTGTACAGGAGGGAGGTGAGCTGTGATATCACTATTGTGAATGGTGGATCCTGTGTATCTACTGTATATAGAGGTGTTATCAGTCATTGTACAGGAGGAGGTGAGCTGTGATATCACCTATTGTGAATGGTGGATCCTGTTTATCTACTGTATATAGAGGTGTTATCAGTCATTGACAGAGGAGGAGGTGAGCTGTGATATCACCTATTGTGAATGGTGATCCTGTGTATCTACTGTATATAGAGGTGTTATCAGTCATTGTACAGGAGGAGGTGAGCTGTGATATCACTATTGTGAATGGTGGATCCTGTGTTATCTACTGTATATAGAGGTGTTATCAGTCATTGTACAGAGGAGGAGCTGTGATATCACCTATTGTGAATGGTGGATCCTGTGATCTACTGTATATAGAGAGTTTATCAGTCATTGTACAGGAGGAGGAGTGAGCTGTGATATCATCTATTGTGAATGGTGGATCCTGTGTTATCTACTGTATATAGAGGTGTTATCAGTCATTGTACAGGAGGAGGGTAGCTGTGATATCACCTATTGTGAATGGTGGATCCGGTGTTATCTACTGTATATAGAGGTGTTATCAGTCATTGAACAGGAGGAGGAGGTGAGCTGTGATATCACCTATTGTGAATGGTGGATCCTGTGTATCTACTGTATATAGAGGTGTTATCGTCATTGTACAGGAAGAGGGTGAGCTGTGATATCACCTATTGTGAATGGTGGATCCTGTGTATTACTGTATATAGAGGTGTTATCATGTCATTGTAAAGGAGAGGAGGTGAGCTGTGATATCACCTATTGTGAATGGTGGATCCTGTGATATCTACTGTATATAGAGGTGTTATCTGTCATTGTACAGGAGGAGGAGGTGAGCTGTGATATCACCTATTGTGAATGGTGGATCCTGTGTTATCTACTGTATATAGAGGTGTTATCAGTCATTGTACAGGAGGAGGAGGTGAGCTGTGATATCACCTATTGTGAATGGTGGATCCTGTGTTATCTACTGTATATAGAGGTGTTATCAGTCATTGTACAGGAGGAGGTGAGCTGTGATATCACCTATTGTGAATGGTGGATCCTGTGTTATCTACTGTATATAGAGGTGTTATCAGTCATTGTACAGGAGGAGGTGAGCTGTGATATCACCTATTGTGAATGGTGGATCCTGTGTTATCTACTGTATATAGAGGTGTTATCAGTCATTGTACAGGAGGAGGTGAGCTGTGATATCATCTATTGTGAATGGTGGATCCTGTGATATCTACTGTATATAGAGGTGTTATCAGTCATTGAACAGGAGGAGGAGGTGAGCTGTGATATCACCTATTGTGAATGGTGGATCCTGTGATATCTACTGTGTATAGAGGTGTTATCAGTCATTGTACAGGAGGAGGTGAGCTGTGATATCACCTATTGTGAATGGTGGATCCTGTGATATCTACTGTATATAGAGGTGTTATCAGTCATTGTACAGGAGGAGGAGGTGAGCTGTGATATCATCTATTGTGAATGATGGATCCTGTGTTATCTATCAGTGTAATCTTGCCTGTGAAGATAATGAGTATACTGAGTGTTCACTACTGAACAGGGAGTTCGGTGTTAGATTTAGTGGCCAGGGATAAAGTCTTTAATGCCACGTCCTCTCTTACTTTTCCTCTGAGATCTGGACCAGGGCAGGATTGTAAAGGGTCATGATGGATGGTGGATGGCAGAGATATCGGTGGAGTATTGGGCACGACCCTGACAGCCCTACAGGTCACATCTGGGTCAGCAGCCGCTCATCATTATAGTGACAGCCATTAATGAGGATGAGGATGATACCAGGACATTAATGAGGACAAGTGCCCAGCATTTCATCAGTCAGGATCATGTGCAATAGATGAAGATTATGGGTCTCGGGTGCCGATCCTGGACCCCACAATGGTCACATATGCTGTGTAGTGCTGCTGGTCCTATGACCCCTCGCTCAGGGCTGCCCGTATCCTCAGCACAATATACTGTAATGCTCAGGTCCAGCACTCGGAGGGTTACATGCTGGAGGGGGGGGTCTTGTCGCCATCTCCTTGCTCCGGCATTTATCATTGTTAGGGACCTGTCTCTGCCTCATTCCTGCATCTCAGTTCACTTCTCATCACAGGGCACAAATCTCGCACCTTTAACCCCTGCCGTCCTGCACGGAAAGCCCGAGGGCCACTCCGGGGAGCCCAGGGGCCGGTGTCACCATAGCACCACGGGGTGAGCGTTACACAGGGTGCGGTGTGTATGGTCATACGGTGCCACCTGCACATGGTCAGGAGGGTATGGGTGCAGCCGTGTTACCACCGGAGCCCCCCGCCCGTCCCCCGAGATCAACACATGGAGACACAAATAAATGTTTTTTTCACCCGTGACTTGGACTTGTCACCAATTGATAAATGGCTCCAATTTGGAAGCTGCTTTAAGCCGTCATTCCTGATTAGAGTCCTGGTGTCCCGCAGGAAGCTCCACCGAGCCGGAGACATCGCTGATCATTTACAGGATGGTGAGGGAGGGTGACGAGGGTGACCGGAGAAGGGAGGACGGCGGTCAGGACCGGAGAAGGGGAGGACGGCGGTCAGGACCGGACCGGAGAAGGGGAGGACGGCGATCAGGACCGGACCGGAGAAGGGGAGGACGGCGATCAGGACCGACCGGAGAAGGGAGGACGGCGGTCAGGACCGGACCAGAGAAGGGGAGGACGGCGGTCAGGACCGGACCGGAGAAGGGGAGGACAGCGGTCAGGGGCCGACCGGAGAAGGGGAGGACGGTCAGGTCAGACCGGAGAAGGGGAGGACGGCGTTCAGGTCAGACCGGAGAAGGGGAGGACGGGTGAGGACGGACCAGAGAAGGGGGAGGACGGCGGTCAGGACCGGACCGGAGAAGGGGAGGACGGCGGTCAGGACCGGACGGAGAAGGGGAAGGACGGCGGTCAGGACCGGACCGGAGAAGGGGAGGACGGCGGTCAGGACCGGACCGAGAGAAGGGGGAGGACGGCGGTCAGGACCGGACTGGAGAAGGGGAGGACGGCGGTCAGGACCGGACTGGAGAAGGGGAGGACGGCGGTGGGGGTCAGACCGGAGAAGGGGAGGACGGCGGTTCAGG
This sequence comes from Allobates femoralis, assembly GCA_033576535.1. NCBI lineage: Eukaryota > Metazoa > Chordata > Amphibia > Anura > Aromobatidae > Allobates > Allobates femoralis. Next base: position 3,091,910 of record JARQOC010000003.1, on the reverse strand, counting down.
GCAGACCGGAGAAGGGGAGGACGGCGGTTCAGGATCAGACCGGAGAAGGGGAGGACGGCGTTCAGGGTCAGACCGGAGAAGGGGAGGACGGGGTCAGGACCGGAAGAGAAGGGGGAGGACGGCGGTCAGGACCGGACCGGAGAAGGGGAGGACGGCGGTCAGGACCGGACCAGAGAAGGGGGAGGACGGCGGTCAGGGACCGGAAGAGAAGGGGAGGACGGCGGTCAGGACCGGACTGGAGAAGGGGAGGACGGCGGTCAGGACAGGGCCGGAGAAGGGGAGGACGGCGGTCAGGAACCGGAGGAAAGGGGAGGACGGCGTCAGGTCCGACCGGAGAAGGGGAGGACGGCGTCAGGTCAGACCGGAGAAGGGGAGGACGGTGGTGAGGACCGACAGAGAAGGGGAGGACGGCGGTCAGGACCGGACCGGAGAAGGGGAGGACGGCGGTCAGGACCGGACCGGAGAAGGGGAGGACGGCGGTCAGGACCGGAGAAGGGGAGGACGGCGGTCAGGACCGGACCAGAGAAGGGGGAGGACGGCGGTCAGGACCGGACCGGAGAAGGGGAGGACGGCGGTCAGGACCGGACCGGAGAAGGGGAGGACGGCGATCAGGACCGGACCGGAGAAGGGGAGGACGGCGGTCAGGACCGGAGAAGTGGAGGACGGCGGTCAGGACCGGACCAGAGAAGGGGGGAGGACGGCGGTCAGGACCGGACCGGAGAAGGGGGAGGACGGCGGTCAGGACCGGACTGGAGAAGGGGAGGACGGCGGTCAGGACCGGACCGGAGAAGGGGAGGACAGAGGTCAGGACAGGACTGGAGAAGGAGAGGGACAGCGGTCAGGACTGGACCGGAGAAGGGAAGGACGGCGGTCAGGACCGGACTGGAGAAGGGGAGGACGGCGGTCAGGACCTGCCGCAAGAACGGTCAATAATTAACAGTGAGGAGCGGGAACGGACGATATCAAAACGAGAGCAGGATGGCCAATAATCAACAGCGAGACATGAATGGCCGATAATCAACAGCGGAGACAGGATGGACAATAATCAACAGCGAGACATGAATGGCTGATAATCAACAGCGAGACATGAATGGCGATAATCAACAGCGAGGCAGGAATGGACAGTAATCAACAGCGAGACCATGAGATGGCGATAATCAACAGCGGAGACAGGAATGGACAGTAATCAACAGCGAGAGAGGAATGGCCGATAATCAACAGCGAGACCATGAATGGCCGATAATCAACAGCGAGGCCAGGAATGGACGTAATCAACAGCGAGAGCAGGAACGGACGATAATCAACAGCGAGACCATGAATGGCCGATAATCAACAGCGAGACCAGGAATGGACAGTAATCAACAGCGAGAGCAGGAATGGCCGATAATCAACAGCGAGAGTGGGAATGGACGATAATCAACAGCGAGACCAGGAATGGACAGTAACCAACAGCGAGACCAGGAATGGACGATAATCAACAGCGAGAGCGGGAACAGCGGATAATCAACGGCGAGAGCGGGAACGGACGATAAACATCAACAACGAGAAGCGGGAACGGACTATAATCAACAGCGAGAGAGCGGGAATGGATGATAATCAACAGCCGAGAGGGGGAGAGGACGATAATCAACAGCGAGAGCGGGAATGGATGATAATCAACAGCGAGACATGAATGGCCGATAATCAACAGCGAGGCAGGAATGGACAGTAATCAACAGCGAGAGCAGGAATGGCCGATAATCAACAGCGGAGCCATGAATGGCGATAATCAACAGCGAGGCCAGGAATGGACAGTAATCAACAGCGAGAGCAGGAACGGACGATAATCAACAGCGAGGACATGAATGGCGATAATCAACAGCAAGGCAGGAATGGCCGATAATCAACAGCGAGACCAGGAATGGACAGTAATCAACAGCGAGAGCAGGAATGGCCGATCAACAGCGAGAGTGGGAATGGACGATAATCAACAGCGAGACCAGGAATGGACAGTAACCAACAGCGAGACCAGGAATGGACGATAATCAACAGCGAGAGCGGGAACAGCGGATAATCAACGGCGAGAGAGCGGGATCGGACAATAAACAACAACGAGAGCGGGAACGGACGATAATCAACAGAGAGAGCGGGAATGGATGATAATCAACAGCAAGAGCGGGAAAGGCGATAATCAACAGCGAGAGCGGGAATGGATGATAATCAACAGTGAGACCAGGAATGGATGATAATCAACAGCGAGAGACAGGAACGAACGATAATAAACAGCGAGAGCGGCGGAAAGGACGATAATAAACAGCGAGGGCGGGAAAGGACGATAATCAACAGCGAGAGCGGGAAAGGACGATAATAAACAGCGAGAGCAGGAATGGCGATAATCAACAGCGAGGAGGCGGGAAAGGACGATAATAAACGCGAGAGCAGGAATGGCCGATAATCAACAGCGAGAGCGGGAACGGGACGGATAATCAACAGTGAGAGCGGGAAACGGACGATAATCAACAGCAAGACCAGGAACAAGCCGATAATCAACAGCGTGAGAGCGGGAAAGGACGATAATCAGCAGTGAGAGCGGGAATGGATGATAATCAACAGCGAGAGGAGAACGGCCGATAATCAACAGCAGAGCAGGGGAACGTCCTATAAATAACAGTGAGAGCGGGAACGGACGATAATCAACAGCGAGATCGGGAATACGGACGATAATCAACAGCGAGATCGGGAACGGACGATAATCAACAGCGAGAGGAGAACGGACCGATAATCAACAGCGAGAGGAGAACGGCGATAATCAACAGCGAGAGTGGGGGAACGGCCGATAATCAACAGCGAGAGGAGAACGGCGATAATCAACAGCGAGAGCGGGAAAGGACGATAATCAACAGCGAGAGCGGGAATGGATGATAATCAACAGCGAGAGGAGAACGGCGATAATCAACAGCGAGAGTCAGGGGAACGTCCTATAAATAACAGCGAGAGCGGGAATGGATGATAATCAACAGCGAGGGCGGAGAACGGACGATAATCAACAGTGAGAGCGGGAACGGACGATAATCAACAGCAAGACCAGGAACAAGCCGATAATCAACAGCGAGAGCGGGAAAAGGACGATAATCAACAGTGAGAGCGGGAATGGATGATAATCAACAGCGAGAGGAGAACGGCCGATAATCAACAGCCAGAGCGGGAACGTCCTATAAATAACAGTGAGAGCGGGAACGGACGATAATCAACAGCGGAGAGCGGGAACGGACGATAATCAACAGCGAGATCGGGAAGGGACGATAATCAACAGCGAGAGGAGAACGGCCGATAATCAACAGCGAGAGGAGAACGGCCGATAATCAACAGCGAGAGCGGGAACGGCCGATAATCAACAGCGAGAGGAGAACGGCCGATAATCAACAGCGAGAGGAGAACGGCCGATAATCAACAGCGAGAGGAGAACGGCCGATAATCAACAGCCAGAGCGGGAACGTCCTATAAATAACAGTGAGAGCGGGAACGGACGATAATCAACAGTGAGAGCGGGAACGGACGATAATCAACAGCGAGAGCGGGAACGGACGATAATCAACAGTGAGAGCGGGAACGGACGATAATCAACAGCGAGAGCAGAAACGGACGATAATCAACAGCGAGAGCGGGAACGGACGATAATCAACAGCGAGAGCGGGAACGGACGATAATCAACAGCGAGAGCGGGAACGGACGATAATCAACAGCGAGAGCGGGAACGCACAATAATCAAAAGCAAGAGCGGGAATGGAAGATAATCAACGGCGAGAGCAGGAACGGAAGATAATCAACGGCGAGAGCAGGAATGACCGATAATCAGCAGAGAGCGGGAACGGACGATAATCAACAGCGAGACCAGGAACAGGCTGATAATCAACAGCGAGACAATGGTCAACAGCTTATCAACACATGAAATAATTTCATCAGGACACACAGACTATCATAAGACAAAAAGAGAATAAGCTCAAATTATGCGGGGGGGGGGGGGGGGTTCCGCCTCCTTTTCTGGCGTTATGATCTCCCTTGCACAATTGCCTAGGTGATGTGTCCCTCAGCCGCGCATGCACGATTGGCGATGACGCCAGTCGGGGGGCGGATACCACGCAAGGCGTAATTTCTGGTCACGAGGACGCTGCTTTCAGATATAAGGTGGCCTACCTCATTAGTAACCATCCCCTGATGAATTGACCATTGTGACACACAAGGTCACGAAACGTACGTTGGGGTGGTTATGGGGACTCTTCTCCTCCGGTGCAATAGGTGACAGGATAGGTCTCAATGGGTAACTGACATTATTGTTGTAACTGTTTATCTTCCTTGGCTCCACTTTGGCTTGATTGTAATAAATCCCTGCTGCAGCACCGTATTGAGGATTGTTATCCCGATGGATCACATGCACTTTATGTGTGGGTAATCCCATCTGCACACACAGACTGATGAAACAAGGGCCGGTCCAGGGACAGAGGGCTGTGGGTGACATGTACTGGTGTCCTCCTACTGGTGCGCCTCGCCGTATGGTGCACCACATTGTAGCAGACTAATGGCCATATAGGACAGCAGCGGTATCGGTGCCCGGCAGCATTTAGCAATGACTTATGATTGCGCAGGTCGACCCCCTACCACAAGACCGGTCCTGGTAGTGAGGGCACCTCCAGAGGACGGACACTGCTTGTGCCATTATATGATGAGGTATCACAGTATTGTCTACGGCCTAAGTGCTGGATCCGGTCAGATCACCACCATGTCCCCTACATATGGGGGGGTCCGTACCTTGGGTAATCTCTCAGGGTCTCCTGGATGCCGGGGGACCACCTTCTGTAATCTCTGGAAGCCGTAATCTATGGTAGGTTCATTCAGAGCTGGAAAGAAAGGAGATCAGTGATTAGAAGGGTCTCATGTGGGGCCCCCCGGGGTCCAAGATCGTCCCCCCAATCAGGAAGCATCTGAGAGGATGACCCAGAACCGACATTTGTACAAACTACTCATCAACTACATTAATACACAGTGCACACCTCATACCCTATCACCGCACACCTCATACCCTAGCACCGCACACATCACACCCTATCACCGCACACCTCATACCCTAGCACCGCACACATCACACCCTAGCACTGCACACATCACGCCCTAGCACCGCACACATCACACCCTAGCACCGCACACATCACACCCTAGCACCGCAGACATCACACCCAAGCACCGCACACATCACACCCTAGCACCGCACACATCACACCCTATCACCGCACACCTCATACCCTAGCACCGCACACATCATACCCTAGCACCGCACACATCACACCCTAGCACCGCACACATCATACCCTAGCACCGCACACATCACACCCTAGCACCGCACACATCATACCCTATCACCGCACACCTCATACCCTAGCACCGCACACATCATACCCTAGCACCGCACACATCATACCCTAGCACCGCACACATCACACCCTAGCACTGCACACATCACAACCCTAGCACTGCACACATCATACCCTAGCACTGCACACATCACACTCTAGCACTGCACACCTCATACCCTCGCACCGCACACATCACACCCTAGCACCGCACACATCACACCCTAGCACCGCACACATCATACCCTCGCACCGCACACATCACACCCTAGCACCGCACACATCATACCCTAGCACCGCACACATCACACCCTCGCACCGCACACATACACACCCTCGCACCGCACACATCATACCCTCGCACCGCACACATCACACCCTAGCACCGCACACATCACACCCTAGCACCGCACACATCATACCCTAGCACCGCACACATCATACCCTAGCACCGCACACATCATACCCTAGCACCGCACACATCACACCCTAGCACTGCACACATCATACCCTAGCACCGCACACATCACACCCTAGCACTGCACACATCAACCCTAGCACGCACACATCACACCCTAGCACGCACACATCACACCCTAGCACGCACACATCACACCCTACACTGCACACACACACCCTAGCACGCACACATACACTAGCACGCACACATCAACCCTATCACTGCACACATCAACTGCATGCACATCAACCCTAGCACTGCACACATCACACCCTACACTGCACACATCACACCCTAGCACCGCACACATCACCCTAGCACGCACACATCACACCCTAGCACTGCACACATCACCTATCAACCCACTAGCACCCACACATCATACCCTAGCACCGCACACATCACTACACTACCATACCTAGCGCACACATCACACCCTAGCACCACACACATACCCTAGCCCTAACACACCTACACGACACATCACACCCTAGCACGACAATCACTCACCCCTAGCACGCACACATCACACCCTAGCACCCACACATCATGCACACCACTAGCACGCACACATCACACCCTAGCACCGCACACATCACACCCTAGCACGCACACATCACACCCTAGCACCGCACACATCACACCCTAGCACCCACACACATCATACCCTAGCACGCACACATCACACCCTAGCACCGCACACATCACACCCTAGCACTGCACACATCACACCCTATCACTGCACACTCATACCTAGCACGACACATCAACCCTATGCACAGCACACATCACACCCTAGCACCGCACACATCACCTAGCACGACACATCACCCTACACTGCACACATCACACCCTAGCACCGCACACATCACACCCTAGCACTGCACAATCACACCCTACACTGCACACATCATACCCTACACCTACACTACATCACAACCCTAGCACCGCACACATCACACCCTACACGCACCACTCACATCCACATCCCTAGCACCGCACACATCATACCCTAGCACCGCACACCAACCCTACACTCACACTCTAAGCACACCTAGCACGCACACATCACACCCTAGCACTGCACACATCACACTACACTCACACTCATCCCTAGCACTGCACACCAACCTGCACCGCAACATCAACCCTAGCACCGCACACACATCTACACCCATACACCTGCACACACACTCACACCCTAGCACCGCACACATCACTACCCTAGCACGCACACATCACACCCTAGCACTGACACATCACACCCTACACACACATCACACCCTAGCACGCACATACCAGCACCACACATCACACCTAGCACTGCACACATCACACCCTACACGCACACATCATACCCTATCACCGCACACATCACACCCTAGCACGCACACATCATACCCTAGCACGCACACATCACACCCTAGCACCGCACACATCACACCCTAGCACCGCACACATCTCTACAACCCCCTAGCACCGCACACATCACACCCTAGCACTGCACACATCACACCTACACTGCACACATCATACCTAGCACTACACATCACCATCACTGCCACATCACACCCTAGCACACATCACACCCTACACCGCACACATCACACCCTAGCACCGCACACATCACACCCTAGATGCACCCACACACATCACACAACCTGCACGACACATCAACCCTACACGCACAATCAACCCTAGCACGCACACATCACACCCTAGCACGCACACATCATACCCTACTGCACACTACACATAGCAGACATCACCTAGCACCACACACATCACACCCTAGCACTGCACACATCACACACCTACACCTGCACCACACAATCAACCCTAGCACCGCACACATCACACCCTAGCACTGCACACATCACACCCTAGCACCGCACACATCACACTACACTGCACACATCATCCTAGCACCACACATCACACCCTAGCACGCACACATCACACCCTAGCACCGCACACATCACACCCTAGCACGCACACATCACACCCTAGCACTGCACACATCACTACCCTATCACGCACACATCACACCTAGCACTGCACACATCACACCCTAGCACTGCACACATCATACCCTAGCACCACACACATCAACCCTAGCACGCACACATCACACCCTAGCACTGCACACATCACACCCTAGCACCCACACATCACACCCTAGCACTGCACACATCACACCCTAGCACACATCACACCCTAGCACCCACACATCAACCTAGCACCGCACACATCACACCCTAGCACTGCACACATCACACCCTAGCACCGCACACATCAACCCTAGCACTGCACACATCATACCCTAGCACCACACATCACACCCTAGCACCACACACATCACACCTAGCACGCACACACATCACACCCTAGCACGCACACATCACACCCTAGCACTGCACACATCACACCCTAGCACCGCACACATCATACCTAGACCGCACACATCACACCCTAGCACCACACACATCACACCCTAGCACCGCACACATCACACCCTAGCAACGCACACATCACACCCTAGCACCGCACACATCATACCCTAGCACCGACACATCACACCCTAGCACCGCACACATACACCCTAGCCTGACACATCACACCCTACACTGCACACATCATACCCTAGCACTGTACACATACACCCTAGCACGACACATCAACCCTATCACTGCACACATCACACCCTAGCACCGCACACATCACACCCTAGCACTGACAATCATACCCTATCACTGCACACATCACCCTAGCACTGTACACATCATACCCTACACTGCACACATCACACCCTAGCACGCACACATCATACCCTAGCACTGCACACATCACACCCTAGCACTGCACACATCACACCCTATCACTGCACACACATCAACCCTAGCACTACACTCACCTACATGCACACATCACACCCTAGCACGCACACATCACACCCTAGCACTGCACACATCATACCCTATCACTGCACACATCACTACCCTAGCACGCACACATCACACCCTAGCACCACACATCACACCTAGCACGCACATCACACATCACACCCTAGCACCCACACATCACACCCTAGCACCGCACACATCACACCCTAGCACGCACACATCATACCCTAGCACCGCACACATCACACCCTAGCATGCACACATCATACCCTAGCACCACACACATCACACCCTAGCACTGCACACATCACACCCTAGCACCGCACACATCACACCCTAGCACCGCACACACACACACCTAGCACTGCACACATCATACCCTATCACTGCACACATCACACCTAGCACTGCACACATCACACCCTAGCACTGCACACATCACACCTAGCACCACACACATCACACCCTAGCACTGCACACATCACACCCTAGCACTGCACACATCACACCTAGCACAACACATCACACCCTAGCACCGCACACATCACACCCTAGCACACATCACACCCTAGCACCCCCCACACACATTCATTACCCTATGCACGCACACATCATACCCTAGCACTGCACACATCAACCAGCACGCCCTACCCTACCGCACACTCATCATACCCATACACCACACACATCACACCCTAGCACTGCACACATCACACCCTAAGCACACATCACACCCTAGCACCGCACACATCACACCCTAGCACCGCACACATCACACCCTAGCACCGCACCACATCACACCCTAGCACTGCACACATCACACCCTAGCACTGCACACATCACACCCTAGCACCTGACACATCACACCTAGCACTCACACACACCCTAGCACCGCACACATCACACCCTAGCACCGCACACATCATACCCTAGCACCGCACACATCACACCCTAGCACTGCACACATCATACCGCCATATGTGCCATGTGGCACTGCAATGTCCCGTTTTTATGCTCCGTTCTCAGATTGCTCTTGGATTTTTGGTTCTCATTAGTCCTGAGATGTCGGACACTGCACTATGCACCTACTACCCGGACTTGCACCTATGGTAGAAGGGCTCTACATTAACCCCCGGACTCTGCACCTATGGTATGGCGGGGCTCTACCATTAACCCCCCAGACTCTGCACCTATGGTATGGCGGGGCTCTACCATTAACCCCCCAGACTCTGCACCTATGGTATGGCGGGGCTCTACCATTAACCCCCCGGACTCTGCACCTATGGTATGGCGGGGCTCTACTATTAACCCCCCGACTCTGCACCTATGGTATGGCGGGGCTTACTATTAACCCCCGGACTCTGCACCTATGGTATGGCGGGGCTCTACTATTAACCCCCCGGACTCTGCACCTATGGTATGGCGGGGCTCTACTATTAACCCCCCGGACTCTGCACCTATGGTATGGCGGGGCTCTACCATTAACCCCCGGACTCTGCACCTATGGTATGGCGGGGCTCTACCATTAACCCCCTGGACTCTGCACCTATGGTATGGCGGGGCTCTACCATTAACCCCCTGGACTCTGCACCTATGGCAGGGCTTTACCATTAACCCCTGGACTCTGCACCTATGGCGGGGCTCTACCATTAACCCACTGAACTCTGCACCGATGGCGGGGCTCTACCATTAACCCCCTGGACTCTGCACCTATGGCGGGGCTCTAGCATTAACCCCCTGAACTCTGCACCAATGGCCAGGGCTCTACCATTAACCCCCCGGACTCTGCACCTACAGTATGGCAGGGCTCTACCATTAACCTCCGGACTCTGCACCTATGGTATGGCGGGGCTCTACTATTAACCCCCCCGGACTCTGCACCTATGGTATGGTGGGGCTCTACCATTAACCCCCGGACTCTGCACCATATGTTGGCGGGGCTCTACCATTAACCCCCGGACTCTGCACATTATGGCGGGGCTCTACCATTAATCCCCCGGACTCTGCACCTATGGTATGGCGGGGCTCTACCATTAACCTCCGGACTCTGCACCTATGGTATGGCGGGGCTCTACTATTAACCCCCGGACTCTGCACCTATGGTATGGCGGGGCTCTACCATTAACCTCCCGGACTCTGCACCAATGGTATGGCGGGGCTCTACTATTAACCCCCCGGACTCTGCACCTATGGCGAGGCTCTACTATTAACCCCCCGGACTCTGCACCTATGGTATGGCGGGGCTCTACATTAACCCCCCGGACTCTGCACCTAATGGTATGGCGGGGCTCTACATTAACCCCCGGACTCTGCACCTATGGTATGGCGGGGCTCTACTATTAACCCCCGGACTCTGCACCTATGGTATGGCGGGGCTCTACTATTAACCTCCCGGACTCTGCACCAATGGTATGGCGGGGCTTTACATTAACCCCCCGGACTCTGCACCTATGGTATGGCAGGGGCTCTACTATTAACCTCCCGGACTCTGCACCTATGGTATGGCGGGGCTCTACTATTAACCCCCATCTCACACACCACTAACCCCGGACTCTGCATCTATGGTATGGCGGGGCTTTACTATTAACCCCCCCGGACTCTGCACCTATGGTATGGCAGGGGCTCTACTATTAACCCCCCGGACTCTGCACCTATGGTATGGCGGGGCTCTACTATTAACCCCCGGACTCTGCACCTATGGTATGGCGGGGCTCTACTATTAACCCCCCCGGACTCTGCACCTATGGTATGGCAGGGCTCTACATTAACCCCCTGGACTCTGCACCTATGGTATGGCGAGGGCTCTACCATTAACCCCCCGGACTACTGCACCTATGGTATGGCGGGGCTCTACTATTAACCCCCCGGACTCTGCACCTATGGTATGGCGGGGCTCTACTATTAACCCCCGGACTCTGCACCTATGGGGCGGGGCTCTACCATTAACCCCCGGACTCTGCACCCTATGGTATGGCGGGGCTTTACCATTAACCCCCCGGACTCTGCACCTATGGTATGTGCAGGGCTCTACTATTAACCCCCCGGACTCTGCACCTATGGTATGGCGGGGCTCTGCATTAACCCCCCGGACTCTGCACCTATGGTATGGCGGGGCTCTGCCATTAACCCCCGGACTCTGCACCTTGGTATGGCGGGCTCTACCATTATCCCCCGGACTCTGCACCTATGGTATGGCGGGGCTCTACCATTAATCCCCCCGGACTCTGCACCTATGGTTGGGGGCTCTACATTAACCCCCCGGACTCTGCACCTATGGAGGGGCTCTACATTAACCCCCCTGGACTCTGCACCTATGGTATGGCGGGGCTCTACCATTAACCCCTGGACTCTGCACCTATGGCGGGGCTCTATCATTAACCCCCGGACTCTGCACCTATGGCGGGGCTCTACTATTAACCCCTTGGACACTGCAGTCTGGTGCTGTCTCTGGCCTTCTCTGCTCACGTCTGCAGTATTTTATATGATAACTTTTCCTTCCTCAATAATCTGTAATGCCGCCATGATTCGGGGGGGGGGGGGAAATTACACCGCCTCGTCCTCCTCCTCCTCCTCCTCCTCCTCGCTGCCACCCGATCCCACCAGGGACCCCATCCCCGGCCTGATGATTGATCGCCTGCTTTACACTAAACATATGTAACAAGACCCCCCACCACCACTAACCCCTGTGCCCCCCCTCCATATGCAGTAATGGGAATTGATTGGGACTTGTCAGGAGAGATGATCTATGTCATCCCAGGGCATTAACCCTTCACATTCGCCATGGGGGAGGGGGGGGGGATCAGGACCCTGCAGAGAGACAAGGAATCTGGGGGCCGCAGCTCCTGCACCGCTGATATCCAGTGATCAGTACAGACCAGGCCACATAGAGATACTGAGACATGGGATGACTTCCCCCTGTATCATCTGCCTTTCCATCCTCTGACATCTAGGCAGCTTTTGACAAGTCGAGGTACGGCAGGTCGGGGTACGGCAGGTCGGGGTACGGCAGATCGAGGTATGGCAGGTCGGAGTACGGCAGGTCGAGGTACGGCAGGTCAGAGTACGGCAGGTCAGAGTACGGCAGGTCAGAGTACGGCAGGTCAGAGTACGGCAGATCGAGGTACGGCAGGTCGAGGTACGGCAGGTCGGAGTACGGCAGGTCAGAGTACGGCAGGTCAGAGTACGGCAGGTCAGAGTACGGCAGGTCAGAGTACGGCAGGTCAGAGTACGGCAGGTCAGAGTACGGCAGATCGAGGTACGGCAGGTCGGGGTACGGCAGGTCGGGGTACGGCAGGTCGAGGTACGGCAGGTCGGAGTACGGCAGGTCAGAGTACGGCAGGTCAGAGTACGGCAGGTCGGGGTATGACAGATCAAGGTACGGCAGGTCAGAGTACGGCAGGTCAGAGTACGACAGGTCAGAGTACGGCAGGTCAGAGTACGGCAGGTCAGAGTACGGCAGATCGAGGTACGGCAGGTCGGGGTACGGCAGATCGAGGTACGGCAGGTCGGGGTACGACAGGTCGGAGTACGGCAGGTCGGGGTACGGCAGGTCGGGGTACGGCAGGTCGGGGTACGGCAGGTCGGGGTACGACAGGTCGGAGTACGGCAGGTCGGGGTACGGCAGGTCGGAGTACGGCAGATCGAGGTACGGCAGGTCGGGGTACGGCAGATCGAGGTACGGCAGGTCGGGGTACGACAGGTCGGAGTACGGCAGGTCGGGGTACGGCAGGTCGGGGTACGGCAGGTCGGGGTACGGCAGGTCGGGGTACGACAGGTCGGAGTACGGCAGGTCGGGGTACGGCAGGTCGGAGTACGGCAGATCGAGGTACGGCAGGTCGGGGTACGACAGGTTGGAGTACGGCAGGTCGGGGTACGGCAGGTCGGGGTACGGCAGGTCGGAGTACGGCAGGTCGGAGTACGACAGGTCGGAGTACGGCAGATCGAGGTACGGCAGGTCGGGGTACGGCAGATCGAGGTACGGCAGGTCGAGGTACGGCAGGTCGAGGTACGGCAGCTCGGAGTACGGCAGGTCAGAGTACGGCAGGTCGGAGTACGGCAGGTCAGAGTACGGCAGGTCAGAGTACGGCAGGTCAGAGTACGGCAGGTCAGAGTACGGCAGGTCAGAGTACGGCAGGTCGGGGTACGGCAGGTCGGAGTACGACAGGTCGGAGTACGGCAGATCGAGGTACGGCAGGTCGGGGTACGGCACGTCGAGGTACGGCAGGTCGGAGTACGGCAGGTCAGAGTACGGCAGGTCAGAGTACGGCAGGTCAGAGTACGGCAGGTCAGAGTACGGCAGATCGAGGTACGGCAGGTCGGGGTACGGCAGGTCGGGGTACGGCAGGTCGGAGTACGGCAGGTCGGAGTACGACAGGTCGGAGTACGACAGATCGAGGTACGGCAGGTCGGGGTACGGCAGGTCGAGGTATGGCAGGTCGGGGTACGACAGGTCGGAGTACGGCAGGTCGGGGTACGGCAGGTCGGGGTACGGCAGGTCGGGGTACGGCAGGTCGGGGTATGGCAGGTCGGGGTATGGCAGGTCGGGGTACGACAGGTCGGGGTACGACAGGTCGGAGTACGGCAGGTCAGAGTACGGCAGGTCGGGGTACGGCAGGTCGGGGTACGACAGGTTTGGGTACGACACGTCGGAGTACGGCAGGTTGGGGTACGACAGGTTGGAGTACAGGAGGTTGGAGTACAGGAGGTTGGAGTACAGCAGATCGGAGTATGACAGGTCGGAGTACGGCAAGTAGGGGTACGGGAGGTCAGAGTACAGCAAGTCGGGGTGCGGCAGGTCGGGGTACAACAGTAACTACCTATTCTTTCTACTTTGTATTCGTGGCTGGTTTTAGCTCACTTTGGTGTCTTTTTCTATCTCAGCACTCCTTCTCTATTTAGGTTTATTGCACTTCTTTCACTGATTCCTTAGGAGGTTCGAGAAACATTTGACAGCCTTTAAGGCAGACCGGGTCCGAGTAATCGCCTCATAGTCCGTGGTTAGATCTGTTCCAGCCTGCTCAGGGGCCACAAGGGACTTCAGGGTCGGGAACCTTAGTAAGTACAGGAACCTGAACCTTACTCTGTACAAGAACCTTAGTCTGTACAGGAACCATTTGGGTCAGTTACATTTCTTGGTGTTAGATCTATTTTCCTATGTGAGGTGCTATGCAATCATAACATGGAGAACATCCATCTATGTAAGCGGAAGATATCCAAAACAGTAAAGTGCAGCTTGTGGAGGTGTCCAGACCCGTTTTTTGTTGGGTCCACAGATATGACTGACAACATTCTAGTCCTCGACACTAGAAATGGTAAAAATTTGGAAGGAAACAAGCTCCAACATTCTGGAGGATCCACTGGTACCGCACCAGGAGTCAACACGATACCCACACACTAGATACAGAGTGTCATGTCTCGAGATTTGATCCGGTGGGCCTGTGTATTGGGGTGTTCTTCCCTATCTGCTGATCCACAGCAGGTTCACCTTCGGTCCAGGTGTCTATTTACTGTTAGCCTTACTTTAGTCTTTTTAGGCTAGCATGTGTTTCCATTTGTTCATTTTATTTGCCCAATCATCTTCCGAGTGTAGCTATTTATACCTTCCCCTTACTGCTCTTTCCTGCTGGAGATATTCTGAAGTGGATCTTGCTTGGAGTTTCAGCCATATTTCCATTTGTTATGCCAGTCACTGGGTTATTTTGTTTGCATTCCACCGAATGAGGCAATAGGTGGCCTTCCCTTATAACAGTAAGTACCTAGTCTTTCCACTTTGGATTTGTGGATGGTTTTATCTCACTTTGGGGTCTTTTTCTATCTCAGCACTCCTTTCCTATATAGATTTATTGCACTCCTTTCACCAGTTTCTTAGGAGATTTAAGAATCGCTGATGACCTTTTAGGCGGTCCAGGTTCGAATAGTCACCACATAATCTGTGATTAGGACTGTTCCAGCCTGCTCAGGGGCCACAAGGGACTGCAGGGTCAAGAATCTTAGTCTGTACAGGACCTTAGTTTGTACAAGATCCTTAGTCTGTACAGGAACCTCAGTTTGTACAAGAATCTTAGTCTGTACAGGAACCTCAGTTTATACAAGAATCTTAGTCTGTACAGGAACCTCAGTTTGTACAAGAATCTTAGTCTGTACAGGAACCTCAGTTTGTACAAGAATCTTAGTCTGTACAGGAACCTCAGTTTGTACAAGAATCTTAGTCTGTACAGGAACCTCAGTTTATACAAGATCTTTAGTCTGTACAGGAACCTTAGTTTATACAAGATCCTTAGTCTGTACAGGAACCTCAGTTTATACAAGATCCTTAGTCTGTACAGGAACTTTAGTTTATACAGGAACTGTCTGGTTAAGTTGCCGTTTTTAGTGTTAGACCTATTCTCCCGTGTGAGGTGCTACACAATCATAACATCAAGAACGAAAATCTATGTAAATGGAAGATATCCCAAAAGGCAAAGTGCAGCTCGTAGAGGTGTCCACAGATAGGACTGAGAATATTCTAGTGCTTGAGAGGAGGCTGGAGGCGTCAATGTCCAAACAGTCACATAATGGAAGACGGTAGAAGGGATTGCAGAATGTTCCACCACTGGGTATGGGTGGCATCAATTTTCAGGGCGTGTTCCCCCGGGTGTTCACCTCTTGGCCCTTGGATCTACACAGATGGTGGTGACATTTCCTGGATTCTTCCTCTCCTGTCTTGGATTAATGATCTCGCTCGTTTTTCATATTCCATCCACCGCTCTGTAAAACATTCTGCAGCAAGAATAATATCTGCTAATAATTGGAAGCACATGTTGTAACAATAGAAACAAGATCTCTGCGAGAACCGGAGCAAGTCGGGACTCGCTGGCCAATCCGGCCGGAAAGAAAGAAGAATACTGGCCAAAAATGACTGACTCCATGAGCGGTGCGGGCCGGCGGAGGAGCGGCGGACAGGGTGGTATCCCATAATGAGCCGCACTGGGGAAACGGCTACAGCGGAAGGATTCCAGGCAAAGCAATTAATATCCTGTTAACAGCTGCTCTTCACACATTGCACCGCTCCTCCAAGACGTCTCTGGATAGTTCACGATCCTGGGGCTCGGCCAAGTTATAAGATCCAGATCCCATCAACCACGATTATCAGGAGATCCAGCAGAATCCATGGGACCACAGACACCTTTATATCATATCATATCCACAGGGGCAGTATTATAGTAGTTATATTCTTGTATATAGGAGCAGTATTATAGTAGTTATATTCTTGTGCATAGGAGCAGTATTATAGTAGTTATATTCTTGTATATGGGGGGCAGTATTATAGTAGTTATATTCTTGTACATAGGAGCAGTATTATAGTAGTTATATTCTTGTATATAGGAGCAGTATTATAGTAGTTATATTCTTGTACATAGGGGCAGTATTATAGTAGTTATATTCTTGTATATAGGGGCAGTATTATAGTAGTTATATTCTTGTTCTTGGGGGCAGTATTATAGTAGTTATATTCCTGTATATAGGGGCAGTATTATAGTAGTTATATTCTTGTATATAGGAGCAGTATTATAGTAGTTATATTCTTGTATATAGGAGCAGTATTATAGTAGTTATATTCCTGTATATAGGGGCAGTATTATAGTAGTTATATTCTTGTACATAGAGGTAGTATTATAGTAGTTATATTCTTGTATATAGGAGCAGTATTATAGTAGTTATATTCTTGTATATAGGGGCAGTATTATAGTAGTTATATTCTTGTACATAGGGGCAGTATTATAGTAGTTATATTCTTGTACATAGGAGCAGTATTATAGTAGTTATATTCTTGTATATAGGGGCAGTATTATAGTAGTTATATTCTTGTATATAGGGGTAGTATTATAGTAGTTATATTCTTGTATATAGGGGCAGTATTATAGTAGTTATATTCTTGTATATAGGGGCAGTATTATAGTAGTTATATTCTTGTATATAGGGGCAGTATTATAGTAGTTATATTCTTGTATATAGGAGCAGTATTATAGTAGTTATATTCTTGTACATAGGAGCAGTATTATAGTAGTTATATTCTTGTATATAGGAGCAGTATTATAGTAGTTATATTCTTGTACATAGGGGCAGTATTATAGTAGTTATATTCTTGTATATAGGGGCAGTATTATAGTAGTTATATTCTTGTTCTTGGGGGGCAGTATTATAGTAGTTATATTCTTGTATATAGGGGCAGTATTATAGTAGTTATATTCTTGTACATAGGGGCAGTATTATAGTAGTTATATTCTTGTATATAGGAGCAGTATTATAGTAGTTATATTCTTGTATATAGGAGCAGTATTATAGTAGTTATATTCTTGTACATAGGAGCAGTATTATAGTAGTTATAGTCTTGTATATAGGGGCAGTATTATAGTAGTTATATTCTTGTATATAGGAGCAGTATTATAGTAGTTATAGTCTTGTATATAGGGGCAGTATTATAGTAGTTATATTCTTGTATATAGGAGCAGTATTATAGTAGTTATATTCTTGTATATAGGGGCAGTATTATAGTAGTTATATTCTTGTATATAGTGGCAGTATTATAGTAGTTATATTCTTGTATATAGGGGCAGTATTATAGCAGTTATATTCTTGTACATAGGAGCAGTATTATAGTAGTTATATTCTTGTATATAGGGGCAGTATTATAGTAGTTATATTCTTGTATATAGGGGCAGTATTATAGTAGTTATATTCTTGTATATAGGAGCAGTATTAATAGTAGTTATATTCTTGTATATAGGGGCAGTATTATAGTAGTTATATTCTTGTATATAGGAGCAGTATTATAGTAGTTATATTCTTGTATATAGGGGCAGTATTATAGTAGTTATTTTCTTGTACATAGGAGCAGTATTATAGTAGTTATATTCTTGTATATAGGGGCAGTATTATAGTAGTTATATTCTTGTATATAGTAGCATTATTATAGTAGTTATATTCTTGTATATAGGACCAGTATTATAGTAGTTATATTCTTGTTCTTGGGGGGCAGTATTATAGTAGTTATATCTTGTATATAGGGCAGTATTATAGTAGTTATATTCTTGTATATAGGAGCAGTATTATAGTAGTTATATTCTTGTATATAGGGGCAGTATTATAGTAGTTATATTCTTGTATATAGGGGCAGTATTATAGTAGTTATATTCTTGTATATAGGAGCAGTATTATAGTAGTTATATTCTTGTATATAGGAGGAGTATTATAGTAGTTATATTCTTGTATATATGAGCAGTATTATAGTAGTTATATTCCTGTATATAGGGGCAGTATTATAGTAGTTATATTCTTGTATATAGGAGCAGTATTATAGTAGTTATATTCTTGTATATAGAGGCCGTATTGTAGTAGTTATATTCTTGTATATAGGGGCAGTATTATAGTAGTTATATTCTTGTATATAGGAGCAGTATTATAGTAGTTATATTCTTGTATATAGGGGCAGTATTATAGTAGTTATATTCTTGTATATAGGGCAGTATTATAGTAGTTATATTCTTGTATATAGGAGCAGTATTATAGTAGTTATATTCTTGTACATAGGGCAGTATTATAGTAGTTATATTCTTGTACATAGGAGCAGTATTATAGTAGTTATATTCCTGTATATAGGGAGCAGTATTATAGTAGTTATATTCTTGTATATAGGAGCAGTATTATAGTAGTTATAGCCTTGTATATAGGGCAGTATTATAGTAGTTATATTCTTGTATATAGGAGCAGTATTATAAGTAGTTATATTCTTATATATAGGAGCAGTATTATAGTAGTTATATTCTTGTATATAGGGGCAGTATTATAGTAGTTATATTCTTGTATATAGGAGCAGTATTATAGTAGTTATATTCTTGTATATAGGAGCAGTATTATAGTAGTTATATTCTTGTGTATAGGAGCAGTATATATAGTAGTTATATTCTTGTATATAGGGGCAGTATTATAGTAGTTATATTCTTGTATATAGGAGCAGTATTATAGTAGTTATATTCTTGTATATAGGGGCAGTATTATAGTAGTTATATTCTTGTACATAGGGGCAGTATTATAGTAGTTATATTCTTGTACATAGGAGCAGTATTATAGTAGTTATATTCTTGTAATAGGGGCAGTATTATAGTAGTTATATTCTTGTACATAGGGGCAGTATTATAGTAGTTATATTCTTGTAATAGGAGCAGTATTATAGTAGTTATATTCTTGTACATAGGGCAGTATTATAGTAGTTATATTCTTGTTCATGGGGGCAGTATTATAGTAGTTATATTTTCATATACATGGATAACTTTTCTGCTGCAGACACAGGACCCGGCAGTGTCATCTTCTCTTTTCCAGACGATTCTTCTTCCTGATTTCACTAATCTATATTGTGACCCCTCTGAGCCCCGATGAGACACAATGGGTCACAGTTAGGATCTGTCCATTTCTACTGCTCCGGGGACGGGCATGAAGGCGGAGTTATCGGGGTACAGGTAGAAGGCGGAGTTATCGGGGTCAGTCATGGTGTTACGGGCTATGAAGGCGGAGTTATCAGGGTCAGTCGGGGGACGGGCAGAAGGCGGAGTTATCGGGGTCAGTCGGGGGACGGGCAGAAGGCGGAGTTATCGGGGTCAGTCGGGGGACAGGGCAGAAGGCGGAGTTATCGGGGTCAGTCGGGGGGAACTTGGGTGCAGAAGGCGGAGTTATCGGGGTCAGTCGGGGACGGCATAAGGCGGAGTTATCGGGGTCAGTCGGGGGACGGGCAGAAGGCGGAGTTATCGGGGTCAGTCGGGGGACGGGCAGAAGGGGAGTTATCGGTGTCAGTGGCTGGGGGATTACTGTCAGTGGTCTCTCACAGGAACTTCATGTATTTGTCAATGAAACGTAACAACTGACGGAATGTTTACAATTGTCGGTCAGTTACCATAGAAACGGACGACTGATAGAGTGAAGAATACTGAAGAGGAAAATGTGAAAGCCCATGAAGCGTGCGTCTCTGTATCTGATATTACAGCATTTCTCACCGGTGTAGACGAACCTCCCGGGCGCGCCTTTACAGAAGTGCTTGGATTTGTAGGACAGCGTCACCTCCACCACACCGGGGATGTGTCTGGGGGGCGTCTGGACTCTGATAGCATGGGGGGTGATGAGCTGTGGAGAGGAACCATCAGAGGGAGGAAAGCGGAGACCCCAAATCATCATGATATTGACAGACATGATTGTATTATGTGGACGAGGAGAAATCCTATCCGGTAAAATCCCCGAGTACAGACGAGGTGGAAGATGGGATATAATGACAGGGCAGTGCCGGACCCCTGTGTGTGACTGCCGGACACCTGTGTGTGACTGCCGGACCCCGTGTGTGACTGCCGGACCCGTGTGTGTGACTGCCGGACCCGTGTGTGTGACTGCCGGACCCCTGTGTGTGACTGCCGGAGCTCGTGTGTGACTGCCGGACCTCGTGTGTGACTGCCGGACCTCGTGTGTGACTGCCGGACCTCGTGTGTGACTGCCGGACCTCGTGTGTGACTGCCGGACCTCGTGTGTGACTGCCGGACCTCGTGTGTGACTGCCGGACCCCTGTGTGTGACTGCCGGACCCCTGTGTGTGACTGCCGGACCTCGTGTGTGACTGCCGGACCTCGTGTGTGACTGCCGGACCCCTGTGTGTGACTGCCGGACCTCGTGTGTGACTGCCGGACCTCGTGTGTGACTGCCGGACCCCTGTGTGTGACTGCCGGAGCTCGTGTGTGACTGCCGGACCCCTGTGTGTGACTGCCGGACCTCGTGTGTGACTGCCGGACCTCGTGTGTGACTGCCGGACCCCTGTGTGTGACTGCCGGACCTCGTGTGTGACTGCCGGACCTCGTGTGTGACGGCCGGACCCCTGTGTGGTGACTGCCGGACCTCGTGTGTCACTGCGGACCTCGTGTTGTCACTGCCGGGACCCCTGTGTGTCACTGCCGGACCCTGTGTGTCACTGCGGACCCTGGGGTGTGACTGCCGGACCCTGTGTGTGACGTGCCGGACCCCTGTCTGTGACTGCCGGACCTCGTGTGTGACTGCCGGACCTCGTGTGTGACTGCCGGACCCCGTGTGTGACTGCCGGACCTCGTGTGTGACTGCCGGACCTCGTGTGTCACTGCCGGACCCCTGTGTGTCGACTGCCGGACCCCTGTGTGTCACTGCCGGACCCCTGTGTGTCACTGCCGGACCCCTGTGTGTGACTGCCGGACCCCTGTGTGTGACTGCCGGACCTCGTGTGTGACTGCCGGACCTCGTGTGTGACTGCCGGACCTCGTGTGTGACTGCCGGACCCCTGTGTGTCACTGCCGGACCCCTGTGTGTCACTGCCGGACCCCTGTGTGTCACTGCCGGACCCCTGTGTGTGACTGCCGGACCCCTGTCTGTGACTGCCGGACCTCGTGTGTGACTGCCGGACCTCGTGTGTGACTGCCGGACCCGTGTGTGACTGCCGGACCCCTGTGTGTGACTGCCGGACCTGTGTGTCACTGCCGGACCCCTGTGTGTCACTGCCGGACCCCTGTGTGTCACTGCCGGACCCTGTGGTGACTGCGACCCCTGTGTGTGACTGCCGACCTGTGTGACTGCCGACCCCTGTGTGTGACTGCTGCCGAGTAACGAGACCCCTGTGTGTGACTGCGACCCTGTTTGACTGCAGACCCCTGTGTGTGACTGCCAGACCTGTGTGTGACTGCCGGACCCTGTGTGTGACTGCCAGACCCTGTGTGTGACTGCGACCAGAGACAACTGCAGCCCCATACGTGTGATACAAGACCCCCATCACTCACCTCACTCCACACCAGCATGGTGCCAAACACAACTTGAAGGCCATCGAAGAAATGATCCCCGATGAGGATGACGGTGGCCCCGCCGGTGGTCCAGCCCTCGCTGGGACTGATGGCTTTGATACAGGGAGTGGCTGCTGCGGACACATGGGAGAGATCAGTAGTAACAGACTTAGGTGATGTTCACACAGGGAGTATCGGGTCACAGACACCACTGCACCAAATCCACTGCTTATGGCAGAAAAATGCACCCAAAAAAACACAATGCAGTCCTCGCATCTGCGGCCGCCAACAAAACCGGGGCCAGCAGCTTTTTTTTTTGCCGCTGCAAGTGTCCCATGGACAATGCATGGGGCGTGCCGCAAGGGCGACCGTCAGGCGACAGATGGGGTAAATCTACCGGATCTGTCGCAATCAGCGAAAAACGGTGATGAGAAAGGGGCAAATAGGTGATAGCAAACGAGGAATACACAAGAGGGGACTGTGGCTGGGTCAGGGGAGGCGCACACTGGAGGGTGAGGCTGTAGAGGACGCTCCCCGGCTGTGGCTGGGTGAAGTCAGGGGGAGGCGCACACTGGAGGGTGAGGATGTAGAGGACGCTCCCGGCTGTGGCTGGGTGAAGTCAGGGGAGGCGCACACTGGAGGGTGAGGATGTAGAGGACGCTCCCCGGCTGTGGCTGGGTGAAGTCAGGGGGAGGCGCACACTGGAGGGTGAGGATGTAGAGGACGCTCCCCGGCTGAGACTACAACATTAGTCATAATACAGAATAAACAGCATCACGGAAACCTTCCGATATCGGTAATGCAAACCCCGAGGATGCCCCCGTGTCCCCCTGATTGCCAACAAGACAGGAACCATTCCTGATGACAATGTGAGCAGCAAAGCCTCAGATCTCCAGTCACAGAGCAAAAAACGCTCAATAAAAAGCTGCAATAATCAACAACATAAAGCAGCAGCGTGTGAACAAGTCCCAACAGTCTGCCATTGTCCTGTAATCCGGATTATGAGAAGACCCCGGAAGGTGCAGTCACCACTATGGGCGATGGGTCGGGTTCAGACCTCCAGGACACACAATATACACACGCACCTTCTGACGGGTCCAGCCTCCGCGCGCGCCGTCCATGCTTCGAGTTATTGTGTACAAACATGTTATCCGACACAGCGAGGACATGTCCGTCCACATTCACCGTAGTGGAAATCACGACCTGTGACACAAAGCGAGGAAAGAGGATGAGCAGAGAACAAGAGAGGGGAGAGGACGAGAGAGGAATAGAGAGGATGAAAAAGGATGAGAGAACAAGAGAGGATGAGAAAGAACGAGAGAGGATGAGAAAGGACAAGAGAGGATGAGAAAGGACAAGAGAGGATGAGAAAGGACAAGAGAGGAGAGCGGACCAGAGAGGATGAGAAAGAACGAGAGGACAAGAGTGGAGGAGAGGAGAGAGGACCAGAGAGGACGAGAGAGGATGAGAAAGGACAAGAGAGGATGAGAAAGGACAAGAGAGGATGAGAAAGGACAAGAGAGAATGAGAAAGGACAAGACAGGAGAGCGGACCAGAGAGGATGAGAAAGAACGAGAGGACAAGAGTGGAGGAGAGGAGAGGAGAGAGGACCAGAGAGGATGAGAGAGGATGAGAAGGGAGGAGAGAGGGACGAGAAAGGACGAGAGAGGACGAGAAAGTACGAGAGAGGACGAGAAAGGACGAGAGATGACGAGAAAGGACGAGAGAGGACGAGAAAGGACGAGAGAGGACGAGAAAGGACGAGAGAGGACGAGAAAGGACGAGAGAGGACGAGAAAGGACGAGAGAGGACGAGAAAGGACGAGAGAGGATGAGAAAGGACAAGAGAGGACGAGAAAGGACAAGAGAGAACGAGAAAGGACAAGAGAGGACGAGAAAGGACAAGAGAGGACGAGAAAGGACAGAGAGGACGAGGAGGAGAGAGGACGAGGGACGAGGAGGAGTAGAGAGGACGAGAGAGGAGTAAAGAGGACGAGAGAGAGGAGTAGAGAGGACGAGAGAGGAGTAAAGAGGACGAGAGAGGAGTAGAGAGGACGAGAGAGAGGAGTAGAGAGGACGAGAGAGAGGAGTAGAGAGGACGAGAGAGGAGTAGAGAGGACGAGAGAGAGGAGTAGAGAGGACGAGAGAGAGGAGGAGACAGGACGAGAGAGAGGAGACAGGACGAGAGAGAGGAGACAGGACGAGAGAGAGGAGACAGGACGAGAGAGAGGAGAGGACAGGACGAGAGAGAGGAGACAGGACGAGAGAGAGGAGACAGGACGAGAGAGAGGAGACAGGACGAGGGAGGAGACAGGACGAGAGAGAGGAGACAGGACGAGAGAGAGGAGACAGGACGAGAGAGGAGACAGGACGAGAGAGGAGGGGACAGGACGAGAGAGAGGAGACAGGACGAGAGAGAGGAGACAGGACGAGAGAGAGGAGACAGGACGGAGAGAGAGGAGAGAGAGGACGAAGAGAGAGGAGACAGGACGAGAGAGAGGAGACAGGACGAGAGAGAGGAGACAGGACGAGAGAGAGGAGACAGGACGAGAGAGAGGAGACAGGACGAGAGAGAGGAGACAGGACGAGAGAGAGGAGACAGACGGACGAGGAGAGAGGAGAAGGGACGAGAGAGGAGAGAGAGGAGAGAGAGAGGAGAGAGGACGAGAGAGGAGAGAGAAGACGAGAGAGGAGAGAGAGGACGAGAGAGGAGAGAGAGGACGAAGAGACGAGAGGGAGAGGACGAAGAGAGGAGAGGGGAGAGGACGAGAGAGAGAGAGAGAGGACGAGAGAGGACGAGAGTGAGAGTGAGGACGAGAGAGGAGAGAGAGGAGAGAAGGACGAGAGAGAGGACGAGAGAGAGACGGAGGAGAGGAGAGGACGAAGAGATAGAGAGGACGAGAGAGAGGAGAGAGAGACGAGAGAGGACGAGGAGTGAGGACGAGATGGATGTGAGGACGAGAAAGAGAGGAAGAGGAGAGAGGATGAGAGCGGATGAGAGAGAGGAAGAGGGACGAGAGGATGGACGAGGTACTAGGAAGCAGAAACGACTGAAAATAGACGGATACTGAGCGATGAGAAGGAGAGGAGAGAGACATGACGTGTCCTACAGAAAGCAAGCAGTACTCATGAATATATGTAACTACTAGCAAGAGGGGGAAATGTGCCGGAACCGAGGCATCTAGCTGGTTGACACTGCAGTTTCTCACCTGATCAGGTTTATCGGTTTGTGAACCAGAAGCACAAGAGGAGGAGCAGGAAGGACCAGGAGACTGAAGGAGCCAGTGAGTGAGCACGAGAGGACCCTGAGAGAGTACCAGGGGGACCAGGAGAGAACCAGAGGACGGAGGAGCCATGAGAGGAATCAGGAGAGGAGCCTGGAGAGGAGCCAGGAGAGGAACCAGGGGAGGAATTAGGAGAGGAGCCAGGGGAAGAGCCAGGAGAGAAGCCAGGAGAGGAATCAGGAGGGAACTAGGAGAGGTACTAGGAGAGGAGCCAGGAGAGGAATCAGGAGAGGTACTAGAAGAGGTATTAGGAGAGGAACTAGGAGAGGTACTAGGAGAGGAGCCAGGGGAGGAGCCAAGAGAGGAGCCTGGAGAGGAATCAGGAGAGGAACTAGGAGAGGAATCAGGAGAGGAAATAGAAGAGGTATTGGAGAGGAGCCAGGGGAGGAGCCAAGAGAGGACCCAGGGGAGGAGCCTGGAGAGGAATCAGGAGAGGAACTAGGAGAGAAGCCAGGGGAGGAGCCAGGAGAGGAGCCAGGAGAGGAATCAGGAGAGGAATCAGGAGAGGAGCCAGGGGAGGAATTAGGAGAGGAGTCAGGAGAGGAACCAGGAGAGAAGCCAGGAGAGGAACTAGGAGAGGAATCAGGAGAGGAACTAGAAGAGATACTAGGAGAGGAGCCAGGGGAGGAGCCAGGAGAGGAGCCAGGAGAGGAGCCAGGAGAGGAATCAGGAGAGGAACTAGGTGAGGTACTAGGAAACACAAGGAGAGGAATCAGGAGAGGAACTAGAAGAGGTACTAGGAGAGGAGCCAGGGGAGGAGCCAAGAGAGGAGCCAGGAGAGGAATCAGGAGAGGAACCAGGAGAGGAACCAGGAGAGGAACCAGGAGAGGAACTAGGAGAGGAATCAGGAGAGGAACTAGAAGAGATACTAGGAGAGGAGCCAGGGGAGGAGCCAGGAGAGGAACTAGAAGAGATACTAGGAGAGGAGCCAGGGGAGGAGCCAGGAGAGGAGTCAGGAGGAGAACCAGGGGAGGAACTAGAAGAGATACTAGGAGAGGAGCCAGGACAGGAGCCAGGAGAGGAGCCAGGGGAGGAACCAGAAGAGGAGCCAGGGGAGGAGCCAGGAGAGGAGCCAGGACAGGAGCCAGGACAGGAGCCAGGTGAGGAACCAGGGGAGGAGCCAGGTGAGGAGCCCGGAGAGGAGCCAGGAGAGGAGCCAGGAGAGGAGCCAGGAGAGGAACCAGAAGAGGAACCAGAAGAGGAACAAGGAGAGGAGCCAGGTGAGGAGCCAGGTGAGGAGCCCGGAGAGGAGCCCAGAGAGGAGCCCGGAGAGGAGCCCGGAGAGGAGCCCGGAGAGGAGCCCGGAGAGGAGCCAGGAGAGGAGCCAGGAGAGGAGCCAGGAGAGGAACCAGAAGAGGAGCCAGGAGAGGAGCCAGGAGAGGAGCCAGGAGAGGAGCCAGGTGAGGAGCTTGGAGAGGAACCAGGAGAGGAGCCAAGAGAGGAGCCCGGAGAGGAGCCAGGAGAGGAACCAGGGGAGGACCAGGGGAGGAGCAAGGTGAGGAGCCAGGATAGGAATCAGGAAAGGAATCAGGAGAGGAGCCAGGAGAGGAGCCAGGAGAGGAACAAGGAGAGGAGCCAGTAGAGGAGCCCAGGAGAGGAGCCAGGAGAGGAGCCAGGAGAGGAGCCCAGAGAGGAGCCAAGAGAGAAGCCAGGAGAGAATCAGGACAGGAGCCAGGAGAGGAACTAGGAGAGGAGCCAGAAGAGGAATCAGAGAGGTACTAGTAGTGAGCCAGGAGAGGACAGGAGAGGAACTAGGAGAGGAGCCAGGAGAGGAGCCAGGAGAGGAATCAGGAGAGGAGCCAGGAGGAAACCAGGAGAGGAACTAGAAGAGTATACTAGGAGAGGAGCCAGGGAGGAGCCAGGAGAGGAGCCAGGGAGGAGCCAGGAAGGAACCAAAGAGGAGCAGGAGTGGACCACGAAGGAGCCAGGGGAGGACCAGTAGAGAGCCAGGGAGGAGCCAGGGAGGAACCAGGAGAGAACCAGGATAGGACCATGAGGGGAATCAGGAGGAGCCGCAAGAGGAACCAGGAGAGGAGCCAGGAGAGAAGCCAGGAGACGAATCAGGAGAGGAACTAGGAGAGGTACTAGGAGAAGAGCCAGGAGAGGAATCAGGAGAGGAACTAGAGAGGTACTAGGAGAGGAATCAGGAGAGGAACTAGAAGAGGAGCCAGGGGAGGAGCCTGGAGAGGAGCCAGGAGAGGAATCAGGAGGGGAACTAGAAGAGATACTAGGAGAGGAATCAGGAGAGGAGCCTGGAGAGGAGCCAGGAGAGGAACCAGGGGAGGAATTAGGAGAGGAGCCAGGGGAAGAGCCAGGAGAGAAGCCAGGAGAGGAATCAGGAGAGGAACTAGGAGAGGTACTAGGAGAGGAGCCAGGAGAGGAATCAGGAGAGGTAGTAGGAGAGGAGCCAGGAGAGGAATTAGGAGAGGAACTAGGAGAGGTACTAGGAGAGGAGCCAGGGGAGGAGCCAAGAGAGGAGCCGGGGAGGAGCCTGGAGAGGAATCAGGAGAGGAACTAGGAGAGGAATCAGGAGAGGAAATAGAAGAGGTATTGGAGAGGAGCCAGGGGAGGAGCCAGGAGAGGGGCCAGGGGAGAGCAGTGAGAGCTTGGAGAGGAACCAGGAAGGACAAGAGAGACCTGGAGAGGACCAGGAGAGGAACCAGGGCGGACCAGGTGAGGAGCCAGGGAGGAGCCAGGAGAGGAATCAGGAAAGGAATCAGGAGAGGAGCCAGGAAGGAACAAGGAGAGGAGCCAGTAGAGGAGCCAGAGAGGAGCCAGAGAGGAGCCAGGAGAGGAGCCAGGAGAGGAGCCAGAGAGGAGCCATAGAGAGAAGCCAGGAGAGAATCAGGACAGAATCAGGAGAGGAACTAGGAGAGGACCAGAAGAGGAATCAGGAGAGGTACTAGTAGTGGAGCCAGGGAGGAGAATCAGAGAGGAACTAGGAGAGGAGCCAGGAGAGGAATCAGGAGAGGAGCCAGGAGGAGAACAGGAGAGGAACTAGAAGAGATACTAGAAGAGATACTAGGAGAGGAGCCAGGGGAGGAGCCAGGAGAGGAGCCAGGGGAGGAGCCAGGAGAGGAACCAGAGAGGAGCAGGAGTGGAGCCACGAAAGGAGCCAGGGAGGAGCCATAGAGCCAGGGAGAACCAGGAGAGAAACCAGGATAGGAGCATGAGGGAATCAGGGAGGAGCACAAGAGGAGGCAGGAGAGGAACCAGGGAGGAGCCGCAAGAGGAACCAGGAGAGGAGCCAGGAGAGAAGCCAGGAGACGAATCAGGAGAGGAACTAGGAGAGGTACTAGGAGAAGAGCCAGGAGAGGAATCAGGAGAGGAACTAGAAGAGGTACTAGGAGAGGAACTAGGAGAGGAGCCAGGGGAGGAGCCTGGAGAGGAGCCAGGAGAGGAATCAGGAGGGGAACTAGAAGAGGTACTAGGAGAGGAATCAGGAGAGGAGCCTGGAGAGGAGCCAGGAGAGGAACCAGGGGAGGAATTAGGAGAGGAGCCAGGGGAAGAGCCAGGAGAGAAGCCAGGAGAGGAATCAGGAGAGGAACTAGGAGAGGTACTAGGAGAGGAGCCAGGAGAGGAATCAGGAGAGGTACTAGAAGAGGTACTAGGAGAGGAGCCAGGAGAGGAATTAGGAGAGGAACTAGGAGAGGTACTAGGAGAGGAGCCAGGGGAGGAGCCAAGAGAGGAGCCAGGGGAGGAGCCTGGAGAGGAATCAGGAGAGGAACTAGGAGAGGAATCAGGAGAGGAAATAGAAGAGGTATTGGAGAGGAGCCAGGGAGGAGCCAAGAGAGGACCCAGGGGAGGAGCCTGGAGAGGAATCAGGAGAGGAACTAGGAGAGAAGCCAGGAGAGGAGCCAGGAGAGGAGCCAGGAGAGGAATCAGGAGAGGAATCAGGAGAGGAGCCAGGGGAGGAATTAGGAGAGGAGTCAGGAGAGGAACCAGGAGAGAAGCCAGGAGAGGAATCAGGAGAGGAACTAGGTGAGGTACTAGGAGAACACAAGGAGAGGAATCAGGAGAGGAACTAGAAGAGGTACTAGGGAGGAGCCAGGGGAGGAGCCAAGAGAGGAGCCAGGAGAGGAGCCAGGAGAGGAATCAGGAGAGGAATCAGGAGAGGAATCAGGAGAGGAACTAGAAGAGATACTAGGAGAGGAGCCAGGGGAGGAGCCAGGAGAGGAGCCAGGAGAGGAATCAGGAGAGGAGCCAGGGGAGGAGCCAGGAGAGGAGCCAGGAGAGGAGCCAGGAGAGGAACTAGAAGAGATACTAGGAGAGGAGCCAGGGGAGGAGCCAGGAGAGGAGTCAGGAGGAGAACCAGGGGAGGAACTAGAAGAGATACTAGGAGAGGAGCCAGGGGAGGAGCCAGGAGAGGAGCTAAGGAGAGGAGCTAAGGAGAGGAACCAGAAGAGGAGCCACGAAAAGAGCCAGGAGAGGAGCCAGGAGAGGAGCCAGGGGAGGAGCCAGGGAAGAACCAGGGGAGGAGCCAGGGGAGGAATCAGGAGAGGAACTAGGAGAGGTACTAGGAGAGGAGCCAGGAGAGGAATCAGGAGAGGAACTAGGAGAGGAGCCAGAAGAGGAGCCAGAAGAGGAACCAGAAGAGGAACCAGAAGAGGAGCCACGAAAGGAGCCAGGAGAGGAGCCAGGGGAGGAGCCAGGGGACGAGCCAGGGGAAGAACCAGGGGAGGAACCAGGAGAGAAACCAGGATAGGAGCCACGAGAGGAATCAGGGGAGGAGCCACAAGAGGAGGCAGGAGAGGAACCAGGGGAGGAGCCACAAGAGGAACCAGGAGAGGAACCAGGGGAGAAGCCAAGAGAGGGACCAGGAGAGGAACCAGGGGAGGAGCCAGGAGAGGAGCCAGGAGAGGAGCCACGAGAGGAACCAGGAGAGGAACCAGGAGAGGAACCAGGGGAGGAGCCACAAGAAGAGGCAGGAGAGGAACCAGGGGAGGAGCCACAAGAGGAGGCAGGAGAGGAACCAGGGGAGGAGCCACAAGAGGAACCAGGAGAGGAGCCAGGAGAGAAATCAGGAGAGGAGCCTGGATGAGGAGCCACGAGAAGAACCAGGAGTGTCTCCAAAACTCAAAACAGGTGTCAATCTTTCACTTATAGTTTTTCTCTGCAGGTTCCTCTCCTGGTTTTGACACACAAACCTGATCAGGGAAAAACTGCAGTGTGAAACAAGCCTTAGGGTACCTTTACATGTCGCAATATTGCATGCAATTTCACTTGCAACTTACTGGTTGCAGTGAAATCATGGACACATTGTTCTATTTTGTTGCTGTGTACAAATGTAACAATGTGTCCATGATTTCACTGCAACCAGTAAGATGCAAGTGAAATTGCATGCAATGTTGCGACATGTAAAGGTACCCTTAGGGTCCGGCGGATCCGAACATAAAAACGCATCTGCCGCAAGTGCTGCCAGCGAAAAAAATCGCCGCGGGCAAAACCACCAGGGTGCAAGCCCCCTTACTCAGTTAATTCACATATCTCCTCCAGCCCCTCACATATCTGTCAGGGCTGGGATCCACCTGGTCCCCCCTCCCCGTTCCCTGGAGCTAATTGTTATAACAGCACCGGACTCCCGGAAGCTCCCGTGATCTGTCAGCAGCTGCTCTCATGGCTGCCCGGCCTCCCCGCGGGCTGTGACTGTGGAGAGCGGCGAAGTGCAGCGGCTGCTCTGTGCAACAGGACCTGTGATGATGTCACATGGAGGCGAGGGGTCAAGGGGCGCATCACATGCAGGATCAGGGAATGATCCTGTTCACACTGGCCGGTTTGATAGTGATGTGTGAACCTATCCGGAACACAAGGTGTTAAATGTGAGAGTGAGTGCTGTAGATCTGATACATTCATGAGCCTAATGAGCGGCTGTGAGTGGCTCCTGAGATCGATGAGGCCCTGAGGAAAGTAATGGGTGCTGATTGCTGACAGCCCAGGTGGGTGTGTCAGGTGGGTGTGTCCTGAGTAATGGCAGCCCAGCTGAATGAGTCAGTGTGGGAGTGGCAGGCACGATAAGAGCCTGCCAGCTGAGTGATTGAGAGGACACAGACTTGTGTGAGATCAGCTCAGACCAGAGGTGGACAGAGTTCTGAGATCAGTCAGCCTGAGTCCAGAGAGAGAGGCAGATCCAGTCTGTGTGAGGGACTGAGTGATAGTCCAGACCGCCATGATGAGAGATGGTGAAGGGAGCAAGCTAGCTCCATGCCGAGGCTTAGGACCGAGGTCGTAACAGCACCTGGAGGGGGAAGTCATGGCTGAACCCGGTGGATACTGGTCCGGGCGTGGGGTTAGACACGTCCGGGAAAGGAGCCCCTGGGGGACACGTGACCCAGGTAGCGATACCCGGATCCGTGCCCGGTAAGAAAAGCAGTTCCCGTATGCTTGTGTGAGCTGTGCACCTTGTGCGTGAAATGTTCCAGGCGGGCATAGCCGCCCTGAGGTCCGACTGGAGAGTCAGGAAGGGACCTGTTGAACTATGTGTATATGTTATGGCTTAGATAGAAAGGCCATGTGCGGAGTCTGTGGGAGAGACCCAGCTGGAGTGGATGATATTGGAGGCGTTCCGGTCCCTGTGGGACGAGAGGGAGGCTTGGCCTGCTGCTGCGGCGGGTACCTGTCCTTCAACCACGCCTCTAATGGTGTGGGTGTCCTGTGGCCAGACACAGGGGTCACGAAGGCTCCTAGAAGGGACCATGGCTGATCCGAGTAGGGTTCTACTCAGACGCAGGGTACAGTCGTCGACCTGGAGACCTGCCACGAGATAGAGGTTTGGTGGCGACTGGTGGCCCGTACCGTGGTGAGTAGGCCATGGTGACGCATGGTTAGCCCGGATTCTATGGTTGACCAGGTCCCTGTTATGGTCATGGAGGAGCCACAGTCCATGGTTGGATTATGATGGGCTGTGAGCGGGTGTAAGGATACATGGGATCCATGGATATTGTAGTGATGGGATCACATTGTGGGTTAATTGGTCAAGGTGGACGCAGCCACGCATTGGGACCCACAGGGCCCGTTGATACATTTATCAGTTTACCCTATATATATATATATAGTAGTGTGTAAAGTGTAGATAGGCCGGAGGCCGTAGCCACACGGGAGCTTTTAGTAGGAGCTCCAATGGGGACAGAGAGGTGGTGACAGGTCCCGGGTTACTATATAGACGTTATGTGCAATAAGTGTTATGTAATGTTTATGTAATGTATGGTGTATTATGTAGTGTTTATAATCAATGTGATATGTGTCACACATGCTACCCGGGTTATGTGTATTAATATGTGAAAAATAAACGGGTAGACATTGGTTAACTTATAAACACGTGTTTTGTCGTTATGCAAGCGGGTTCCCCGGGTGCTACCTCAATATATAGCGCCTATATATTCCGCAGGGCTTTACAATACAGAAGTTCATATACAAGCAGTCATAGGTAACAATAAAAATATACAATACAGTAAGTAATTAGAGAGTCAATGCAAAAAATATCACTAAAGAGATCTACACTAAATATTAAAGCAGGAGGTGGAGGACTATGGGGGTGCATTATAATATATGGAGGGCTATGGAGGTGCATTATAATATATAGAAGAATATTAGGGGACTATGAGGTGATTTAATATATATATGGAGAGATTATATTGGAGACTAATTTATACTGTATGGAAACCATTATAATATATGGAGGACTCTATACTTTATGCAGGGCTATTTGAGGGCTGTATTGGGGCCATTATACAGTGTGAAGAGGTGTAGGGGCAATTATACTGTATGTAGGTCCATTATATTGTATGGAGGGCTGTATGGGGGTCACAGTTGGAGATCATACTGTGGCAGGACGGTTGAGGGGGTACATTCAGGTCATTGTACAGGGCACGTGGAGGAATTCACTGGACGGGGGATCATACAGTGTTTGTGGGCACTTTTGTTGGCACCATACTTTATGGGGCAATGATAAGGGAATCTAGAGGCTTCAATAGGAGAAGAATTAATATGTAAGGGCAGCAAAGTTGTGAGATATGTATTTATGTGACCCAGCCAAATATTCTTTTTTGGGGGGCCCAATTAGAACTTCTGTTCCGGGGGCCCCATGATTTCTCTGTGGCCTCTGCTGCAGGATGCATTGTCCCTCTGCTGCAGGACTGATTGGCCATATCTTACACCCCAGGTCCAGTGCGCCCCTTGGTACATACAGGCATCCAGCCATGTTTCTCCTGAGCGGCGGTTGGTCATTGGCGCTCGTCCTCCTTCCCGCTCCCATATACTTTGCTCAACGTAATTGAAAGGCCCCTGCTATTGGCTCGGCAGCCAGTGTCGGCGCTTGTGATGGTCAGACAGCCAGTGTGCGGCGCTTGTGATTGGCTCTGGACAGCCCAGTGTGCGGCGCTTGTGATTGGTTGGACACCGTGTGCGCGCTTGTGATGGCTTGGACAGCCCAGTGTGCGGCGCTTGTGATTGGCTATGTGTTGGAGGAGGGTCTGTTGGAGGAGACGCTCCATTTTACCAGCTTAGTGCAGTGGCGGCTTGTTGAAGCTTGAACTGCAGGTGGTTGTATGTGTGTGTGGACGGTGCGCTATGGTGGACAGGTCTGACTAGTCAGACAATATGTTGGCAACCAGTGCTGCCTCCTGTGCTATAAGGATGGATGACTGTGTCTACAGGAGCACAGCTCTGCCGCCATCATTGTGTGTCTGGAGCTTGTGACAAGCCGCCATTGCCAGTAATGATCCTTGTTCTGGATTCTTCTGTGTGGTTCTTGTATGTGCGTGTGATGGCGCTGACATCCTTGTTCTGGATTCCTCTGTGTGGTTCTTGTATGTGCGTGTGATGGCGCTGACATCCTTGTTCTGGATTCCTCTGTGTGGTTCTTGTATGTGCGTGTGATGGCGCTGACATCCTTGTTCTGGATTCCTCTGTGTGGTTCTTGTATGTGCGTGTGATGGCGCTGACATCCTTGTTCTGGATTCCTCTGTGTGGTTCTTGTATGTGCGTGTGATGGCGCTGACATCCTTGTTCTGGATTCCTCTGTGTGGTTCTTGTATGTGCGTGTGATGGCGCTGACATCCTTGTTCTGGATTCTTCTGTGTGGTTCTTGTATGTGCGTGTGATGGCGCTGACATCCTTGTTCTGGATTCTTCTGTGTGGTCCTTGTATGTGCGTGTGATGGCGCTGACATCCTTGTTCTGGATTCCTCTGTGTGGGTTCTTGTATGTGCGTGTGATGGCGCTGACATCCTTGTATTTGGATATCTTTTTTCTATTTCTTTAAATTAAAATGGCCACTATTGTCCTCATTTTTACAGGATGAATCTCTATGCACCAGATTTATTTCTACACATTTAAAACATTTACTAGGTTGGGGCGCCATTTTGCAGCTCGCCTCAGACAGCAGAGGCCAGGGTCACCCTCGGTCCAATATCGCTTCGATGTTTAACAACCGTCCTATCACACCCTTATTTGTATATGTTTGAGCAAACGGTTTGGCTTAAAATAGGTGTGGCTTTACAATGGGTGTGGCTTTACAGTGGGTGTGGCTTTACAGTGGGTGTGGTTTCCCTACACCCAAACACAGAACCTGTTGTTAAAAATGTGAATCCCCCCCTGCTGTGGCCCCTCTCTACCAGGGGTGTAACCTGAGGCCCTCTGACCTTCACTGTACAACCCCTTACTCCTAGTAAACCTCCGATCCATGGTTACCTCTGTCCTCCCCGATGTATAACCTCCAGTCCACCACCAGTGGCGTATTTTCCCAGGAACAAAAGTGAGAATATATCATAGTCCATCGCTGGGTGTGTATCTGGGTCCAGTCTCTGGTGTCGCTGGGTGTATATCTGGGTCCGGTCTCTGGTGTCGCTGGGTGTATATCTGGGTCCGGCCTCCGGTGTCGCTTGGTGTATATCTGGGTCCGGCCTCCGGTGTCGCTGGGTGTATATCTGGGTCCGGCCTCCGGTGTCGCTGGGTGTATATCTGGGTCCGGCCTCTGGTGTCGCTGGGTGTATATCTGGGTCCGGTCTCCGGTGTAGCTGGGTGCGTTTCTGGGTCCGGCCTCCGGTGTCGCTGGGTGTATATCTGGGTCCGGCCTCCGGTGTCTCTGGGTGTATATCTGGGTCCGGCCTCCGGTGTCGCTGGGTGTATATCTGGGTCCGGTCTCCGGTGTAGCTGGGTGCGTTTCTGGGTCCGGCCTCCGGTGTCGCTGGGTGTATATCTGGGTCCAGTCTCCGGTGTCGCTGGGTGTATATCTGGGTCCAGTCTCCGGTGTCGCTGGGTGTATATCTGGGTCCGGTCTCAGGTGTCGCTGGGTGTATATCTGGGTCCAGTCTCCGGTGTCGCTGGGTGTATATCTGGGTCCGGCCTCCGGTGTCTCTGGGTGTATATCTGGGTCCGGCCTCGGTGTCGCTGGGTGTATATCTGGGTCCGGTCTCCGGTGTCGCTGGGTGGATATCTGGGTCCGGCCTCCGGTGTCGCTGGGTGGATATCTGGGTCCGGCCTCCGGTGTCGCTGGGTGGATATCTGGGTCCGGCCTCCGGTGTCGCTGGGTGGATATCTGGGTCCGGCCTCCGGTGTCGCTGGGTGGATATCTGGGTCCGGCCTCCGGTGTCGCTGGGTGGATATCTGGGTCCGGCCTCCGGTGTCGCTGGGTGGATATCTGGGTCCGGCCTCCGGTGTCGCTGGGTGGATATCTGGGTCCGGCCTCCGGTGTCGCTGGGTGGATATCTGGGTCCGGCCTCCGGTGTCGCTGGGTGGATATCTGGGTCCGGCCTCCGGTGTCGCTGGGTGG
The DNA here is from genome assembly GCA_033576535.1 of Allobates femoralis. Lineage (NCBI taxonomy): Eukaryota > Metazoa > Chordata > Amphibia > Anura > Aromobatidae > Allobates > Allobates femoralis. The sequence continues at coordinate 3,055,300 of JARQOC010000003.1, read as the reverse complement.
ATATCTGGGTCCGGCCTCCGGTGTCGCTGGGTGTATATCTGGGTCCGGCCTCCGGTGTCGCTGGGTGTATATGTGGGTCCGGCCTCCGGTGTCTCTGGGTGTATATCTGGTTCCGGCGCCCGGTGTAGTTGGGTGTGTTTCTGGGTCCGGCGCCCGGTGTAGCTGGGTGTGTTTCTGGGTCCGGCCTCCGGTGTGTCGCTGGGTGTGTTTCTGGGTCCAGTCTCCGGTGTCTCTGGGTGTATATCTGGGTCCGGCGCCAGGTGTAGCTGGGTGTGTTTCTGGGTCCGGCGCCCGGTGTAGCTGGGTGTCTATCTGGGTACGGCGCCCGGTGTAGCTGGGTGTGTTTCTGGGTCCGGCGCCCGGTGTAGCTGGGTGCGTTTCTGGGTACGGTGCCCGGTGTCGCTGGGTGTGTTGCTGGGTGCGTTTCTGGGTACGGTGCCCGGTGTAGCTGGGTGTGTTTCTGGGTCCGGCGCCCGGTGTAGCTGGGTGTGTTTCTGGGTCCGGCGCCCGGTGTAGCTGGGTGTGTTTCTGGGTCCGGCGCCCGGTGTAGCTGGGTGCGTTTCTGGGTCCGGCGCCCGGTGTAGCTGGGTGCGTTTCTGGGTACGGTGCCCGGTGTAGCTGGGTGTGTTTCTGGGTACGGTGCCCGATGTAGCTGGGTGTGTTTCTGGGTCCGGCCTCCGGTGTCTCTGGGTGTATATCTGGTACGGCGCCCGGTGTAGCTGGGTGTGTTTCTGGGTCCGGCGCCCGGTGTAGCTGGGTGCGTTTCTGGGTACGGTGCCCGGTGTCGCTGGGTGTGTTTCTGGGTCCGGCGCCCGGTGTAGCTGGGTGCGTTTCTGGGTACGGTGCCCGGTGTAGCTGGGTGTGTTTCTGGGTCCGGCGCCCGGTGTAGCTGGGTGTGTTTCTGGGTCCGGCGCCCGGTGTAGCTGGGTGTGTTTCTGGGTCCGGCGCCCGGTGTAGCTGGGTGTGTTTCTGGGTCCGGCGCCCGGTGTAGCTGGGTGCGTTTCTGGGTACGGTGCCCGGTGTAGCTGGGTGTGTTTCTGGGTACGGTGCCCGATGTAGCTGGGTGTGTTTCTGGGTCCGGCCTCCGGTGTCTCTGGGTGTATATCTGGTCCAGCGCCCGGTGTAGCTGGGTGTGTTTCTGGGTACGGTGCCCGATGTAGCTGGGTGTGTTTCTTGGTACGGTGCCCGATGTAGCTGGGTGTGTTTCTGGGTCCGGCCTCCGGTGTCTCTGGGTGTATATCTGGTCCAGCGCCCGGTGTAGCTGGGTGTATATCTGGGTCCGGCGCCCGGTGTAGCTGGGTGTGTTTCTGGGTCCGGCGCCCGGTGTAGCTGGGTGTGTTTCTGGGTCCGGCGCCCGGTGTAGCTGGGTGTATATCTGGGTCCGGCGCCCGGTGTAGCTGGGTGTGTTTCTGGGTCCGGCGCCCGGTGTAGCTGGGTGTGTTTCTGGGTCCGGCCTCCGGTGTAGCTGGGTGTATATCTGGGTCCGGCGCCCGGTGTAGCTGGGTGTGTTTCTGGATCCGGCGCCCGGTGTAGCTGGGTGTATATCTGGGTCCGGCCTCCGGTGTAGCTGGGTGTGTTTCTGGGTCCAGCCTCCGGTGTAGCTGGGTGCGTTTCTGGGTCCGGCGCCCGGTGTAGCTGGGTGTGTTTCTGGGTCCAGCCTCCGGTGTAGCTGGGTGTATATCTGGGTCCGGCCTCCGGTGTAGCTGGGTGTATATCTGGGTCCGGTCTCCGGTGTCGCTGGGTGTATATCTGGGTACGGCGCCCGGTGTCTCTGGGTGTGTTTCTGGGTCCAGCCTCCGGTGTAGCTGGGTGTATATGTGGGTCCAGCCTCCGGTGTAGCTGGGTGCGTTTCTGGGTCCGGCGCCCGGTGTAGCTGGGTGTGTTTCTGGGTCCAGCCTCCGGTGTAGCTGGGTGTATATCTGGGTCCGGCCTCCGGTGTAGCTGGGTGTGTTTCTGGGTCCGGCCTCCGGTGTAGCTGGGTGTGTTTCTGGGTCCGGCGCCCGGTGTAGCTGGGTGTGTTTCTGGGTCCAGCCTCCGGTGTAGCTGGGTGTATATCTGGGTCCGGCCTCCGGTGTAGCTGGGTGTGTTTCTGGGTCCGGCCTCCGGTGTAGCTGGGTGTGTTTCTGGGTCCGGCGCCCGGTGTAGCTGGGTGTGTTTCTGGGTCCAGCCTCCGGTGTAGCTGGGTGTATATCTGGGTTCGGCGCCCGGTGTAGCTGGGTGTGTTTCTGGATCCGGCGCCCGGTGTAGCTGGGTGTATATCTGGGTCCGGCGCCCGGTGTGTTTCTGGGTTCGGTGCCCGGTGTAGCTGGGTGTGTTTCTGGGTCCGGCGCCCGGTGTGTTTCTGGGTTCGGTGCCCGGTGTAGCTGGGTGTGTTTCTGGATCCGGCGCCCGGTGTAGCTGGGTGTATATCTGGGTCCGGCGCCCGGTGTTGGAGCCTCCAGGTCCAGTTCGGCGTCCTCACACATCACACCGGTGACCCGCGGTGTCAGACCCGGCAGGATCGGGGCTCGCACTTCTACATGCAGGAATGTAAATGAAGTGGGAGCTAATCACGTTAGATGTCATAATTATCAGCTCTTTAAGAAGCCCCTAATGAGCAGACGGCCCCCGCTGTGAGCAAACAGTGAAGATCCTGCTCACATCCAGCAACCCAGGACTTAACCCTTCCAGCACCGCACAGTAACAGCGTGTGTGTTATATGGGGGACAGGGTATATCGTATTCTGTAATAACCCTCAAATCTGGATACAGCCTGCAGTGTAAATCATGGTGGAAGATGCACAGGTGGCCACGTCCAGAACTGGTCAGAGCCCGCCCCCTCTCTGGTCACAGCCCACCCCTTCACTGGTCAGAGCCCGCCCCTTCACTGGCCAGAGCCCGCCCCCTCACTGGTCATAGCCCGCCCCCTCACTGGTCATAGCCCGCCCCCCCACTGGTCACAGCCCGCCCCCCCACTGGTCACAGCCCGCGCTTCACTGGTCAGAGCCCGCCCCTCACTGGTCAGAGCCCGCCCCTCACTGGTCAGAGCCCGCCCCCTCACTGGTCAGAGCCCGCCCCCTCACTGGTCACACCCCGCCCCCTCACTGGTCACACCCCGCCCCCTCACTGGTCACACACCCGCCCCCCCACTGGTCACAGCCCGCCCCCCCACTGGTCACAGCCCGCCCCCCCACTGGTCACAGCCCGCCCCCCCACTGGTCACAGCCCGCCCCCTCACTGGTCAGAGCTCGCCCCCTCACTGGTCACACCCCGCCCCCTCACTGGTCACACCCCGCCCCCCCACTGGTCACACCCCGCCCCCCCACTGGTCACAGCCCGCCCCCTCACTGGTCACAGCCCGCCCCCTCACTGGTCAGAGCTCGCCCCCTCACTGGTCATAGCCCGCCCCTTCACTGGTCAGAGCTCGCCCCTTCACTGGTCAGAGCCCGCCCCCTCTCTGGTCAGAGCCCGCACCCTCTCTGGTCAGAGCCCGCACCCTCTCTGGTCAGAGCCCGCACCCTCTCTGGTCAGAGCCCGCACCCTCTCTGGTCAGAGCCCGCACCCTCACTGGTCACAGCCCGCACCCTCACTGGTCACAGCCCGCCCCCTCACTGGTCACAGCCCGCCCCCTCTCTGGTCACAGCCCGCCCCCTCTCTGGTCACAGCCTGCCCCCTCTCTGGTCACAGCCTGCCCCCTCTCTGGTCACAGCCTGCCCCCTCTCTGGTCACAGCCCGCCCCCTCTCTGGTCACAGCCCGCCCCCTCTTCTGTCACAGCCCGCCCCCTCTTCTGTCACAGCCCGCCCCCTCTCTGCCTCACTGTCACAGCCCGCCCCCTCACTGGTCACAGCCCGCCCCCTCACTGGTCACAGCCTGCCCCCTCTCTGGTCACAGCCCGCCCCCTCTCTGGTCACAGCCCGCCCCCTCTCTGGTCACAGCCGCCCCCTCTCTGGTCACAGCCCGCCCCCTCACTGGTCAGAGCCCGCCCCCTCACTGGTCACAGCCCGCCCCCTCTCTGGTCACAGCCCGCCCCCTCTCTGGTCACAGCCCGCCCCCTCACTGGTCACAGCCCGCACCCTCACTGGTCACAGCCCGCACCCTCACTGGTGTGGACTCATCCCGGACGAGCCCCCAATATTCAGGCTCTTAGTGACTTTGATGTGTGGGGATTGTGTAAAGTATCTGCTGGTCGTCCCCCGCCGGCGCTCACACTGAGGGTCTCACCTGGAATCTCCTCATGTCTCGCGGGTTCCCGGCGTTCTTCAGACAGTTCTGGTTACATTTTAGGAAAAACTTCAAGAAAAACCTAAGACAGAAAAGAGAATTATAATGAGGAGAGATTACAGGGGGCCGGGCCCCTCCACACAGTGAGGAGGGATTACAGGGGGCCCCTCCACACAGTGAGGGGAGATTACAGGGGGCCGGGCCCCTCCACACAGTGAGGGGAGATTACAGGGGGCCGGGCCCCTCCACACAGTGAGGGGAGATTACAGGGGGCCCCTCCACACAGTGAGGGGAGATTACAGGGGGCCGGGCCCCTCCACACAGTGAGGGGAGATTACAGGGGGCCGGGCCCCTCCACACAGTGAGGGGAGATTACAGGGGGCCGGGCCCCTCCACACAGTGAGGGGGGATTACAGGGGGCCGGGCCCCTCCACACAGTGAGGGGAGATTACAGGGGGCCGGGTCCCTCCACACAGTGAGGGGAGATTACAGGGGGCCGGGCCCCTCCACACAGTGAGGGGAGATTACAGGGGGCCGGGCCCCTCCACACAGTGAGGGAGATTACAGGGGGCCGGGCCCCTCCTCACAGTGAGGGTAGATTACAGGGGGCCGGGCCCCTCCACACAGTGGGGGGAGATTACAGGGGGCCGGGCCCCTCCACACAGTGAGGAGGGATTACAGGGGGCCCCTCCACACAGTGAGGGGAGATTACAGGGGGCCGGGCCCCTCCACACAGTGAGGGGAGATTACAGGGGGCCCCTCCACACAGTGAGGGGAGATTACAGGGGGCCGGGCCCCTCCACACAGTGAGGGGAGATTACAGGGGGCCGGGCCCCTCCACACAGTGAGGGGAGATTACAGGGGGCCGGGCCCCTCCACACAGTGAGGGGGGATTACAGGGGGCCGGGCCCCTCCACACAGTGAGGGGAGATTACAGGGGGCCGGGTCCCTCCACACAGTGAGGGGAGATTACAGGGGGCCGCAGCCCCTCCACACAGTGAGGGGAGATTACAGGGGGCCGGGCCCCTCCACACAGTGAGGGGAGATTACAGGGGGCCGGGCCCCTCCACACAGTGAGGGGAGATTACAGGGGGCCGGGCCCCTCCTCACAGTGAGGGTAGATTACAGGGGGCCGGGCCCCTCCACACAGTGGGGGGAGATTACAGGGGGCCGGGCCCCTCCACACAGTGAGGGGAGATTACAGGGGGCCGGGCCCCTCCACACAGTGAGGGGAGATTACAGGGGGCCGGGCCCCTCCACACAGTGAGGGGAGATTACAGGGGGCCGGGCCCCTCCACACACTGAGGGGAGATTACAGGGGGCCGGGCCCCTCCACACAGTGGGGGGAGATTACAGGGGGCCGGGCCCCTCCACACAGTGAGGGGAGATTACAGGGGGCCCCTCCACACAGTGAGGGGAGATTACAGGGGGCCGGGCCCCTCCACACAGTGAGGGGAGATTACAGGGGGCCGGGCCCCTCCACACAGTGAGGGGAGATTACAGGGGGCCGGGCCCCTCCACACAGTGAGGGGGGATTACAGGGGGCCGGGCCCCTCCACACAGTGAGGGGAGATTACAGGGGGCCGGGTCCCTCCACACAGTGAGGGGAGATTACAGGGGGCCGGGCCCCTCCACACAGTGAGGGGAGATTACAGGGGGCCGGGCCCCTCCACACAGTGAGGGGAGATTACAGGGGGCCGGGCCCCTCCTCACAGTGAGGGTAGATTACAGGGGGCCGGGCCCCTCCACACAGTGGGGGGAGATTACAGGGGGCCGGGCCCCTCCACACAGTGAGGAGGGATTACAGGGGGCCCCTCCACACAGTGAGGGGAGATTACAGGGGGCCGGGCCCCTCCACACAGTGAGGGGAGATTACAGGGGGCCCCTCCACACAGTGAGGGGAGATTACAGGGGGCCGGGCCCCTCCACACAGTGAGGGGAGATTACAGGGGGCCGGGCCCCTCCACACAGTGAGGGGAGATTACAGGGGGCCGGGCCCCTCCACACAGTGAGGGGGATTACAGGGGGCCGGGCCCCTCCACACAGTGAGGGGAGATTACAGGGGGCCGGGTCCCTCCACACAGTGAGGGGAGATTACAGGGGGCCGCAGCCCCTCCACACAGTGAGGGGAGATTACAGGGGGCCGGGCCCCTCCACACAGTGAGGGGAGATTACAGGGGGCCGGGCCCCTCCACACAGTGAGGGGAGATTACAGGGGGCCGGGCCCCTCCTCACAGTGAGGGTAGATTACAGGGGGCCGGGCCCCTCCACACAGTGGGGGGAGATTACAGGGGGCCGGGCCCCTCCACACAGTGAGGGGAGATTACAGGGGGCCGGGCCCCTCCACACAGTGAGGGGAGATTACAGGGGGCCGGGCCCCTCCACACAGTGAGGGGAGATTACAGGGGGCCGGGCCCCTCCACACATGAGGGGAGATTACAGGGGGCCGGGCCCCTCCACACAGTGGGGGGAGATTACAGGGGGCCGGGCCCCTCCACACGGGGGGGGAGATTACAGGGGGCCGGGCCCCTCCACACAGTGAGGGGGGATTACAGGGGGCCGGGCCCCTCCACACAGTGAGGGGAGATTACAGGGGGCCGGGCCCCTCCACACAGTGAGGAGAGATTACAGGGGGCCGGGCCCCTCCACACAGTGAGGGGAGATTACAGGGGGCCGGGCCCCTCCACACAGTGAGGGGGGATTACAGGGGGCCGGGCCCCTCCACACAGTGAGGGGGGATTACAGGGGGCCGGGCCCCTCCACACAGTGAGGGGGATTACAGGGGGCCGGGCCCCTCCACACAGTGAGGGGAGATTACAGAGGGCCGGGCCCCTCCACACAGTGAGGGGAGATTACAGGAGGCCGGGCCCCTCCGCACAGTGAGGGGAGATTACAGGGGGCCGGGCCCCTCCACACACTGAGGGGAGATTACAGGGGGCCGGGCCCCTCCACACAGTGAGGGGAGATTACAGGGGGCCGGGCCCCTCCACACAGTGATGGGGGATTACAGGGGGCCGGGCCCCTCCACACAGTGAGGGGAGATTACAGGGGGCCGGGCCCCTCCACACAGTGAGGGGAGATTACAGGGGGCCGGGCCCCTCCACACAGTGAGAGGGAGATTACAGGGGGCCGGGCCCCTCCACACAGTGAGAGGAGATTACAGGGGGCCGGGCCCCTCCACACAGTGAGGGGAGATTACAGGGGGCCGGGCCCCTCCACACAGTGAGGGGAGATTACAGGGGGCCGGGCCCCTCCACACAGTGAGGAGAAATTACAGGGGGCCGGGCCCCTCCACACAGTGAGGGGAGATTACAGGGGGCCGGGCCCCTCCACACAGTGAGGGGAGATTACAGGGGGCCGGGCCCCTCCACACAGTGAGGGGAGATTACAGGGGGCCGGGCCCCTCCTCACAGTGAGGGGAGATTACAGGGGGCCGGGCCCCTCCACACAGTGAGGGGGGATTACAGGGGGCCGGGCCCCTCCACACAGTGGGGGGAGATTACAGGGGGCCGGGCCCCTCCACACACTGAGGGGAGATTACAGGAGGCCGGGCCCCTCCACACACTGAGGGGAGATTACAGGAGGCCGGGCCCCTCCACACACTGAGGGGAGATTACAGGGGGCCGGGCCCCTCCACACAGTGAGGGGAGATTACTTGACGTCGGGCCCCTCCACACAGCATTACACAGAGGGGGAGGAGCAAACAGCAGAGGGGGAGGGGCAGATGGCAAAGGGGAGGTGCATTCGCCAGAGGGGGAGGTGCAGACAGTAGAGAAGCAGACGGCAGAGGAGGAGAGCAGTCGGCAGAGGCCCTGGAGAATAGGACCACAGTGGTGGGAGCTGGGCTCTGGAGAATAGGGCTCCGGTGATGGTGGCCGGGCTCTGGAGAATAGGGCCCTGGTATGGGGGGCCAGGCTCTGGAGAATAGGGTCTGGCTGGTGTGAGCTGGGCTCTGGAGAATAGGGCCTCGGTGGTGGGAGCTGGTGTCACATAAGGGAATCAGGTAACAGGTAGGTGAATTGGGCAAAAGGGGGTCAGGAAAGCCTAATCTGACCCTGATGCTGGGGTCCCTGGCTCGCCCTGATCTCAGAGGTACCTCTGATGGTGAGGAGTTCCAAGCCGCCACCCTGTACCCTAAAACTCCTAATTAGCCTTAGGCTGAGGGCCCCTACCTCGACTCATGAGTCAGGCATCACAGCATCTCCCAAGGAAAGACTTCAGCCCAGGAGCTAAGCATCAGCACAGCAACAAGACCTAGAGCACATAGCTATCAGCAGCACCTGACAGAGGAGAGGGAAGGCTATTTAAAGGCAGGGGGGGGGGATTCCAGGTGAGTCACACATTAACTCCTCAACCAGCAATTGAACCTAATAGTGACTGCAGTTCTGAAGCACAACACAGGAGGCAAAGACCTTCACAACTATCAACCATGCAGCTCTTAAACACAAACCACATACACAGCAGCATCCAGCAATGTCAGCGCCTACTAAGCGCGTGACAGCTGGGCTCTGGAGAATAGGGCCCGGGTGGTGGGGGCCGCGTTCTGGAGAATAGGGCCCGGATGGTGGGGGCCGCATTCTGGAGAATAGGTGGTGTGGGCTCTGGAGAATAGGTGGTGTGGGCTCTGGAGATTAGCATCCTGGGTGGTTGGGACAGGGCTCAGGAGTTTGGGTCTTGGTCTAGGAGGACTATCCTCCTGGACTTTGGCCGGATGTTCCTGCGTTGCGTCTCCTGTGAGATGAGCCGGTCCTAGGACATCGGTCAGTGCAGAGGTTTGGTGGCTCGCACACATCGGACGGGTCCTATTATCTGATGTTATTGGACGGTCCTGGCTCCAGGGCTATACTCTGAGGCACTGACCGCTGTGATGGACGGCGTCACCCATACAAGTCTGTGGGAGCTTGTGAGACATCGGGGTGCACTCGGATGACATCCGATCTACGCAGACACGGACTATGGAGGAGATGTGACCTGTCCTCAGACTCCCAGGACAGGATCCTCGCCGGACGGGAACCATCAGGTGCAGCGCCCTTAAAGTGACAGTAACCTGGAATCCTCCTGTGTGTGGAGACAGCGGCGGTCTGGCTGTTCTGGGATTGTCTCTTCTTCCCGCTGCCTTTAATATGAGGCTCCTCCGCTTTATACCTACTCTATGTCTTTGAGGTCCCGGATCAGGGTGACATTGGCGCGTTACACGGAGGATCACAGGACGGTACAAATGTAGGAAGACGAGAGAATGAGGAGCCAGACGGATCCCGCGGATCCCAGGAGTCATGCAATATTAATGTGTGGCCCCGGCGCGGTGAATTATACATGTGCTGCTGTGTACCCGGAGGAGACGCTGTGCGGGCACACCGGCGGGCGGGCGAGCCGACATATGCTCACACACTGCGCACCGCACATGTTTACAGACAATGTTGATACACAAATAATACAACCTATATTCCCACCTGGGCGCCATATGTCCCCGCACAACGCCGCGCCGCCAACACCACCCACATGACGCCGCTCCCGCCGCATGGATGGAAAGTAACCCACTCGCTGCATCTTTTCCTCTTTCAAGATCTCTGTTAATGGTGACGCTGTTGTTCCAAGTCTTCTCACAGCTGAGGGTTTGTCACCATGTATCAGTACAGGGAGCAGTATCTGGCTATAGATGGAGGTACACTCACCTGCAGCGCTCCCAGCATGTCCCAACCTCCACTGACATGAGAGCGAGCCTCGTCCACCGCAGGGGGGGGGTGATACTAACACCACAGACCCATAGCCTCCAACTGAGGCAAAACTGCAAATCATGTCCCAAAAGAGGCACAACACCCCCGGTGTAGAAAAAAGCCCTGTGGGTCACATGTTCTTTAATGGACACTTTGGCAACTCCCTTGTTATCTATCATCAATTAGGCAAATAAAAGGTCTGGAGCTGATTCCAGGTGTGGTGTTTGCATTCGGAGCTGTTGGCTGTGAAAGTATTGAACAGACGCAGCACCATACACACCGTCAGATCCAGCACTATAACATTCTGGGTTTAAAGTGCCGACTCTCAGCTTCACTTTGAGGGTCGCGTACTAATTGGAGGAGGGTTTACAGTTATTATGGAGATGCTTTTTTTTTTCTCAAGGGGCCAGAAGTAATTGGACAATTATCTTAGAAGCTTATTATTAATGGACTCTTGGGTGATTCTCTTGTTATCCATTATCAATCAGGTAGATAAAAGGTCTGGAGCTGATTCCTGGTATAGCATTTGCATTCGGAGCTCTGAACCGACAACATCTGGTCAGAGGAAGAGAAAGCGACCATCATTAGGCTGAAAAAAGGAGCATTAATACATCAGGAAGAGCAGAAGTGATAGAGCGGCCAAATCATCACATAGGAGCGCACTGGTGAGTGGGAACTGAGAAAGGCCGGGACGTCCCCACAATACCCCAGAGGTGGATGATCACAGAATCCTCTCCATGGAGAAGAAAAAACACAACATCCCCCAAGTGAAGAACAATCTTCTGGAGACTGCTGCTTTACGATTCAAGTCTACTATATTGAGAAGGTATCATGAAAACAATTACAGAGGAGTCACTGCAAGGAGCAAATACAGAGGAGTGACCACAAGGTGCAAATACAGAGGAGTCACCACAAGGGGCAAATACAGAGGAGTCATCACGAGGGGCAAATACAGAGGAGTCACCAGAAGGTGCAAACACAGAGGAGTCACCGCAAGGTGCAAATACAGAGGAGTCACCGCAAGGTGCAAATACAGAGGAGTCACCACAAGATGCAAATACAGAGGAGTCACCACAAGATGCAAATACAGAGGAGTCACCACAAGGAGCAAATACAGAGGAGTCACCGCAAGCAGCAAATACAGAGGAGTCACCGCAAGCGGCAAATACAGAGGAGTCACCACAAGGTGCAAATACAGAGGAGTCACCGCAAGGTGTAAATACAGAGGGGTCACCACAAGGTGCATATACAGAGGAGTCACCACAGCAAGCAAATACAGAGGAGTCACCACAAGGTGCAAATACAGAGGAGTCACCACAAGGTGCAAATACAGAGGAGTCACCACAAGGTGCAAATACAGAGGAGTCACCACAAGATACAAATACAGAGGAGTCACCACAAGGAGAAAATACTAAGGAGTCACCGCAAGGTGCAAATACAGAGGAGTCACCGCAAGGTGCAAATACAGAGGAGTCACCACAAGGTGCAAATACAGAGGAGTCACCACAAGGTGCAAATATAGTGAATCACCACAAGGAGAAAATACAGAGGAGTCACCACAAGGTGCAAATATATAGGAGTCACCACAAGGTGCAAATACAGAGGAGTCACCACAAGGTGCAAATACAGAGGAGTCACCACAAGGTGCAAATACAAAGGGTCACCACAAGGTGCAAATACAGAGGAGTCACCACAAGGTGCAAAATACAAAGGGGTCACCACAAGGAGCAAATACAGAGGGGTCACCACAAGGAGAAAATACAGAGGAGTCACCGCAAGGTGCAAATACAGAGGAGTCACGACAAGGTGCAAATACAGAAGAGTCACCGCAAGGTGCAAATACAGAGGGGTCACCGCAAGGTGCAAATACAGAGGGTCACCACAAGATGCAAATACAAAGGAGTCACCACAAGGTGCAAATACAGAGGAGTCACCACAAGGTGCAAATACAAAGGGGTCACCACAAGGTGCAAATACAGAGGAGTCACCACAAGGTGCAAATACAAAGGGGTCACCACAAGGAGCAAATACAGAGGGTCACCACAAGGAGAAAATACAGAGGAGTCACCGCAAGGTGCAAATACAGAGGAGTCACGACAAGGTGCAAATACAGAGGAGTCACCACAAGGGGCAAATACAGAGGAGTCACCACAAGGGGCAAATACAGAGGGGTCACCACAAGGGGCAAATACAGAGGAGTCACCACAAGGTGCAAATACTGAGGAGTCACCGCAAGGTGCAAATACAGAGGAATCACCACAAGGAGAAAATACAGAGGAGTCACCACAAGGTACAAATACAGAGGAGTGACCACAAGGTGCAAATACAGAGGAGTCACCACAAGGTGCAAATACAGAGGAGTCACCACAAGGTGCAAACACAGAGGAGTCACCACAAGGTGCAAATATAGAGGAGTGACCACAAGGTGCAAATACAGAGGAGTCACCACAAGGTGCAAATACAGAGGAGTCACCACAAGGTGCAAATACAGAGGAGTCACCACAAGATGCAAATACAGAGGAGTCACCACAAGGAGAAAATACTAAGGAGTCACCGCAAGGTGCAAATACAGAGGAGTCACCGCAAGGTGCAAATACAGAGGAGTCACCACAAGGTGCAAATACAGAGGAGTCACCACAAGGTGCAAATATAGTGAATCACCACAAGGAGAAAATACAGAGGAGTCACCACAAGGTGCAAATATATAGGAGTCGCCACAAGGTGCAAATACAGAGGAGTCACCACAAGGTGCAAATACAGAGGAGTCACCGCAAGGAGCAAATACAGAGGAGTCACGACAAGGTGCAAATACAGAGGAGTCACCACAAGGGCAAATACAGAGGAGTCACCACAAGGTGCAAATACTGAGGAGTCACCGCAAGGTGCAAATACAGAGGAATCACCACAAGGAGAAAATACAGAGGAGTCACCACAAGGTACAAATACAGAGGAGTGACCACAAGGTGCAAATACAGAGGAGTCACCACAAGGTGCAAATACAGAGGAGTCACCACAAGGTGCAAACACAGAGGAGTCACCACAAGGTGCAAATATAGAGGAGTGACCACAAGGTGCAAATACAGAGGAGTCACCACAAGGTGCAAATACAGAGGAGTCACCACAAGGTGCAAATACAGAGGAGTCACCACAAGGTGCAAATACAGAGGAGTCACCACAAGGAGAAAATACTAAGGAGTCACCGCAAGGTGCAAATACAGAGGAGTCACCGCAAGGTGCAAATACAGAGGAGTCACCACAAGGTGCAAATACAGAGGAGTCACCACAAGGTGCAAATATAGTGAATCACCACAAGGAGAAAATACAGAGGAGTCACCACAAGGTGCAAATATATAGGAGTCACCACAAGGTGCAAATACAGAGGAGTCACCACAAGGTGCAAATACAGAGGAGTCACCGCAAGGAGCAAATACAGAGGAGTCACGACAAGGAGCAAATACAGAGGAGTCAACTCATGGTGCAAATACAGAGGAGTCACCACAAGGTGCAAATACAGAGGAGTCACCACAAGGTGCAAATACAGAGGAGTCACCACAAGGTGCAAATAGAAAGGAGTCACCGCAAGGTGCAAATACAGAGGAGTCACCACAAGGTGCAAATACAGAGGAGTCACCACAAGGTGCAAATAGAAAGGAGTCACCGCAAGGTGCAAATAGAAAGGAGTCACCGCAAGGGGCAAATACAGGAGTCACCACAAGGTGCAAATACAGAGGAGTCACCACAAGGTGCAAATACAGAGGAGTCACCACAAGGTGCAAATACAGAGGATTCACCACAAGGTGCAAATACAGAGAAGTCACCGCAAGGTGCAAATACAGAGGAGTCACCACAAGGTGCAAATACAGAGGAGTCACCACAAGGTGCAAATACAGAGGGGTCACCACAAGGGGCAAATACAGAGGAGTCACCGCAAGGAGAAAAATATAGTGAATCACCACAAGGAGAAAATACAGAGGAGTCACCACAAGGTGCAAATATATAGGAGTCACCACAAGGTGCAAATACAGAGGAGTCACCACAAGGTGCAAATACAGAGGAGTCACCACAAGGAGAAAATACAGAGGAGTCACCGCAAGGTGCAAATACAGAGGAGTCACCACAAGGTGCAAATACAGAGGAGTCACCACAAGGGGATAATAGAGGAGTCATAACAAGGTGCAAATATAGAGGAGTCACCACAAGGGGCAAATACAGAGGAGTCACCGCAAGGTGCAAATACAGAGGAGTCACCACAAGGTGCAAATACAGAGGAGTCACCACAAGGTGCAAACACAGAGGAGTCACCACAAGGAGCAAATACAGAGGAGTCACCGCAAGGTGCAAATACAGAGGAGTCACCACAAGGTGCAAATACAGAGGAGTCATCACAAGGAGCAAATACAGAAGGAGTCACCGCAAGGAGCAAATACAGAGGAGTCACCGCAAGGTGGAAATACAGAGGAGTCACCACAAGGTGCAAATACAGAGGAGTCACCACAAGGTGCAAATACAGAGGAGTCACCGCAAGGTGCAAATACAGAGGAGTCACCGCAAGGGGCAAATACAGAGGAGTCACCACAAGGTGCAAACACAGAGGAGTCACCACAAGGCGCAAATACAGAGGAGTCACCACAAGGCGCAAATACAGAGGAGTCACCACAAGGAGCAAATACAGAGGAGTCACCACAAGGCGCAAATAGAGAGGAGTCACCGCAAGGTGCAAATACAGAGGAGTCACCACAAAGGTGCAAACACAGAGGAGTCACCACAAGGCGCAAATACAGAGGAGTCACCGCAAGGTGCAAATACAGAGGAGTCACCACAAGGTGCAAATACAGAGGAGTCACCACAAGGTGCAAATACAGAGGAGTCACCACAAGGGGCAAATACAGAGGAGTCACCACAAGGTGCAAATACAGAGGAGTCACCACAAGGAGAAAATACAGAGGAGTCACCACAAGGTGCAAATACAGAGGAGTCACCACAAGGGGATAATAGAGGAGTCATAACAAGGTGCAAATACAGAGGAGTCACCGCAAGGTGCAAATACAGAGGAGTCACCACAAGGTGCAAATACAGAGGAGTCACCGCAAGGTGCAAATACAGAGGAGTCACCGCAAGGTGCAAATACAGAGGAGTCACCACAAGGCGCAAATAGAGAGGAGTCACCACAAGGTGCAAATACAGAGGAGTCACCGCAAGGTGCAAACACAGAGGAGTCACCACTGAGCAGTCACCGGAAGGTGTAAACCGTTCATCAGTCTGAAATTAGAAAGCCCAGATTAAAGTTTACATCTACAGAAATCACCCAGTCCTGGAAAAGCAGCGAGGATGGATGAGAACAAGATCAACCTGCAGCAGAATGATGGAAGAATAGACCCTGGAGAAGGCTTGGAGGCTCCTGATCCGGAGCACAGCACGTCCTCTGTAACACATGGCAGAGGCAGAGTGCTGGCCGGGTATGCAGGGCTCACAATGGCCCTGGGGCTCTAGGGGTTATTGATGACGAGACTAAGGTCAGATTCAACCAAATGCAGCAAGGATGAACGGCCGACGCTTCACAGACAGACGGACAATGACCTGAAACATCCTGCAAAAGAGAAGTGGAATATTCTGCAATGGCCGGGTCCTCACCAGATCTCATCTCATCGAGTCCTCACCAGATCTTACCCCATCGAGTCCTCACCAGATCTCATCTCATCGAGTCCTCACCAGATCTCATCTCATCGAGTCCTCACCAGATCTTACCCCATCGAGTCCTCACCAGATCTCATCATCGAGTCCTCACCAGATCTCATCTCATCGAGTCCTCACCAGATCTCATCTCATCGAGTCCTCACCAGATCTCATCTCATCGAGTCCTCACCAGATCTTACCCCATCGAGTCCTCACCAGATCTCATCTCATCGAGTCCTCACCAGATACTCATCCTCATCTCGAGTCCTCACCAGATCTCATCTCATCGAGTCCTCACCAGATCTCATCTCATCGAGCCCTCACCAGATCTCATCTCATCGAGTCCTCACCAGATCTCATCTCATCGAGCCTCACCAGATCTCCATCTCATCGAGTCCTCACCAGATCTCATCTCATCGAGTCCTCACCAGATCTCACCCCATTGAGTCCTCACCAGATCTCACCCCATCGATTCCTCACCAAGATCTCACCCATTGAGTCCTCACCAGATCTCATCCCATTGAGTCCTCACCAGATCTCACCCCATTGAGTCCTCACCAGATCTCACCCCATTGAGTCCTCACCAGATCTCACCCCATTGAGTCCTCACCAGATCTCATCCCATTGAGTCCCTCACCAGATCTCATCTCCCATGAGTCCTCACCAGATCTCACCCCATCGAGCTCACCAATCTCACCATGAGTCCTCACAGATCTCACTCATGAGTCCTCACCAGATCTCACCCCTTTGAGTCCTCACCAGATCTCACCCCATCGAGTCCTCACCAGATCTCACCCCATCGAGTCCTCACCCAGATCTCATCCCCATCGAGTCCTCACCAGATCTCACCCCATCGAGTCCTCACCAGATCTCACCCCATCGAGTCCTCACCAGATCTCACCATCGAGTCCTCACCAGATCTCACCCTCAGAGTCTCACCAGATCCACTTCTACCACATCGAGTCCTCACCAGATCTCACCCCATCGAGTCCCAGTCTCACCCATGATCTCAATCTCCATTGAGTCCTCACCAGATCTCATCTCATCGAGCCTCAACTCACCAGATCTCACACTCCATTGAGTCCTCACCAGATCTCATCTCATCGAGTCCTCACCAGATCTCATCGAGTCCTCACCAGATCTCACTCATGAGTCCTCACCAGATCTCACCCCATCGAGTCCTCACCAGATCTCACCCCATCGAGTCCTCACCAGATCTCACCCCATTGAGTCCTCACCAGATCTCACCCCATCGAGTCCTCACCAAGATCTCATCCCCATTGAGTCCTCACCAGATCTCACCCATTGAGTCCTCACTAGATCTCACCCCATTGAGTCCTCACCAGATCTCACCCCATCGAGTCCTCATCAGATCTCACCCCATCGAGCCCTCACCAGATCTCATCCCATTGAGTCCTCACCAGATCTCACCCCATCGAGCCCTCACCAGATCTCACCCCATCGAGTCCTCACCAGATCTCATCTCATCGAGTCCTCACCAGATCTCAGCCCATCGAGTCCTCACCAGGTCTCACCCCATCGAGTCCTCACCAGATCTCACCCCATCGAGTCCTCACCAGATCTCACTCATCGAGTCCCCACCAGATCTCACCCCATCGAGTCCTCACCAGATCTCACCCATCGAGTCCTCACCAGATCTCAGCACATCGAGTCCTCACAGATCTCATCTCGAGTCCTCACCAGATCTCATCTCATCGAGTCCTCACCAGATCTCACCCCATCGAGTCCTCACCAGATCTCACCCCATTGAGTCCTCACCAGATCTCATCTCATCGACTCCTCACCAGATCTCATCTCATTGAGTCCTCACCAGATCTCATCTCATCGAGTCCTCACCAGATCTCACCCCATCGAGTCCTCACCAGATCTCACCCCATCGAGTCCTCACCAGATCTCAGCACATCGAGTCCTCACCAGATCTCACCCCATCGAGTCCTCACCAGATCTCACCCAACCGAGCCGCATTTCATGGGATTAT
Organism: Allobates femoralis; assembly: GCA_033576535.1. NCBI lineage: Eukaryota > Metazoa > Chordata > Amphibia > Anura > Aromobatidae > Allobates > Allobates femoralis. The sequence goes on along the minus strand of JARQOC010000003.1, from coordinate 3,037,714 downwards.
GACAACACTTAAAGACAAAAAGCCACAAACTAGAAACAACTGAAGTCACCGCAAAAAAGGAGGCAAAACCTCACCCCGGAGACCAGCGAAGGAGGCGACCTTACACCGGAGGAGACCAGCTATGGAGACAACCTCACTCTAGAGACCAGTGATAGTGACGACCTCACACCGGAGATCGGCAATGGTGACGACCCTACACCGGAGGAGACAAGCGATGGTGACAACTTCACACCGGAGGAGACCAACGATCGTGACGACCTCACACCGGAGGAGACCAGCGATGGAGACGACCTCACACCGGAGGAGACCAGCGATGGAGACTACCCCACACCGGAGGAGACCAGTTATGGAGATGACCTCACACCGGAGGAGAACAGCGATGGAGACGACTGGCGATGTGATGACCTCACACCGGAGATGACCAGCGATGGAGACAACCTCACATCAGAGGAGATCAGTGATGGAGATGACCCCACACCGGAGGTGACCAGCGATGGAGACGACCTCACACAGGAGGAGACCAGCGATGGAGACGACCTCACACCGGAGGAGACCAACAATGGAGAAGACCTCACACCGGGGATGACCGCGATGGAGACGACCTCACACCAGAGGAGACCAGCTATGGAAACGACCTCCCTCCAGAGACCAGCGATGGTGACATCCTCACACCGGAGGAGACCAGCGATCGAGACAACTTCACACCGGAGGAGACCGGCGATATGACGATCTCACACCGGAGGAGACCGGCGATGTGACCAGCGATTGTGACGACCTCAAACCGAAGGAGACCAGGGATAGTGAAGACTTTACACCGGAGGAGACCAGCGATGGAGACGACCTCACACCGGAGGAGACCAACTATGGAGCCAACCAGTTATGGAAATGACCTCACACCGGAGGAGAGCAATGAAGGAGACGACCTCACACCGGAGGAGACCAGCGATGGAGACGACCGGCGATGTGACGACCTCACACCGGAGGTGACCAGCGATGGAGACTACCCCACACCGGAGGAGACCAGTGATGGAGACAACCTCACATCAGAGGAGACCAGTTATGGAGACAACCTCACACCAGAGGAGACCAGCTATGGAAACGACCTCCCTCCAGAGACCAGCGATGGTGACAACTTCACACCGGAGGAGACCGGCGATGTGACCAGCGATTGTGACGACCTCAAACCGAAGGAGACCAGGGATAGTGAAGACTTTACACCGGAGGAGACCAGCGATGGAGACGACCAGCGATTGTGACGACCTCACACCGGAGGTTACCAACTATGGAGCCAACCAGTTATGGAAATGACCTCACACCGGAGGAGAGCAATGAAGGAGACGACCTCACACCGGAGGAGACCAGCGATGGAGACGACCTCACACCGGAGGTGACCAGCGATGGAGACTACACCACACCAGAGGAGACCAGTGATGGAGACTACCTCACACCGGAGAACAGCGATGGAGACGACTGGTGATGTGATGACCTCACACCGGAGATGACCAGCGATGGAGACAACCTCACATCAGAGGAGATCAGCGATGGAGATGACCCCACACCGGAGGAGACCAATGATGGAGACGACCTCACACTGGAGGAGACCAGTTATGGAGACAACCTCACACCAGAGGAGACCAGGGATGGAGACGACCTCACACCGGAGGTGACCAGCGATGGAGACGACCTCACACTGGAGGAGACCAGTGATGGAGACGACCTCACACCGGAGGAGACCAACAATGGAGAAGACCTCACACCGGGGATGACCGCGATGGAGACGAGCTCACACCAGAGGAGACCAGCTATGGAAACTACCTCCCTCCAGAGACCAGCGATGGTGACATCCTCACACCGGAGGAGACCAGCGATGGAGACAACTTCACACCGGAGGAGACCGGCGATGTGACCAGCGATTGTGACGAACTCAAACCGAAGGAGACCAGGGATAGTGAAGACTTTACACCGGAGGAGACCAGCGATGGAGACGACCTCACACCGGAGGTTACCAACTATGGAGCCAACCAGTTATGGAAATGACCTCACACCGCGAGGAGAGCAATGAAGGAGACGACCTCACACCGGAGGAGACCAGCGACCAGCGATGGAGACGACCGGCGATGTGACGACCTCACACCGGAGGTGACCAGCGATGGAGACTACACCACACCGGAGGAGACCAGTGATGGAGACGACCTCACACCGGAGAGGAGAACAGCGATGGAGACGACTGGCGATGTGATGACCTCACACCGGAGATGACCAGCGATGGAGACAACATCACATCAGAGGAGATCAGCGATGGAGATGACCCCACACCGGAGGAGACCAATGATGGAGACGACCTCACACTGGAGGAGACCAGTTATGGAGACAACCTCACACCAGAGGAGACCAGGGATGGAGACGACCTCGCAACGGAGGAGACCAGCGATGGAGACGACCTCACACCGGCGGAGACCAGTTATGGAGACGACCTCACTCCGGAAGAGACCAGGGATGGAAATGCCCTCACACTGGAGGTGACCAGCAATGGAGAAAACCTCACTTCGAAGGAGACCAGCGATGGGAGACGACCCCACACCGGAGGAGAGCAGCGATGGAGACGACCTCACACCGGAGGAGACCAGCGATGGAGACGACCTCACACCGGAGGAGACCAGCGATGGAGACGACCTCACACCGGAGGAGACCAGCGATGGAGACGACCTCACACCGGAGGTTACCAACTATGGAGCCAACCAGTTATGGAAATGACCTCACACCGGAGGAGAGCAATGAAGGAGACGACCTCACACCGGAGGAGACCAGCGATGGAGACGACCGGCGATGTGACGACCTCACACCGGAGGTGACCAGCGATGGAGACTACACCACACCGGAGGAGACCAGTGATGGAGACTACCCCACAACGGAGGAGACCAGTTATGGAGACGACCTCACACCGGAGGAGAACAGCGATGGAGACGACTGGCGATGTGATGACCTCACACCGGAGATGACCAGCGATGGAGACAACATCACATCAGAGGAGAATCAGCGATGGAGATGACCCCACACCGGAGGAGACCAATGATGGAGACGACCTCACACTGGAGGAGACCAGTTATGGAGACAACCTCACACCAGAGGAGACCAGGGATGGAGACGACCTCGCAACGGAGGAGACCAGCGATGGAGACGACCTCACACCGGCGGAGACCAGTTATGGAGACGACCTCACTCCGGAAGAGACCAGGGATGGAAATGCCCTCACACTGGAGGTGACCAGCAATGGAGAAAACCTCACTTCGAAGGAGACCAGCGATGGAGACGACCCCACACCGGAGGAGAGCAGCGATGGAGACGACCTCACACCGGAGGAGACCAGCGATGGAGACGACCTCACACCGGAGGAGACCAGCAATGGAGACGACCTCACACCGGAGGAGACCAGCGATGGAGACGACCTCACACACGGAGGAGACCAGTTATGGAGACGGCCTCACACCGGAGGAGACCAGCGATGGAGAAGGCCTCACACCGGAGGAGACCAGCGATGGAGACGGCCTCACACCGGAGGAGACCAGCTATGGAGACAACCTCACACAGGAGGTGACACCACATCGGAGGAGACCAGCGATGGAGACAACCTCACACCGGAGGAGACCAGCAATGGAGACAACCCCACACCGGAGGAGACCAGCAATGGAGACGACCTACACACCGGAGGAGACCAGCAATGGAGACAACCCCACACCGGAGGATACTAGTTATGGAGACAACCTCACACAGGAGGAGACCAATGATGGAGATGGCCTCACACCGGGACACTGAGGGCCCCTTTACACACGGCTACATTTGTAGCTTGTCACCAGGTAACTTACTGGTTGCAGTGAAATCATGGATACAAGGTTCTATCTTGTTGCTGTGTACAAATGGAATCATGTATCCATGATTTCACTGCAACCAGTAAGTTGCCTGGTGACAAGCTACAAATGTAGCCGTGTGTAAAGGTACCCTGACTCTGCGGTGTACAGCCTTGTATTATCTGCTGTACAGGACACTGCCTCTCCAGCAGCACAGCTTTGTATTATCTCCTATACAGGACACTGCCTCTCTGGCTGCACAGCCTTGCATTATCTGCTGTACAGGACACTGCCTCTCTGGCTGCACAGCTGTGTCTTACCTGCTGTACAGGACACTGCCTCTCCAGCAGCACAGATTTCTATGAACTGCTGTACAGGACACTGCCTCACTGGCTGCACAGCCTTGTATGAACTGCTGTACAGGACACTGCCTCACTGGCTGCACAGCCTTGTAGTCTCTGCTGTACAGGACACTGCCTCTCTGGCTGCACAGCCTTGTAGTCTCTGCTGTACAGGACACTGCCTCACTGGCTGCACAGCCTTGTATTATCTGCTGTACAGGACACTGCCTCTCTGGCTGCACAGCTGAGTATTATCTGCTATACAGGACACTGCCTCTCTGGCTGCACAGCTGTGTATTATCTGCTGTACAGGACACTGCCTCTCTGGCTGCACAGCCTTGTATTATCTGCTGTACAGGACACTGCCTCTCTGGCTGCACAGCTGTGTATTACCTGCTGTACAGGACACTGCCTCTCCAGCAGCACAGCCTTGTATGAACTGCTGTACAGGACACTACCTCACTGGCTGCACAGCCTTGTAGTCTCTGCTATACAGGACACTGTCTCTCTGGCTGCACAGCCTTGTATTACCTGCTGTAGAGGGCACTGCCTCACTGGCTGCACAGCCTTTGTACGATCTGCTATACTGGACACTGCCTCTCTGGCTGCACAGCCTTGTATTATCTGTTGTACAGGACACTGCCTCTCTGGCTGCACAGCCTTGTATTCTCTGCTATACAGGACACTGCTCTCTCTGGCTGCACAGCCTTGTATTACCTGCTGTACAGGACACTGCCTCTCTGGCTGCACAGCCTTGTATTATCTGCTACACAGGACCCTGCCTCTTTGGCTGCACAGCTGTGTATTACCTGCTGTACAGGACACTGCTTCTCTGGCTGCACAGCCTTATATGAACTGCTATACAGGACACTGCCTCACTGGCTGCACAGCCTTGTATTATCTGCTACACAGGACCCTGCCTCTTTGGCTGCACAGCTGTGTATTACCTGCTGTACAGGACACTGCTTCTCTGGCTGCACAGCCTTATATGAACTGCTATACAGGACACTGCCTCACTGGCTGCACAGCCTTGTATTATCTGCTGTACAGGACACTGCCTCTCTGGCTGCACAGCCTTGTATGATCTGCTGTACAGGACCCTGCCTCTCTGGCTGCACAGCCTTGTATTACCTGCTGTACAGGACACTGCCTCTCTGGCTGCACAGCCTTGTATTATCTGCTACACAGGACCCTGCCTCTTTGGCTGCACAGCTGTGTATTACCTGCTGTACAGGACACTGCTTCTCTGGCTGCACAGCCTTGTATGATCTGCTGTACAGGACCCTGCCTCTCTGGCTGCACAGCCTTGTATGATCTGCTGTACAGGACACTGCCTCTCTGGCTGCACAGCCTTGTATTACCTGCTGTACAAGACACTGCCTCTCTGGCTGCACAGCCTTGTATTATCTGCTACACAGGACCCTGCCTCTCTGGCTGCACAGCCTTGTATTATCTGCTATACAGGACACTGCCTCTTTGGCTGCACAGCTGTGTATTACCTGCTGTACAGGACACTGCTTCTCTGGCTGCATAGCCTTATATGAACTGCTATACAGGACACTGCCTCACTGGCTGCACAGCCTTGTATTATCTGCTACACAGGACCCTGCCTCTTTGGCTGCACAGCTGTGTATTACCTGCTGTACAGGACACTGCTTCTCTGGCTGCACAGCCTTATATGAACTGCTATACAGGACACTGCCTCACTGGCTGCACAGCCTTGTATTATCTGCTACACAGGACCCTGCCTCTTTGGCTGCACAGCTGTGTATTACCTGCTGTACAGGACACTGCCTCTCTGGCTGCACAGCCTTGTATTATCTGCTGTACAGGACACTGCCTCTCTGGCTGCACAGCCTTGTATGATCTGCTGTACAGGACCCTGCCTCTCTGGCTGCACAGCCTTGTATGATCTGCTGTACAGGACACTGCCTCTCTGGCTGCACAGCCTTGTATTACCTGCTGTACAAGACACTGCCTCTCTGGCTGCACAGCCTTGTATTATCTGCTACACAGGACCCTGCCTCTTTGGCTGCACAGCTGTGTATTACCTGCTGTACAGGACACTGCTTCTCTGGCTGCATAGCCTTATATGAACTGCTATACAGGACACTGCCTCACTGGCTGCACAGCCTTGTATTATCTGCTACACAGGACCCTGCCTCTTTGGCTGCACAGCTGTGTATTACCTGCTGTACAGGACACTGCTTCTCTGGCTGCACAGCCTTATATGAACTGCTATACAGGACACTGCCTCACTGGCTGCACAGCCTTGTATTATCTGCTACACAGGACCCTGCCTCTTTGGCTGCACAGCTGTGTATTACCTGCTGTACAGGACACTGCCTCTCTGGCTGCACAGCCTTGTATTATCTGCTGTACAGGACACTGCCTCTCTGGCTGCACAGCCTTGTATGATCTGCTGTACAGGACCCTGCCTCTCTGGCTGCATAGCCTTGTATTATCTGCTGTACAGGACACTGCCTCTCTGGCTGCACAGCCTTGTATTATCTGCTGTACAGGACACTGCCTCTCTGGCTGCACAGCCTTGTATGATCTGCTGTACAGGACACTGCCTCTCTGGCTGCACAGCCTTGTATTACCTGCTGTACAAGACACTGCCTCTCTGGCTGCACAGCCTTGTATTATCTGCTACACAGGACCCTGCCTCTTTGGCTGCACAGCTGTGTATTACCTGCTGTACAGGACACTGCTTCTCTGGCTGCACAGCCTTATATGAACTGCTATACAGGACACTGCCTCACTGGCTGCACAGCCTTGTATTATCTGCTACACAGGACCCTGCCTCTTTGGCTGCACAGCTGTGTATTACCTGCTGTACAGGACACTGCCTCTCTGGCTGCACAGCCTTGTATTATCTGCTGTACAGGACACTGCCTCTCTGGCTGCACAGCCTTGTATGATCTGCTGTACAGGACCCTGCCTCTCTGGCTGCATAGCCTTGTATTATCTGCTGTACAGGACACTGCACAGACTTGTTATAGGACTCAAGAAACAAAGACAGAAAGAGCTAGAAAGCAAGAAACACCAATGAAAGGGAATTGGAAGGTGTCTGTCCTCCTCTGAGGTCACCAGGAGCCTCGTCCTCAGTACCTGAGGCCTTCACAGACCCCCATGTTGGAGGTGACATCCTGATGGATAATTGGAAGGTGTCTGTCCTCTTCTGAGGTCACCAGGAGCCTCGTCCTCAGTACCTGAGGCCTCCACAGACCCCCATGTTGGAGGTGACATCCTGATGGATAATTGGAAGGTGTCTGTCCTCCTCTGAGGTCACCAGGAGCCTCGTCCTCAGTACCTGAGGCCTCCACAGACCCCCATGTTGGAGGTGACATCCTGATGGATAATTGGAAGGTGTCTGTCCTCCTCTGAGGTCACCAGGAGCCTCGTCCTCAGTACCTGAGGCCTCCACAGACCCCCATGTTGGAGGTGACATCCTGATGGATAATTGGAAGGTGTCTGTCCTCTTCTGAGGTCACCAGGAGCCTCGTCCTCAGTACCTGGAGGCCTCCACAGACCCCAGCAGATGACCAGGAGTGGTGGGACTTGTGGTGTCTTCACCGGGGGGGGTGGAAACATGAATGAATGATGCATTTCTCCATTATCAGACGTCTCCTCATCATCTCCATAGTCATGTAGCGCCGAGGCTCCAGGTGACGCCGGGCCCCAGAGCCAAGACTCCAGCGAGCGGGAATCAAACTCCTGCCACTTTTTCACCTACTTAAGCAGCAGCCGTGCATATGGTCTGCCAGTTAAAAATAAAGACAATACGCATAAATTAGCATACATAATGCGCCACTCTCCCCATTTAATATGCAAATTCCCTGAAACATTGCAGAACACCTTCTGTTCAGAGCGAATAAATTTGAATTTGCAATTAGAATAATCTTGTATAATTAATGAAAAGCCTCAATTTTGGCTCATAAGTAATTTGATTAACATGTTGATAGGGCACTTATCGCACTCTCTAAACCACTGGGGCTGGGCTGTGACAAGAGGGGCTCTGAGGAGGCAGACGGAGGAGGCCCGAAGACCACCACAGTCTACCGGGACCATGGCAGAAAACTGGCCTACGGGTATCACCCATCAACCAGCCAACATCACCGGAACGCATCACATGTGAGGGTCTACAAGTGCCGGATACAAGAAAGCGTCTCATAGGCGGCTGTGGAATGGTGCAAAGTCAAGTAACATCCATGAACTCATCCTGGGAAGGGCAACGTGCGGGTCATCGGAGGATGGTTGGCAGGTCTCCGATACGAGCAAACTGGCCTATGGGTATCACCTAGCAGCCACCCAACATCACCGCAAACACATCACATGTGAGGGTCTACAAGTGCCGGATACAAGAAAGTGTCTCATAGGCGGCTGTGGAATGGTACAAAGTCAAGTAACATCCATAAACTCATCCTGGGAAAGTTGAGATGAAGGGAAACGTGTGGGTCATCGGAGGATGGTCAGCATGTCTCCAATACGAGCAAACTGGCCTATGGGTATCACCTATCAGACATCCGACATCACCGGAACACATCACATGTGATCGTCTACAAGTGCCGGATACAAGAAAGCGTCTCATAGGCGGCTGTGGAATGGTACAAAGTCAAGTAACATCCATGAACTCATCCTGGGAAAGTTGAGATGAAGGGCAACGTCTGGGTCATCGGAGGATGGTCGGCATGTCTCCGATATGAGCAAACTGGCCTATGGGTATCACCTAGGAGCCACCCAACATCACCGGAACGCATCACATGTGATAGTCTACAAGTGCCGGATACAAGAAAGCGTCTCATAGGCGGCTGTGGAATGGTGCAAAGTCAAGTAACATCCATAAACTCATCCTGGGAATGACAACATGTGGGTCATAAGAGGATGGTCGGCAGGTCTCCAATACGAGCAAACTGGCCTATGGGTATCACCTAGGAGCCACCAAACATCACCGGAACGCATCACATGTGAGGGTCTACAAGTGCCAAATACAAGAAAGCGTCTCATAGGCGGCTGTGGAATGGTGCAAAGTCAAGTAACATCAATAAACTAATATTGGAAAGGTCAAGATGAAGGGCAATGTCTGGGTCAGTCTACAGAATGACCTGGCACCAAATTCTAGTAGTGCTCTCACCTTCCTAGCTGCATCCTGTATCTGCCTCTATGTACCCCCGGGTACCTGCCTCTAGGATAGTCCCTATATCTGCCCACTTATGTCTCCATGTCGCCCTCAGTATCTACCTCCCTGTGCCTAACTCTATGTGCCCCTCCACTAACTGCATCAAATTGGTCTCCACTTACAGCTTGCATGTGTTCTTCAGCATCTGATTCATGTTACTCTCAGCATCTGCCCCCAGCTAAAAGATCAGAAGAGCCGGATGACTATGACCAAGAGCTAAACATAAGTTTAAGTTTCTGAAAGGGACCACTAGGATTAGAGGACTCTGGCTAAGAGCACACCAAAACCATAAAACTTTGGCTAAGAGCCCATCAAGACCATAAGACGCTGGCCACGAGCCTGGAAAAACTATAAAACTCTCACGAAGAGCCCACCAAAACCATAAGACTCTGCCTAAGAGCCCACCAAAGCCATAAAACTCAGGCCAAGAGCCCACCAAAACCATAAGACTCTGCCTAAGAGCCCACCAACACCATAGAACTAAGGCCAAGAAGCCACCAACACCATAGAACTAAGGCCAAGAAGCCACCAACACCATAGAACTAAGGCCAAGAAGCCACCAACACCATAAGAATCTGGTCAAGAACCCACCAAAACCATAAGACTCTTCCCAAAAGCCCACCAAAACCATAAAACTCAGGCCAAGAAGCCACTAAAACCATAGGAATCTGGCCATGAGCCCACCAAAACCTTGAGACTCTTCCCAAGAGCCCACCAAAACCATAAAACTCAGGCCAAGAAGCCACTAAAACCATAGGAATCTGGCTATGAGCCCACCAAAACCTTGAGACTCTGGTCAAGAACCCACCAAAGCCATAAAATTCTGTCCAAGAGCCCACCAAAACCATAAGACTCTGGCCATGAACCTGCCAGTAGACACTGTCCAAGGACATGCCACAATCAGAAGACACTGGCCAAAGCCCAGCAAAACCAGAAGACTCTGGTGAGGAGATCCAAAGAACTCTGACCAGGTACCCATCAGAACCAGAAGATTCTGGCCAAACGCATAAAAGAACAGAGGACCGTGGTCATGAGCTCACCAAGACCAGGAAACTGACAAAAAGCCATCAAAGCAAGAAGACCCTGGCCAAGAGTCCAACAAACCTGACATCTCTGGCCAAGAGCCCAACAAACCTGACATCTCTGGCCAAGAGCCATTCAAAATAAGAAAACAATCCAATTATCTGACAAAAATCAGAAAACTAGATAAGTGTCCACCAGAAAGACTCTGCCCAGGCACCCAGGACAGCGAGAAAAATATGGCATGGAGCCCACCGAAACGAGAAGACACTGGCCAAGTGCCAATTAGCATTAGAGGACTCTGGCCGAGCTACCATGAAACTAGCAAGACTCTGGTGAAGCACCCGGAATAAGTCTTAAGTAAGAAGAGGAAAACTGTTCAAGTACCTGCCAGAACCAATGTACTCTGGCGGCCATGCACCCATCAAAGCCAAAAGACTCTGGCAAAGAGCCCAGCAAAATCATAACACGTGGGTCAAGATTCCCCCCAAAAATGAATTTTCTGCCAATGTGCACACAAGAACTGAAAGTGCCGCGGGACCTCGGATCTGTCGCGGGATCTGTTGTGGGACCTCAGATCTCTCGCGGGATCTGTCGCGGGATCTCGGATCTGTCGCGGGATCTGTCACGGGACCTCGGATCTGTCATGGGATCTGTCGCGGGACCTTGGATCTGTCCCGGGACCTTGGATCTGTCACGGGATCTGTCGCGGGACCTCGGATCTGTCACGGGATCTGTCGCAGGACCTCGGATCTGTCGTGGGACCTGTCGCGGGACCTTGGATCTGTCGTGGGATCTGTCGCTGGACCTTGAATCTGTCGTGGGATCTGTCGCGGGACCTCAGATCTGTCGATACTTGGGTATCTGGAGCTCATTCACCGCACCATGCGTAGAGAGAAGTGGTGTCACGACACCAACCATCCAGTCTTGTAATCCTTTGGTAAGGCCACGTTCACACGTTGAGTATTTGGTCAGTATTTTACATTTGTATTTACAAGCCAAACCCAGGAGTGGAACCATCAGAGAATAAGTATAATAGAAAGACGTCACCACTTATGTATTATCATTCACTTCTGGTTTTGACTTTTAAAAACTGATGTGAAAACAGAGCAAAAACTGAACATGTGAACGTAGCCTTACTGGGGTACACCATGGGCAGGCAGGCACTTCTAGTAGGATTGTAATAGAACGCTGGCGCTGCCGGGTTTGCGGCTGCTCTGTCCACACACAGGAGGGAGTAACGATCAGTTGGTAAATGGTCAAAAGGTGGTTATACCCGGGCACTGACAGAACAGAGGCCAGATACTGCATTTCATAGACTATCATACTTCATTGCACTACGCGTATGTGGGACAGTCCCTTCCCTTTATCAGGTGCCTGATGGAGAGGACAGGCCATCCTAGAACCGCACAGTGAAATAAAGTATCATAATCTAAGAGCAGCAGTATCAAGCCTCTCTGTTCTATCAACACCCAGGTTCAACCGAATTTTTTGCCATTTAAAGCCTCTCCCACCAAAACCAGAAGAATATCGCCAAGCACCCACCATTACTAAGACTCTTGCCCAGTGCTCACTAAAACCAGAAGACTAAGGCAAAGCGCCCACCAAAACCAAAGGACTCTGGACAATCACCTACAGCAGCCAGAAGACTCTGGATACACGCCAACAAGAACCACAAGACCCTGTCCCAAAGCCTACAACAACCAGACGACTTGGCCCAAAGCCAACAAGAACAAGAAGACACTGGCCCAAAGCCTAAAAGAACCAAAGGACTCTGGCCCAAAGCCTAAAAGAACCAAAGGACTCTGGCCCAAAGCAAACAAGAACCAGAAGACTCTGGCCCAAAACCTACAAGAACCAGACGACTCTAGTCTAAAGCCTAAAAGAACCAGAAGTCTCTGGGCCAAGCCTAGAAGAACCAGAAGACTCTGGCCAAAAGCCTACAAGAACCAGACAACTCTGGTCTAAAGCCTAAAAGAACCAGAAGATTCTGGACCAAAGCCTACAAAAACCAGAAGACTCTGGCCTAAAGCGTACAAGAACCAGACAACTATGGTCTAAAGCCTACAAAAACCGGTAGACTCTGGCCCAAAGCCTACAAGAACCAGATGACTCTGGCCCAAACCCAACAAGAACCAGACAAGTCTGGCCCAAAGCCTACAAAAACCAGATGACTCTGGGGCAAAGCCTACAAGAACCAGAAGACTCTGGACCAAAGCCTGCAAGAACCAGAGGACTCTGGGGCAAAGCCTACAAGAACCAGAAGACTCTGGACCAAAGCCTGCAAGAACCAGAGGACTCTGGCCCAAAGCCTACAAGAACCAGAAGACTCTGGACCAAAGCCTACAAAAACCGGTAGACTCTGGCCCAAAGCCTGCAAGAACCAGATGACTCTGGCCCAAACCCAACAAGAACCAGACAAGTCTGGCCCAAAGCCTACAAAAACCAGATGACTCTGGCCCAAAGCCTACAAGAACCAGAAGACTCTGGGCAAATCCTACAAGAACCAGATGACCCTGGCCCAAAGCCTACAAGAACCAGAAGACTCTGGACCAAAGCCTACAAGAACCAGAAGACTCTGCTCCAAAGCCTACAAAAACCAGAAGACTCTGGGGCAAAGCCTACAAGAACGAGAAGACTCTGCTCCAAAGCCTACAAGAACCAGATGACTCTGGGGCAAAGCCTACAAGAACCAAAGGACTCTGGCCCAAAGCCTACAAGAAACAGGAGACTCTGGGCCAAAGCCTACAAGAACCAGAAGACTCTGGGCCAAAGCCTACAAGAACCAGAAGACTCTGGGCCAAAGCCTACGAGAACCAGAAGACTCTGGGCCAAAGCCTACAAGAACCAGAAGACTCTGGGCAAAAGCCTACAAGAACCAGAAGACTCTGGGCCAAAGCCTACAAGAACCAGAGGACTCTGGGCCAAAGCCTACAAGAACCAGAAGACTCTGGGCCAAAGCCTACAAGAACCAGAAGACTCTGGGCCAAAGCCTACAAGAACCAGAAGACTCTGGGCCAAAGCCTACAAGAACCAGAAGACTCTGGTCCAAAGCCTGCAAGAACCAGAAGACTCTGGTCCAAAGCCTGCAAGAAACAGGAGACTCTGGTCTAAAGCCTACGAGAACCAGAGGACTCTGGCTAAGAGTCCACAGTCAAAATAAGATTTTGGTCAACATTTCAAAAGAACTTGAAGACACTGCAAAAGCCGCACAACCAGGAAGACCAGACGCATCTATTGCTATACCTATCTTATAGAAAAAGAGAAGTCACGTGTCTGGAGGGGGATTGGGTGGATGGAAAACCGCACCGCCGAGCACAGAATGGATCTCTCACATCGGTCCAAACCACTTTATTATTCTCCATGCCTTTCGTACACTTACTGCACACTTCTTCCGGAGATAAAATCTACATTACAGCTACCACAAGGCAGCACCTATACATAGGGGCCGGAAGTGATATCCATATATACGTCACATTACAATGTAAACAATGGCTTGTAACGTTCTACAACCAAAGCGACCAAAGTAAAAAACAAAAAAATATCCCAATGTCTGGACCGATCTGAGGGATCCATTCTGTTCTCGGCGGTGCGGTTTTACTTCCGGCCAGTCCCTCTACAGACACGTGGCTTCTCTTTCTATCGGGTGGTTCGCAGCAGCCTGGCGGCCATCAGTGGTTGTGTCACACACAACTGTACAAAGTCAGCGGTTTCACTACCGCTCTGCCCATCCCAGATAAGATAGTATTCGCGGTCGTCTCTCCCCCTTATCTCATCTTATAGGAAAAGAGAATATACATCTGATTAATGGGGTCTCATAATCAATGAGGACATCGCTGTAATATTACTATGAATATTCTACAATGATCAGGGCGTCCAACACTGCTCTCAACTCTAAGACAACTTATGAGGGCGGCATTTCTTAATCACTTATAGGTGGACCTTCTCCAGGCTGAATATAGGAGTCATTATTGACAGATACGGGGCTTCATATATATAAGCAAGAGCTTTACAGACTGTTCATGGGACGAGCTGGGCACTGAACACATGCGCTTCTCTACAGACACCGACTAACAGCTCAATATACAATGAGAGGAGATGACAACCAAAGAGGGGCGAAGACCAGAGCCAGGGGGAGAAAAGAAACAGGCGAAGACCAGAGCCAGGGGGAGAAATAAAGAGGGCGAAGACCAGAGCCATGGGGAGAAAAGAGGAGAGGGCGAAGACCAAAGCCACAGGGAGAAAAGAAAGAGGGCGAAGACCAGAGCCAGGGAAGAAAAGAAAGAGGACGAAGACCAGAGCCAGGGGGAGAAAAGAAAGAGGGCGAAGACCAGAGCCAGGGAGAGAAAAGAAAGAGGGCGAAGACCAGAGCCAGGGGGAGAAAAGAAAGAGGGCGAAGACCAGAGCCAGGGGAGAAAAGAAAGAGGCGAAGACCAGAGCCAGGGGAGAAAAGAAAGAGGGCGAAGACCAGAGCCAGGGGAGAAAAGAAAGAGGCCGAAGACCAGAGCCAGGGGGAGAAAAGAAAGAGGGCGAAGACCAGAGCCAGGGGAGAAAAGAAAGAGGGCGAAGACCAGAGCCAGGGGGAGAAAAGAAAGAGGCGAAGACCAGAGCCAGGGGGAGAAAAGAAAGAGGCGAAGACCAGAGCCAGGGGAGAAAAGAAGAGGCGAAGACCAGAGCCAGGGGGAGAAAAGAAAGAGGGCGAAGACCAGAGCCAGGGAGAAAAAAAGAGGCAAGACCAGAGCCAGGGGAGAAAAGAAAGAGGGCGAAGACCAGAGCCAGGGGAGAAAAGAAAGAGGCATAAGCCAGAGCCAGGGGAGAAAAGAAGAGGCGAAGACCAGAGCCAGGGGGAGAAAAGAAAGAGGCGAAGACCAGAGCCAGGGGAGAAAAAGAAAGAGGCGAAGACCAAGCCAGGGAGAAAAGAAAGAGGGCGAAGACCAGAGCCAGGGGAGAAAAAAAGAGGCAAGACCAGAGCCAGGGGGAGAAAAGAAAGAGGGCGAAGACCAGAGCCAGGGGAGAAAAGAAAAGGGCGAAGACCAGAGCCAGGGGGAGAAAAAAAGAGGCGAAGACCAGAGCCAGGGGGAAAAAAAAGAGCGAGACCAGAGCAGGGGAGAAAAGAAAGGGCGAAGACCAGAGCCAGGGGAGAAAAGAAAAAGGCGAAGACCAGAGCCAGGGGGAGAAAAGAAAGAGGGCGAAGACCAGAGCCAGGGAGAAAAAGAAAAAGGCATGAAGACCAGAGCCAGGGGGAGAAAAGAAAGAGGGCGAAGACCAGAGCCAGGGGGAGAAAAGAAGAACATAAAGACCAGAGCCAGGGGAGAAAAGAAAGAGGCGAAGACCAGAGCCAGGGGAGAAAAGAAAGAGGGGTGAAGACCAGAGCCAGGGGGAGAAAAGAAAGCGATAAAGACCAGAGCCAGGGGAAAAAAAAAAACCAGAGCCAGGGGAGAAAAGAAAGAGGCGAAGACCAAGCCAGGGGAGAAAAGAAAGAGGCGAAGACCAGAGCCAGGGGAAAAGAAAGAGGGCGAAGACCAGAGCCAGGGGAGAAAAGAAGAGGTGAAGACAGAGCAGGGAGAAAAGAAAGAGGGCAGACCAGAGCAGGGAAGAAAAAAGAGGGGAAGACCAGAGCCAGGGGGAGAAAAGAAAGAGGCGAAGACCAGAGCCAGGGGAGAAAAGAAAGAGGCGAAGACCAGAGCCAGGGGAGAAAAGAAAGAGGGCGAAGACCAGAGCCAAGGGAGAAAAGAAAGAGGGCGAAGACCAGAGCCAGGGGAGAAAAGAAAGAGGCGAAGACCAGAGCCAGGGGAGAAAGAAAGAGGGCGAAGACCAGAGCCAGGGGAGAAAAGAAAGAGGGCGAAGACCAGAGCAGGGGAGAAAAGAAAGAGGCGAAGACCAGAGCCAGGGGAGAAAAGAAAGAGGGCGAAGACCAGAGCCAGGGGAGAGAAAAAAAGAGCGAAGACCAGAGCCAGGGGAGAAAAGAAAGAGGCGAAGACCAGAGCCAGGGGAGAAAAGAAGAGGGGAAGACCAGAGCCAGGGGAAAAAGAAAGAGGCGAAGACCAGAGCCAGGGGGAGAAAAGAAAAGGGAAGACCAGAGCCAGGGGAGAAAAAAAAGGCGAAGACCAGAGCCAGGGGGAGAAAAGAAAGAGGCGAAGACCAGACAGGGGAGAAAGAAAGAGGCGAAGACCAGAGCCAGGGGAGAAAAAAAGAGGCGAAGACCAGAGCCAGGGGAGAAAAGAAAGAGGCAAGACCAGAGCCAGGGGAAGAAAAGAAAGAGGGCAAAGACCAGAGCCAGGGGAGAAAAGAAAGAGGGCGAAGACCAGAGCCAGGGGAGAAAAGAAAGAGGGCGAAGACCAGAGCCAGGGGAGAAAAGAAGAGGCGAAGACCAGAGCCAGGGGAGAAAAGAAAGGGGCGAAGACAGAGCCAGGGGAGAAAAGAAAGAGGGAAGACCAGAGCCAGGGGAGAAAAGAAAGAGCGAAGACCAGAGCCAGGGGAGAAAAGAAAGAGGCGAAGACCAGAGCCAGGGAGAAAAAAGAGGCGAAACCAGAGCCAGGGGAGAAAAGAAAGAGGCGAAGACCAGAGCCAGGGGAGAAAAGAAAGAGGGAAGACCAGAGCCAGGGGAGAAAAGAAAGAGGCGAAGACCAGAAAGAGGGGAAGAAAAGAAAGAAGGGGAAGACCAGAGCCAGGGGGAGAAAAGAAAGAGATGAAGACCAGAGCAGGGAGAGAAAAGAAGAGGGCGAAGACCAGAGCCAGGGGAAAAGAAAGAGGGTGAAGACCAGAGCCAGGGGAAAAAGAAAGATAATAAAGACCAGAGCCAGGGGGAGAAAAGAAAGAGGGCGAAGACCAGAGCCAGGGGGAGAAAGAAGATAATAAAGAGGCGGGGAAAGAAAACCAGAGCCAGGGGGAAAAGAAAGAGGTGAAGACCAGAGCCAGGGAGAAAAAAGAAAGAGGCGAAGACCAGAGCCAGGGGGAGAAAAGAAGATAATAAAGACCAGAGCCGGGGGGAAAAGAAAGAGGCGAAGACCAGAGCCAGGGGAGAAAAGAAAGAGGCGAAGACCAGAGCAGGGGAGAAAAAAAGGAAGACCAAGCCAGGGAGAAGAAGTGAAGACCAGAGCCAGGGGGAGAAAAGAAAAGGATGAAGACCAGAGCCAGGGGAGAAAAGAAAGAGGCAAGACCAGAGCCAGGGGAGAAAAGAAAGAGGAAGACCAGAGCCAGGGAGAAAGAAAGAGGGCGAGACCAGAGCCAGGGGAGAAAAGAAAGAGGGCGAAGACCAGAGCCAGGGAGAAAAAAAGAGTGAAGACCAGAGCAGGGGAGAAAAGAAAGAGGTGAAGACCAGAGCCAGGGAGAGAAAAGAAAAGGGCGAAGACCAGAGCCAGGGGGAGAAAAGAAAGAGGGAAGACCAGAGCAGGGGAAAAAAGAAAGAATAAAGACCAGAGCCAGGGAAAAAGAAAGAGGGCGAAGACCAGAGCCAGGGGGAGAAAGAAAGATAATAAAGACCAGAGCCAGGGGGAAAAAAGAGGGCGAAGACCAGAGCCAGGGGAAAAAGAAAGAGGGTGAAGACCAGAGCCAGGGGAAAAAGAAAGAGGGAAGACCAGAGCCAGGGGGAGAAAAGAAAGATAATAAAGACCAGAGCGGGGGAGAAAAGAAAGAGGGCGAAGACCAGAGCCAGGGGAGAAAAGAAACAGGCGAAGACCAGAGCCGGGGGAGAAAGAAAGAGGGCGAAGACCAGAGCCAGGGGGAGAAAGAAAGAGGGCGAAGACCAGAGCCAGGGGGAAAAGAAAGATAATAAGACAGAGCAGGAGAGAAAAGAAAGATAATAAAGACCAGAGCCAGGGAGAGAAAAGAAAAATAAGACAGAGCAGGGGAGAAAGAAAGAGGGCGAAGACAGAGCCAGGGGGAGAATAGAAAGATAATAAAGACCAGAGCCAGGGGAGAAAAGAAGAGGGCGAAGACCAGAGCAGGAGAGAAAAGAAAGATAATAAGACCAGAGCAGGGGAGAAAAGAAGATAATAAAGACAGAGCCAGGGAGAGAAAAGAAAGAGGGCGAAGACCAGAGCAGGGGGAGAATAGAAATAATAAGACCAGAGCAGGGGAGAAAAGAAAGAGGGTGAAGACCAGAGCCAGGGGGAGAAAAGAAAGAGGGTGAAGACCAGAGCAGGGGAGAAAAGAAGAGGGCAAAGACCAGAGCCAGGGGGAGAAAAGAAAGAGGGCGAAGACAGAGCAAGGGGGAGAAAAAAAGATAATAAAGACAGAGCCAGGGGAGAAAAGAAAGAGGGTGAAGACCAGAGCCAGGGGGAGAAAAGAAAGAGGGTGAAGACCAGAGCCGGGGGAGAAAAGAAAGATAATAAAGACCAGAGCCAGGGGAGAAAGAAAGAGGGGAAGACCAGAGCCAGGGGGAGAAAAGAAGAGGGCGAAGACCAGAGCCAGGGAGAGAAAAGAAAGAGGATGAAGACCAGAGCAGGGGAGAAAAGAAAGAGGGCGAAGACCAGAGCCAGGGGAGAAAAAAAAGATAATAAAGACCAGAGCAGGGGAGAAAAGAAAGAGGGCGAAGACCAGAGCCAGGGAGAGAAAAGAAAGAGGGCGAAGACCAGAGCCAGGGGGAGAAAAGAAAGAGGGCGAAGACCAGAGCCAGGGGAGAAAAGAAAGAGGCGAAGACCAGAGCCAGGGGAGAAAAGAAAGAGGCGAAGACCAGAGCAGGGGGAGAAAAGAAAGAGGATAAAGACCAGAGCCAGGGGAGAAAAGAAAGAGGGCGAAGACAAGACACAGAGCAACAGGAGAAAAAAAAGGGTAGATGAAGACCAGAGCCACGGGAGAAAAGAAATCAGGCGATAAGACCAGAGCCAGGTGGAGAAAAAAAGTAGGCTGAAGACCAGAGCCAAGGGAGAAAAGAAAGAGGTCGAAGACCAGAGCCAGGAGAGAAAAGAAAGAGGGTCTAAGACCATGATGCCAGGGGGAGAAAGAATATGAGGCTTGATAGACCAGACCAGGGAGAAAAAAGAGAGTGAAGGCCAAGCCAGTGAGAAAAATGAAAGACTGGCCCTGAATGTCACCAGATGCATGTGGGGATGAAATAGATGAAGGGGCGAAGACTCACCATGGAGCAAAATGATGAGTGAAACAGAGCCGGGGAGAAAAGTAAGATGGAATGACCAGGCGGGGAGTCAAAGAGATTGAAAGCTGGTCGGATGCACTACTAGAGATTAGCGCTGTGAGAAAAATGGCGATAGGCCAGACCATGTGATGTAAAAGAGTTTGATAGCGGCTCCTGAGTTCACAAGCATGATGATGAAATAGGCAGATCCTGGAGTCCACAATTAGAGATTTGATAAGCGTGTGAATCATACTTTATGATGATTTGATAGGCTGGCTCCCTGTGATGTCACTATTTATGTGAATTGATAGGCTGGCTCTTGATGTCACTACTTATGGATTTGATAGGCTGCTCTGTGATGTCACTACTTAATATGATTGATAGGCTGGCTCCTGTGATGTCACTACTTTATGATGATTTGATAGGCTGGTCCTGGAGTCACTACTTAGAGATTGATAGGCTGGCTGCCTTGATGCATAATGGTTGAGCTGCTCCTGTGAGTCACTACTATGTTGATTTGATAGGCTGGCTCCTGTGAGTCACTACTTTATGGATTGATGGCTGCTCCTTGATGTCACTACTTTATGTTGATTTGATAGGCTGTCCTGTGATGTCAACTACTTTATAGATGATTGATAGGCTGGCTCCTGTGAGTATACTTTATGAGATTTGATAGCGGCTCCCTGTGATGTCACTACTTATTGATTTATAGCTGCTCCTGGATCACTACTATGTGATTTGAAGCTGCTCCCTGTGATGTCATACTTTATGATGCATTTGATAGCTGGCTCCTGTGATGTCACTACTTTATGTTGATTTGATAGGCTGGCTCCTGTGATGTCACTACTTTATGTTGATTTGATAGGCTGCTCCTGTGATGTCACTACTTTATGATGATTTGATAGGCTGGCTCTCTGTGATGTCACTACTTTAGTGGATTTGATAGGCTGGCTCCTGTGATGTCACTACTTTATGTTGATTTGATAGGCTGGCTCCTGTGATGTCACTACTTTATGTGATTTGATAGCTGGCTTTCTGTGATGTCACTACTTTATGTGATTTGATAGGCTGGCTCCTTGATGTCACTACTTATGATTTGATAGGCTGGCTCCTGTGATGTCACTACTTTATGATGATTTGATAGGCTGGCTCCCTGTGATGTCACTACTTTATGTTGATTTGATAGGCTGGCTCCTGTGATGTCACTACTTTATGTTGATTTGATAGGCTGGCTCTCATTGTGATGTCACTACTTTATGTGATTTGATAGGCTGGCTCCTGTGATGTCACTACTTTATGATGATTTGATAGGCTGGCTCCCTGTGATGTCACTACTTTATGTTGATTTGATAGGCTGGCTCCCTGTGATGTCACTACTTTATGATGATTTGATAGGCTGGCTCCCTGTGATGTCACTACTTTATGATGATTTGATAGGCTGGCTCCTGTGATGTCACTACTTTATGATGATTTGATAGCTGGCTCCTGTGATGTCACTACTTTATGATGATTTGATAGGCTGGCTCCCTGTGATGTCACTACTTTATGATGATTTGATAGGCTGGCTCTCTGTGATGTCACTACTTTATGATGATTTGATAGGCTGGCTCCCTGTGATGTCACTACTTTATGATGATTTGATAGGCTGGCTCTCTGTGATGTCACTACTTTATGTGATTTGATAGGCTGGCTCCCTGTGATGTCACTACTTTATGATGATTTGATAGGCTGGCTCTCTGTGATGTCACTACTTTATGTTGATTTGATAGGCTGGCTCTCTGTGATGTCACTACTTTATGATGATTTGATAGGCTGGCTCTCTGTGATGTCACTACTTTATGTGATTTGATAGGCTGGTCCCTTGATGATGTCACTACTACTTTACATATAGATGATTTGATAGGCTGGCTCCCTGTGATGTCACTACTTTATGTGATTTGATAGGCTGGCTCCTGTGATGTCACTACTTTATATTGATTTGATAGGCTGGCTCTCTGTGATGTCACTACTTTATGTGATTTGATAGGCTGGCTCCTGTGATGTCACTACTTTATGATGATTTGATAGGCTGGCTCCCTGTGATGTCACTACTTTATGTGATTTGATAGGCTGGCTCCCTGTGATGTCACTACTTTATGATGATTTGATAGGCTGGCTCTCTGTGATGTCACTACTTTATGATGATTTGATAGGCTGGCTCCTGTGATGTCACTACTTTATGTTGATTTGATAGGCTGGCTCCCTGTGATGTCACTACTTTATGTTGATTTGATAGGCTGGCTCCCTGTGATGTCACTACTTTATGATGATTTGATAGGCTGGCTCCCTGTGATGTCACTACTTTATGTTGATTTGATAGGCTGGCTCTCTGTGATGTCACTACTTTATGATGATTTGATAGGCTGGCTCCCTGTGATGTCACTACTTTATGATGATTTGATAGGCTGGCTCCCTGTGATGTCACTACATTCTTGCAGACTGACATTTGCCTTTTGGTGATGAGCTCCCTGTGTCCTCAGTCATTACATCCTCCGTGGTTTAGCTTTCATGTATGAGCGTTTCCTCCCTGTCTATGATCACTGGATCGGACGCGTCTCGTTACGATTTCCACACTTTTCTTGTCGCAGCATCGACTAAATCAGTAAAAAAAACGCCACAAATTAGAAACTTTATTTCAACAATAAATCATACTAAAAACCTAATCCAAGAACAGTGATAATCCCAGAAAGTAATAATCCTGATAATGGTCCTGACAGTCCTGATAATGGTCCTGACAGTCCTGATAATGTCCTGACAGCCCTGATAATGGTCCTGACAGCCTGATAATGGTCCTGACAGTCTGATAATGGTCCTGACAGCCCTGATAATGGTCCTGATAATGTCCTGACAGTCCTGATAATGGTCCTGACAGCAAGCCTGACAGTCCTGATAATGGTCCTGACAGTCATAATGGTCCTGACAGTCCTGATAATGCTCCTGACAGCAATCCTGACAGTCCTGATAATGGTCCTGACAGTCCTGATAATGTCCTGACAGTCCTGATAATGATCCTGACAGTCCTGATAATGGTCCTGACAGCAATCCTGACAGTCCTGATAATGTCCTGACAGTCCTGATAATGGTCCTGACAACAATCCTGACAGTCCTGATAATGGTCCTGACAGTCCTGATAATGGTCCTGACAGTCCTGATAATGATCCTGACAGTCCTGATAATGGTCCTGACAGCAATCCTGACAGTCCTGATATTAGTCCTGACAGCAATCCTGACAGTCCTGATAATGGTCCTGACAGTCCTGATAATGGTCCTGACAACAATCCTGACAGTCCTGATAATGGTCCTGACAGCAAGCCTGACAGTCCTGATAATGGTCCTGACAGTCCTGATAATGGTCCTGACAGCAAGCCTGACAGTCCTGATAATGGTCCTGACAGTCCTGATAATGGTCCTGACAGCAAGCCTGACAGTCCTGACAGCAATCCTGACAGTCCTGATAATGGTCCTGATAATGGTCCTGACAGTCCTGAGAATAGTCCTGACAGCAATCCTGACAGCAATCCTGACAGTCCTGATAATGGTCCTGCTATTAGTCTTAATAGTGCTGATAACCCTGCTGATAACAGTCCTAATAATAGTCCTAATAATCGTTCTGTTAACAGTTCTGATGACTGTGCTGATAAGGGTCCTCATCACTCTGATCACACCCCCGATCACACCCCCGATCACACCCCCGATCAAATTTTGATGACACCCCAGATCAGACCCCCGATCAGTCTCCAATCACACCCTCGATCACACTCCCGATCACACTCCCGATCAGACCCCCGATCACACTCCTGATAACACCCCAATCAGACTCCTGATAACTGTGCTGATATCAGTGCTGTTTCTGGTGGGGTCTCTACCCATATATTACTGGTCACTTTAGTGTCATAGTTTTGCTCAGGACTCTGGTGGAGACTTTGTGCACATGGATAGACCCTGGGGAGAGCGGCTGTGATTATGCCGGTTTGCAGCCGCTCTATGAGGTCTCCCTGCTCATCCGTCACTCATTACCGCTCCTGTGCACACATAAAGGTCTCCGCTTCCCCTGACACTTTGCCTTTTGGGATAAACAAGTGGAGATGGTGACAACCGTAACCAATCAGGAGGTCGCCGCAGCCTCCACCGGGACCGAGAGGCAAAAAGGAGGCAATCAATGACGGATCACCGAGTCCTCATAGGGACCGCGCTCCCAGCTGTGTGCTCAGTCACCAACCAATCACAATGGAGGTGGGGAGAAGGGCAGTGCAGGGGGTACCAGAGGGTAATCAAGGTCAAGTCCTTAGAGGAATAATAATAATAAACATCTGCTTAAAGGGATGAGCAGAACTCCAGGCTGAGCCGCCATCCTCCTCAGGGAACACGGTGTCCCCAAGAAAGGGTTAGTGCTAATTGTCATTTCATCTTTTCCATTCTTAAAATATAGTGACTTAAGTAGTAACCGCCATTTAAATTTTTATTTAATAATAATGTAGAGTAAGTGAATCAACATTATAATATGCTTCATTAGAAAATTCTAGCTGGTTACCATTCATAATCCTTCTGCAAGGTGTCTCCACTAGACTGGGTGTGAAGCTGATTCTGTGTCAGAGCCATCTTCACACTGAATACAGGCATGTCACCATATAAGGGAGGGGCGTGGCCTACACTGCTGACTGCACTCTTCAGTCACAGGTAAAGTTGCACCAGGCCCCTCCAGTCAGAGATAAAGCTGCACCAGGCACCCTCTAGTCACAGGTAAAGCTGCACCCGGCCCCTCCAGGCACATGTAAAGCTGCACCAGGTACTCTTCAGTCACAGGTAAAACTGCACCAGGCGCCCTCCAGTCACAGTTAAAGCTGCACCAGACACCCTCCAGTCACAGGTAAAGCTGCATCAGGCCCCTCCAGTCACAAGTAAAGCTGCACAAGGCCCCTCCAGTCACAGGTAAAGCTGCACCAAGCACTCTCCAGTCACAGGTGAAGCTCCATCAGGCACTCTTCAGTCACAGGTAAAGCTCCATCAGGCACTCTTCAGTCACAGGTAAAGCTCCATCAGGCACTCTTCAGTCACAGGTAAAGCTTCATCAGGCACTCTTCAGTCACAGGTAAAGCTTCACCAAGCACCCAGTTACCCTGGGATTTGTCCACACTCCTGTTTCTGGACTATGCAGACATGAATGTGACCCACCTGCACATGATCTCGTGAGTCAGGAGACCCGACACATCTCCGGGTTCTTGTCCTGTCCCTCATAGATGATCGCCTGAAACCAGAAAACATGAATGAAATACAACAACCAGAACCTGGAAACCTTCCAGAATCACAGAATATGTCACCAGAACCGTCCAGAACCCCAGAATTGCTCCTAGAATCCCAGAACCTTCCATATCTGCTCTCTGGACCTGTGAAAACTTCCACTAAAACCCCCAGAATCTTCCAGAAACTCCAGAATACTCCAGATCTGCTCACAGGACTTCTGAAACCTTCTAGAACCCCTGGATCTGCTGACAGAACCTCCAGAACTGCTATGAAAGCCTCCAGAACCCTCCAGATGTGCTCCAGGACCTCCAACACCTTTCCGACCTACAGATAACCTCCAGATGTGAGATGTAAGGACACAGCCCTGATCTCTGGAGCTCACCTCCTGCAGGAGTCAGTGTGAATGTAAGGACACAGCCCTGATCTCTGGAGCTACCTCCTGCAGGAGTCATGTGAGATGTAAGGACACAGCCCCTGATCTCCTGAGCTCACCTCTGCAGGAGTCAGTGTGAGATGTAAGGACACAGCCCTGATCTCTGAGCTCACCTCCTGCAGGAGTCCAGTGTGAGATGTAAGGACACAGCCCTGATCTCTGGAGCTCACCTCCTGCAGGAGTCAGTGTGAGATGTAAGGACACAGCCCTGATCTCTGAGCTCACCTCCTGCAGAGTCAGTGTGAGATGTAAGGACACAGCCCTGATCTCTTGAGTCACCTCCTGCAGGAGTCAGTGTGAGAATGTAAGGACACAGCCTGATCTCCTGGCTCACCTCCTGCAGGGTCGTGTGAGATGTAAGGACACAGCCCTGATCTCCTGAGCTCACCTCCTGCAGGAGTCAGTGTGAGTGTATAGGACACAGTCCTGATCTCTGGACTCATCACCTCTGCAGGAGTCAGTGTGAGATGTAAGGACACAGCCCTGATCTCTGGAGCTCACCTCCTGCAGGAGTCAGTGTGAGATGTAAGGACACAGCCCTGATCTCTGAGCTCCCCTCCTGAGGAGTCAGATTGAGATGTAAGGACACAGCCCTGATCTCTAGGAGTCACCTCCTGCAGGAGTCATTTGTGAGATGTAAGGACACAGCCCTGATCTCTGAGCTCACCTCCTGCAGGAGTCAGGTGATGAGATGTAAGGACACAGCTGATCTCTGGAGCTCACTCCTGTAGGAGTCAGTGTGAGATGTATGGACACAGCCTGATCTCTGGAGCTCACCTCCTGCAGGAGTCAGTGTGAGATGTAAGGACACAGCCTGATCTCCTGAGCTCACCTCCTGCAGGAGTCAGTGTGAGATGTAAGGACACAGCCCTGATCTCGGGAGCTCACCTCCTGCAGGAGTCAGTGTGAGATGTAAGGACACAGCCCTGATCTCTGGAGCTCACCTCCTGCAGGAGTCAGTGTGAGATGTAAGGACACAGCCCTGATCTCTGGAGCTCACCTCCTGCAGGAGTCAGTGTGAGATGTAAGGACACAGCCCTGATCTCTGGAGCTCACCTCCTGCAGGAGTCAGTGTGAGATGTAAGGACACAGCCCTGATCTCTGGAGCTCACCTCCTGCAGGAGTCAGTGTGAGATGTAAGGACACAGCCCTGATCTCTGGAGCTCACCTCCTGCAGGAGTCAGTGTGAGATGTAAGGACACAGCCCTGATCTCTGGAGCTCACCTCCTGCAGGAGTCAGTGTGAGATGTAAGGACACAGCCCTGATCTCTGGAGCTCACCTCCTGCAGGAGTCAGTGTGAGATGTAAGGACACAGCCCTGACTCTGGAGCTCACCTCCTGCAGGAGTCATGTGAGATGTAAGGACACAGCCCTGATCTCTGGAGCTCACCTCCTGCAGGAGTCAGTGTGAGATGTAAGGACACAGCCCTGATCTCTGGAGCTCACCTCCTGCAGGAGTCAGTGTGAGATGTAAGGACACAGCCCTGATCTCTGGAGCTCACCTCCTGCAGGAGTCAGTGTGAGATGTAAGGACACAGCCCTGATCTCTGGAGCTCACCTCCTGCAGGAGTCAGTGTGAGATGTAAGGACACAGCCCTGATCTCTGGAGCTCACCTCCTGCAGGAGTCAGTGTGAATGTAAGGACACAGCCCTGATCTCTGGAGCTCACCTCCTGCAGGAGTCAGTGTGAGATGTAAGGACACAGCCCTGATCTCCTGAGCTCACCTCTGCAGGAGTCAGTGTGAGATGTAAGGACACAGCCTGATCCCCTGAGCTCACCTCCTGCAGGAGTCAGTGTGAGATGTAAGGACACAGCCCTGATCTCTGGAGCTCACCTCCTGCAGGAGTCAGTGTGAGATGTAAGGACACAGCCCTGATCTCTGGAGCTCACCTCCTGCAGGAGTCAGTGTGAGATGTAAGGACACAGCCCTGATCTCTGGAGCTCACCTCCTGCAGGAGTCAGTGTGAGATGTAAGGACACAGCCCTGATCTCTGGAGCTCACCTCCTGCAGGAGTCAGTGTGAGATGTAAGGACACAGCCCTGATCTCCTGAGCTCACCTCCTGCAGAGTCAGTGTGAGATGTAAGGGACACAGCTCTGATCTCTGAGCTCACCTCCTGCAGGAGTCAGTGTGAGATGTAAGGACACAGCCCTGATCTCTGGAGCTCACCTCCTGCAGGAGTCAGTGTGAGATGTAAGGACACAGCCCTGATCTCCTGAGCTCACCTCCTGCAGGAGTCAGTGTGAGATGTAAGGACACAGCCCTGATCTCCTGAGCTCACCTCCTGCAGGAGTCAGTGTGAGATGTAAGGACACAGCCCTGATCTCTGATCTCACCTCCTGCAGGGGTCAGTGTGAGATGTAAGGACACAGCTCTGATCTCCGGAGCTCACCTTCTGCAGGAGTCAGTGTGAGATGTAAGGACACAGCCCTGATCTCTGGAGCTCACCTCCTGCAGGAGTCAGTGTGAGATGTAAGGACACAGCCCTGATCTCTGGAGCTCACCTCCTGCAGGAGTCAGTGTGACATGTAAGGACACAGCCCTGATCTCCTGACTCACCTCCTGCAGGAGTCAGTATGAGATGTAAGGACACAGTCCTGATCTCTGGAGCTCACCTCCTGCAGGAGTCAGTGTGAGATGTATGGACACAGCCCTGACCGCTGGAGCTCACCTCCTGCAGGAGTCAGTGTGAGATGTAAGGACACAGCCCTGATCTCCTGATCTCACCTCCTGCAGGAGTCAGTGTGAGATGTAAGGACACAGCCCTGATCTCCTGATCTCACCTCCTGCAGGAGTCAGTGTGAGATGTAAGGACACAGCCCTGATCTCCTGAGCTCACCTCCTGCAGGAGTCAGTGTGAGATGTAAGGACACAGCCCTGATCTCTGGAGCTCACCTCCTGCAAGAGTCAGTGTGAGATGTAAGGACACAGCCCTGATCTCTGGAGCTCACCTCCTGCAGGAGTCAGTGTGAGATGTAAGGACACAGCCCTGATCTCCTGAGCTCACCTTCTGCAGGAGTCAGTGTGAGATGTAAGGACACAGCCCTGATCTCCTGAGCTCACCTCCTGCAGGAGTCAGTGTCAGATGTAAAGGACACAGCCCTGATCTCTGGAGCTCACCTCCTGCAGGAGTTAGTGTGAGATGGAAGGACACAGCCCTGACCTCTGGAGCTCACCTCCTGCAGGAGTCAGTGTGAGATGTAAGGACACAGCCCTGATCTCCTGATCTCACCTCCTGCAGGAGTCAGTGTGAGATGTAAGGACACAGCCCTGATCTCCTGATCTCACCTCCTGCAGGAGTTAGTGTGAGATGTAAGGACACAGCCCTGATCTCTTGAGCTCACCTCCTGCAGGAGTCAGTGTGAGATGTAAGGACACAGCCCTGATCTCTGGAGCTCACCTCCTGCAGGAGTCAGTGTGACATGTAAGGACACAGCCCTGATCTCCTGAACTCACCTCCTGCAGGAGTCAGTATGAGATGTAAGGACACAGTCCTGATCTCTGGAGCTCACCTCCTGCAGGAGTCAGTGTGAGATGTATGGACACAGCCCTGACGCTGGAGCTCACCTCCTGCAGGAGTCAGTGTGAGATGTAAGGACACAGCCCTGATCTCCTGATCTCACCTCCTGCAGGAGTCAGTGTGAGATGTAAGGACACAGCTCTGATCTCCTGAGCTCACCTTCTGCAGGAGTCAGTGTGAGATGTAAGGACACAGCCCTGATCTCTGGAGCTCACCTCCTGCAGGATTCAGTGTGAGATGTAAGGACACAGCTCCTGATCTCCGAGCTCAACTCTGCAGGAGTCAGTGTGAGATGTAAGGACACAGCCCTGATCTCTGGAGCTCACCTCCTGCAGGAGTCAGTGTGAGATGTAAGGACACAGCCCTGATCTCTGGAGCTCACCTCCTGCAGGAGTCAGTGTGAGATGTAAGGACACAGCCCTGATCTCCTGAGCTCACCTCCTGCAGGAGCCAGTGTGAGATGTAAGGACACAGCCCTGATCTCTTGAGCTCACCTCCTGCAGGAGTCAGTGTGAGATGTAAGGACACAGCCCTGATCTCTTGAGCTCACCTCCTGCAGGAGTCAGTGTGAGATGTAAGGACACAGCCCTGATCTCCTGATCTCACCTCCTGCAGGAGTCAGTGTGAGATGTAAGGACACAGCCCTGATCTCCTGATCTCACCTCCTGTAGGAGTCAGTGTGAGATGTAAGGACACAGCCCTGATCTCTTGAGCTCACCTCCTGCAGGAGTCAGTGTGAGATGTAAGGACACAGCCCTGATCTCCTGAGCTCACCTCCTCCAGGAGTCAGTGTGAGATGTAAGGACACAGCCCCTGATCTCCTGAGCTCACCTCCTGCAGGAGTCAGTGTGAGATGTAAGGACACAGCCCTGATCTCCTGAGCTCACCTCCTGCAGGAGTCAGTGTGAAATGTAAGGACACAGTCCTGATCTCCTGAGCTCACCTCCTGCAGGAGTCAGTGTGAGATGTAAGGACACAGCCCTGATCTCTGGAGCTCACCTCCTGCAGGAGTCAGTGTGAGATGTAAGGACACAGCCCTGATCTCTGGAGCTCACCTCCTGCAGGAGTCAGTGTGAGATATAAGGACACAGCCCTGATCTCTGAGCTCACCTCCTGTAGGAGTCAGTGTGAGATGTAAGGACACAGCCCTGATCTCTGGAGCTCACCTCCTGCAGGAGTCAGTGTGAGATGTAAGGACACAGCCCTGATCTCTGAGATCACCTCCTGTAGGAGTCAGTGTGAGATGTAAGGACACAGCCCTGATCTCTGGAGCTCACCTCCTGTAGGAGTCAGTGTGAGATGTAAGGACACTGCCCTGATCTCTGAGCTCACCTCCTGCAGGAGTCAGTGTGAGATGTAAGGACACAGCCCTGATCCCCTGAGCTCACCTCCTGTAGGAGTCAGTGTGAGATGTAAGAACACAGCCCTGATCTCTGGAGCTCACCTCCTGCAGGAGTCAGTGTGAGATGTAAGGACACAGCCCTGATCTCTGGAGATCACCTCCTGTAGGAGTCAGTGTGAGATGTAAGGACACAGCCCTGATCTCTGGAGCTCACCTCCTGTAGGAGTCAGTGTGAGATGTAAGGACACAGCCCTGATCTCTGGAGCTCACCTCCTGCAGGAGTCAGTGTGAGATGTAAGGACACAGTCCTGATCTCTGGAGCTCACCTCCTGTAGGAGTCAGTGTGAGATGTAAGAACACAGCCCTGATCTCTGAGCTCACCTCC
This sequence comes from Allobates femoralis, assembly GCA_033576535.1. Taxonomy (NCBI): domain Eukaryota; kingdom Metazoa; phylum Chordata; class Amphibia; order Anura; family Aromobatidae; genus Allobates; species Allobates femoralis. Next base: position 3,007,289 of record JARQOC010000003.1, on the reverse strand, counting down.
TGCAGGAGTCAGTGTGAGATGTAAGGACACAGCCCTGATCTCCTGAGCTCACCTCCTGCAGGAGTCAGTGTGAGATGTAAGGACACAGCCCTGATCTCCTGAGCTCACCTCCTGCAGGAGTCAGTGTGAGATGTAAGGACACAGCCCTGATCTCTGGAGCTCACCTCCTGCAGGAGTCAGTGTGTGATGTAAGGACACAGCCCTGATCTCTGGAGATCACCTCCTGTAGGAGTCAGTGTGAGATGTAAGGACACAACCCTGATCTCCGAGCTCACCTCCTGCAGGAGTCAGTGTGAGATGTAAGGACACAGCCCTGATCTCTGGAGATCACCTCCTGTAGGAGTCAGTGTGAGATGTAAGGACACAGCCCTGATCTCCTGAGCTCACCTCCTGTAGGAGTCAGTGTGAGATGTAAGGACACAGCCCTGATCTCTGGAGATCACCTCCTGTAGGAGTCAGTGTGAGATGTAAGGACACAGCCCTGATCTCTGAGCTCACCTCCTGCAGGAGTCAGTGTGAGATGTAAGGACACAGCCCTGATCTCTGAGCTCACCTCCTGCAGGACTCAGTGTGAGATGTAAGGACACAGCCCTGATCTCCTGAGCTCACCTCCTGCAGGAGTCAGTGTGAGATGTAAGGACACAGCCCTGATGTCTGTGTTATTCTGCATTGAATGTTGCTATCTGCTTATGATTGGTCAGTATCATAAGGGGAGAAGACGTACCACGCCCCCAGTAAAAGCTCTCTGATGACACCACCTGGATTTAAGAAAAAAGTTAACCCATTAGGTGCCAAAAACTTTAAATGCCAATATTTCCACAACAGAGGCGAAATTAAAAGAAAAAAATACATTTTAGACTGCCAAGATTAACAGGAAAAATGTAACTGCATCCGCGGCTCTGATGACATCACGGAACGTTCCGCTGTTCTTACAGATTGTTCATCCATCATACACTCTAATTCCCTTCACTTACACTCTGAGGATGATGTGCAATGCTCTAAAAATGCCCAAACCCAGGGGTGTAACCATTGTGGTCACAGAGGGCCCGGAGGTGGAGGGGCCCGCTGCCTCCAGCGCTTACTTCAGCTGGATGAGGACGTACATTTACTTGCAGTGTAATTGAAATGTAGAGACCCATCCGGTCCCTGTACAAAGCCTATCAGAGGTCGGCAGCTGACACCAGAGCCCAGGCATTGTATTATGCATTGGAGAAGAGCATCCAATCTACTACTCTGATGACCGACAAATACACTTACAAATTATATCAGAACCTATAAGTTACTGCCTGAAACCCTGATAACACCTGCCTGACACCCTGATGACCCCTGCCTGACACCCTGATGACCCCAGCCTGACACCCTGATGACCCCAGCCTGACACCCTGATGACACCTGTCTGACACACTGATGACCCCTGCCTTACACACTGATGACCCCTGCCAGACACACTGATGACATCATCTCATGCTCTGATGACCTCCACCTGATACTCTGATGACATCATCTAATGCTCTGATGACCTCCCCTGACACTCTGATGGCATCATCTAATGCTCTGATGACCTCCACCTGATACACTGATGGCATCCTCTAATGCTCTGATGACCTCCACCTGATACGCTGATGCATCCTCTAATGCTCTGATGACCTCCACCTGATACTCTGATGGCATCCTCTAATGCTCTGATGACCTCCACCTGACACACTAATGACATCATGTAATGCTCTGATGACCTCCACCTGATACGCTGATGGCATCCTCTAAGCTCCATGACCTCCACCTGATACGCTGATGGCATCCTCTAATGCCTGATGACCTCCACCTGATACCTGATGGCATCCTCTAATGCTCTGATGACCTCCACCTGATACTCTGATGGCATCCTCTAATGCCTGATGACCTCCACATGATACTCTGATGCATCATCTAATGCCCTGATGACCTCCACCTGATACTCTGATGGCATCCTCTAATGCTCTGATGACCCACCTGATACTCTGATGGCATCCTCTATGCTCTGATGACCTCCACCTGATACGCTGATGCATCCTCTAATGCTCTGATGACCCCACCTGACACACTGATGACATCATCTAATGCTCTGATACCTCCACCTGACACACTGATGACATCATGTAATGCTCTGATGACCTCCACCTGATACGCTGATGGCATCCTCTAATGCTCTGATGACCTCCACCTGATACGCTGATGGCATCCTCTAATGCTCTGATGACCTCCAACTGATACGCTGATGGCATCCTCTAATGCTCTGATGACCTCCACCTGAACTCTGATGGCATCCTCTAATGCTCTGATGACCTCCACCTGACACACTGATGACATCATCTAATGCTCTGATCACCTCCACCTGACACACTGATGACATCATGTAATGCTCTGATGACCTCCACCTGACACACTGATGACATCATCTAATGCTCTGATCACCTCCACCTGACACACTGATGACATCATGTAATGCTCTGATACCTCCACCTGACACACTGATGACATCATGTAATGCTCTGATGACCTCCACCTGACACACTGATGCATCCTCTAATGCTCTGATCACCTCCACCTGACACACTGATGACATCATGTAATGCTCTGATCACCTCCACCTGACACACTGATGACATCATGTAATGCTCTGATGACCTCCACCTGACACACTGATGTCATCCTCTAATGCTCTGATGACCTCCACCTGATACTCTGATGGCATCCTCTAATGCTCTGATGACCTCCACCTGACACTCTGATGACATCATGTAATGCTCTGATGACCTCCACCTGACACACTGATGACATCATCTAATGCTCTGATGACCTCCACCTGACACACTGATGACATCATCTAATGCTCTGATGACCTCCACCTAATACTCTGATGGCATCCTCTAATGCTCTGATCACCTCCACCTGACACTCTGATGACATCATCTAATGCTCTGATGACCTCCACCTAATACTCTGATGGCATCATCTAATGCTCTGATGACCTCCACCTGACACACTGATGACATCATCTAATGCTCTGATGACCTCCACCTGACACACTGATGACATCATCTAATGCTCTGATGACCTCCACCTGACACACTGATGACATCATCTAATGCTCTGATGACCTCCACCTAATACTCTGATGACATCATCTAATGCTCTGATGACCGCCACCTAATACTCTGATGGCATCCTCTAAAGCTCTATGACCTCCACCTGACACACTGATGACATCATCTAATGCTCTGATGACCCCCACCTGACACACTGATGACAATCATCTAATGCTCTGAGACCTCCACCTAATACTCTGAAAGACATCATCTAGCACTGATGACCTCCCCCTGCACTCTTGGCGCGTAAAATACCGATTAATTATTACTTGACCAGATCAAACGTTGATGACCTCCAGCTTTGCTCTGATGACTTCATCTAAGCTCCGATGACCACATTTAAGACTCTGATTACCTCATAAACACTCTCATGACCTCCATCTTTCACTCTGATGACATCATCTAATGTTCTCATTACCACATCTAACCACTGATGATCCCCAACACTCCAATAACCTCCGCCCACGACACTCGAGCAACCTCCACCCGCAACACTCTGACCACCTCCACCCGCCACACTCCAATGACTCCTGCCCGCCACACTCCAATGACCTCCGCCCTCCACACTCCAATGACCTCCGCCCGCCACACTCCAATGACCTCCGCCCTCCACACTCCAATGACCTCTGCCCGCGACACTCCAATGACCTCTGCCCGCGACACTCCAATGACCTCGCCCGCGACACTCCAATGACCTCCGCCCGCGACACTCCAATGACCTCCGCCCACGACACTCCAATGACCTCCGCCCTCCACACTCCAATGACCTCCGCCCTCCACACTCCAATGACCTCCGCCCGCCATACTCCAATGACCTCCGCCCGCCACACTCCAATGACCTCCGCCCGCCACACTCCAATGACCTCCGCCCGCCACACTCCAATGACCTCCGCCCGCAACACTCCAATGACCTCCGCCCGCGACACTCCAATGACCTCCGCCCGCGACACTCCAATGACCTCCGCCCGCGACACTCCAATGACCTCCGCCCGCGACACTCCAATGACCTCTGCCCACGACACTCCAATGACCTCCGCCCACGACACTCCAATGACCTCCGCCCGCCACACTCCAATGACCTCCGCCCGCCACACTCCAATGACCTCCGCCCACGACACTCCAATGACCTCCGCCCACGACACTCCAATGACCTCTGCCTAACACTCCAATGACCTCCGCCCGCCACACTCCAATGACCTCTGCCACGACACTCCAATGACCTCCGCCCACGACACTCCAATGACCTCCGCCCGCCACACTCCAATGACCTCCGCCCGCCACACTCCAATGACCTCCGCCCGCCCACACTCCAATGACCTCCGCCCACGACACTCCAATGACCTCCGCCCACGACACTCCAATGACCTCCGCCCGCCACACTCCAATGACCCTCGCCCGCCACACTCCAATGACCTCCGCCACGACACTCCAATGACCTCCGCCCACGACACTCCAATGACCTCTGCCTAACACTCCAATGACCTCCACCTGATACGAGAATATTTGGTAGAGAGGATATATATATCCAACAACTAAAAATATCTGAAGAACTACTGAGGCGAAATCCTTCAAAAAGCCTTTGACAGAATGTGGACAACGACAACCTCACAACCCTACAACCTCACAATCCTACAACCTACAACCTCACAATCCTACAACCTCACAATCCTACAACCTACAATCTCACAATCCTACAACCTCACAATCCTACAGCCTCACAACCTACAACCTCACAACCTACAGCCTCACAACCTACAACCTCACAACCTACAATCTCACAACCTACAGCCTCACAACCTACAACCTCACAACCTACAACCTCACAATCCTACAACCTCACAATCCTACAGCCTCACAATCCTACAACCTCACAATCCTACAACCTCACAACCTACAGCCTCACAATCCTACAACCTCACAACCTACAGCCTCACAACCTACAGCCTCACAACCTACAACCTCACAATCCTACAACCTCACAACCTACAGCCTCACAACCTACAACCTCACAACCTACAGCCTCACAACCTACAACCTCACAACCTACAACCTCACAATCCTACAACCTCACAACCTACAACCTTACAATCCTACAGCCTCACAATCCTACAACCTCACAACCTACAGCCTCACAATCCTACAACCTCACAACCTACAGCCTCACAACCTACAGCCTCACAACCTACAGCCTCACAACCTACAACCTCACAATCCTACAGCCTCACAATCCTACAGCCTCACAACCTACAACCTCACAACCTACAGCCTCACAACCTACAACCTCACAACCTACAACCTCACAATCCTACAACCTCACAATCCTACAGCCTCACAATCCTACAACCTCACAATCCTACAACCTCACAACCTACAGCCTCACAATCCTACAGCCTCACAACCTACAGCCTCACAACCTACAACCTCACAATCCTACAGCCTCACAATCCTACAGCCTCACAACCTACAACCTCACAACCTACAGCCTCACAACCTACAGCCTCACAACCTACAACCTCACAACCTACAACCTCACAATCCTACAACCTCACAATCCTACAGCCTCACAATCCTACAACCTCACAACCTACAGCCTCACAATCCTACAACCTCACAACCTACAACCTCACAACCTACAGCCTCACAACCTACAGCCTCACAACCTACAACCTCACAATCCTACAGCCTCACAATCCTACAGCCTCACAACCTACAACCTCACAATCTTACAACCTCACAACCTACAGCCTCACAATCCTACAACCTCACAACCTACAGCCTCACAACCTACAACCTCACAACCTACAGCCTCACAATCCTACAACCTCACAACCTACAGCCTCACAATCCTACAACCTCACAACCTACAGCCTCACAACCTACAGCCTCACAACCTACAACCTCACAACCTACAACCTCACAATCCTACAACCTCACAATCCTACAACCTCACAACCTACAGCCTCACAACCTACAACCTCACAACCTACAGCCTCACAATCCTACAACCTCACAACCTACAGCCTCACAACCTACAACCTCACAACCTACAACCTCACAACCTACCTGCTTGGACATGGAGTCGATGAGTCGCACATAGAGATCCTGCTCTGTCCTGAGACCTGTAGGATAGAAATAATTGTATCATTCACTCATTTATTATTGCAGGGCCAAACCGAGTCTTGACATAACCCGGGGCCACAGTATAATAGCATTATCCAAATGTACGAAATACAAATGCCTGGAAAACATTTGAATATGCAAATAGAGTCTGTGGAGCCTCGTTTAGGAGTCTCAACCCAGGACTAGCTAGATATCCCTCCAGGGAAGGACCTAGCCATGATAACCACCATATTAAGTGGCCCTTTGCATATTTGTAATTCCCAGGGGGCAATGGGCCCAGGATTTCACTGTGTTGAGCGCTTTAGCCGGCTGCCCGCAGTGTTTTCTTGGACTGGTCTCCCTGAGATCATTGAATACTTTGTTTTGTTGGTCTACCAGGCATTGCTCCCACCTAGCCAGAATCCTACTCCACACTGATGAGGGGCAACACCCCAAAACAGCTGTCTGTGGATGGATACCTGGCCTTGGTAATCCCTTGTCATATCTCTAAGCTTGTAAAGAGCTGGATATTGACTCATAGGGCCACTTAATATGGTGGTTATCATGGGTAGGTCCTTCACTAGAGGAAGATCTGGCTAGTCCTGTGTTGAGACTCCTAAACGAGGCTCCACAGAGTCTATTTGCATATTCGAAATTCCCAGGGGGCAATGCGCCTAGGAATTCACTGTGTTGAGCGCTTTAGCCGGCTGCCCGCAGTGTTTTCTTGGACTGGTCTCCCTGAGATCAGTGAATACTTTGTTTTGTTGGAAAACATTTGAGCAGTGTTGACAAATCACACTTGAGAACCAGCAAATCAGAGATGGCCACTATGGACTGGACACCTATGAGTGGGCAAATCAATGGTGATCACTATGGACTTGATGTGCCTGAGTGCGGGCAAATTGGTGGTGGCCACTATGGACTGGATGCGCCCAAGAGCGAGCAAATCGGAGGTGGCCACTATGGACTGGACATGCCAGAGAGTGGGCAAATCAGAGATGGCCACTATGGACTGGACAAGCCTGAGAACGGGCAAATCGGAGGTGGCCACCAAGAACTGGACAAGCCTGAGAACGGGCAAATCGGAGGTGGCCACTAGGGATTGGTCACGCCTGAGTGCGGGCAAATCGGAGGTGGCCACTATGGACTGGACATGCCAGAGAGTGGGCAAATCGGAGGTGGCCACCAAGAACTGGACAAGCCTGAGAACGGGCAAATCGGAGGTGGCCACTATGGACTGGACATGCCAGAGAGTGGGCAAATCGGAGGTGGCCACCAAGAACTGGACAAGCCTGAGAACGGGCAAATCGGAGGTGGCCACTATGGACTGGACATGCCAGAGAGTGGGCAAATCGGAGGTGGCCACCAAGAACTGGACAAGCCTGAGAACGGGCAAATCGGAGGTGGCCACTAGGGATTGGTCACGCCTGAGTGCGGGCAAATCGGAAGTTGCCACCAAGAACTGGACAAGCCTGAGAACGGGCAAATCGGAGGTGGCCACTAGGGATTGGTCACGCCTGAGTGCGGGCAAATCGGAGGTGGCCACTATGGACTGGACATGCCAGAGAGTGGGCAAATCGGAGGTGGCCACCAAGAACTGGACAAGCCTGAGAACGGGCAAATCGGAGGTGGCCACTATGGACTGGACATGCCAGAGAGTGGGCAAATCGGAGGTGGCCACCAAGAACTGGACAAGCCTGAGAACGGGCAAATCGGAGGTGGCCACTAGGGATTGGTCACGCCTGAGTGCGGGCAAATCGGAGGTGGCCACTATGGACTGGACATGCCAGAGAGTGGGCAAATCGGAGGTGGCCACCAAGAACTGGACATGCCAGAGAGTGGGCAAATCAGAGGTGGCCACTAGGGATTGGTCACGCCTGAGTGCGGGCAAATCGGAGGTGGCCACCAAGAACTGGACAAGCCTGAGAACGGGCAAATCGGAGGTGGCCACTAGGGATTGGTCACGCCTGAGTGCGGGCAAATCGGAGGTGGCCACTAGGGATTGGTCACGCCTGAGTGCGGGCAAATCGGAGGTGGCCACTATGGACTGGACATGCCAGAGAGTGGGCAAATCGGAGGTGGCCACCAAGAACTGGACAAGCCTGAGAACGGGCAAATCGGAGGTGGCCACTAGGGATTGGTCACGCCTGAGTGCGGGCAAATCGGAAGTTGCCACCAAGAACTGGACAAGCCTGAGAACGGGCAAATCGGAGGTGGCCACTAGGGATTGGTCACGCCTGAGTGCGGGCAAATCGGAGGTGGCCACTATGGACTGGACATGCCAGAGAGTGGGCAAATCGGAGGTGGCCACCAAGAACTGGACAAGCCTGAGAACGGGCAAATCGGAGGTGGCCACTATGGACTGGACATGCCAGAGAGTGGGCAAATCGGAGGTGGCCACCAAGAACTGGACAAGCCTGAGAACGGGCAAATCGGAGGTGGCCACTAGGGATTGGTCACGCCTGAGTGCGGGCAAATCGGAGGTGGCCACTAAGGACTGGACACACCTGAGAGCAATCGGTCGCCATCTTACCGTTACTGTAGAGGAGCTGCATTCGATAATGGATGCCGTTGTTGGTTTTCTCACCACTTTGCTCCTGTGAAGTAGAGAATCTGTGATGTGATTGGGGTTGTCAGACCAAGATCCCCAATTACTGGAGACCTTGTAGTGGTTGGTAGACCTGTCAGTGTTTAGTCTGGGCCCCGGCAGTGTATTGGGGCCCCTTCATACTATACATCTTACTTTGTCTTTTTCTACGAAGTCGATGAACGACGTCCTCTCTATTTCCACCGGCTGCCCCTGACGGTCATAAAGTGCCAAGACGAAATGGAAGAAGTTGGATTTTCTAAGGTTTGATGGCGGCTGCTTCTCGAAGTGAGCTCTGGCCAGACCGATACCACTGTCAGGAGACACAAATAGGACACACTGCCGGTCAGGCATCGGGGTACCATGGGGAGAAAGGGTTAAAAGTTACATGATATATAACAGGAACTAGCACCGCTAAAACCGGAGTACCCCCAACTAGAGGACACCGGACTAGAACCTCCCACACTGGAGGAGAGCCCCCACACTGGAGGAGAGCCCCCCACACTGGAGGAAAGCCCCCACACTGGAGGAAAGCCCCCCACACTGGAGGAGAGCCCCCACACTGGAGGAGAGCCCCACACTGGAGGAGAGCCCCACACTGAAGGAGAGCCCCCCACACTGGAGGAGAGCCCCCCACACTGGAGGAGAGCCCCCCACACTGGAGGAGAGCCCCCCACACAGGAGGAAAGCCCCCACACACAGGAGGAAAGCCCCCACACTGGAGGAAAGCCCCCCACACTGGAGGAGAGCCCCCCACACTGGAGGAGAGCCCCACACACTGGAGGAGAGCCCCACACACAGGAGGAAAGCCCCCACACACAGGAGGAAAGCCCCCACACACAGGAGGAAAGCCCCCCACACTGGAGGAGAGCCCCCACACTGGAGGAAAGCCCCCCACACTGGAGGAGAGCCCCCCACACTGGAGGAGAGCCCCCACACTGGAGGAGAGCCCCCCACACTGGAGGAGAGCCCCCCACACTGGAGGAGAGCCCCTACACTGGAGGAGAGCCCCACACAGGAGGAGAGCCCCCACACTGGAGGAGAGCCCCCCCACACTGGAGGACAGCCCTGACACTGGAGAGCCCCCCCACACTGGAGGAGAGCCCCCCCCACACTGGGGGAGAGCCCCCCACACTGGAGGACAGCCCCACACACTGGAGGAGAGCCCCCCACACTGGAGGAGAGCCCCCCACACAGGAGGAAAGCCCCCACACACTGGAGGAGAGCCCCCATACTGGAGGAGAGCACCACACACTGGAGGAGAGCCCCCACACTGGAGGAGAGCCCCCACACTGGAGGAGAGCCCCCACACTGGAGCAGAGCCCCCACACTGGAGGAGAGCCCCCACACACTGGAGGAGAGCCCCCACACTGGAGGAGAGCCCCACACACTGGAGGAGAGCCCCCACACTGGAGGAGAGCCCACCACACTGGAGGAGAGCCCCCACACTAAATGAGAGCCCCCACACTAAATGAGAGCCCCCCACACTGAAGGACACTGGAGGACGGCCCACACAATGTGGGAGAGCCCCCCACACTGGAGGACAGCCCCCACACTGGAGGAGAGCCCCACACTGGAGGACAGCCCCCACACTGGAGGAGAGCCCCCCACACTGGAACAGAGCCCCCCACACTGAAGGACAGCCCCACACACTGGAGAGCCCACCACACTGGAGGAGAGCCCACCTCACTGGAGGAGAGCCCCCCCACACTGGAGGACGGCCCCACACAATGTAGGAGAGCCCCCAACACTGGAGGACAGCCCACACCATGTAGGAGAGCCCCCCACACTGGAGGACAGCCCCACACACTGGAGGACACTGGAGGACAGCCCCACACAATGGAGGAGAGCCCCCCACACTGGAGAGAGAGCCTCACACTGGAGGAGAGCCCCCACACTGGAGAGCCCCCCCCACACACACACACTGGAGGAGAGCCCCCACACTGGAGAGCCCACCACAGTGGAGGAGAGCACCACACACTGGAGGAGAGCCCCCACACTGGAGGAGAGCCCCCACACTTGAGGAGAGCCCCCACACTGGAGAGCCCACCACACTGGAGGAGAGCCCTGACACTGGAGAGCCCACCAAAGTGGAGGAGAGCACCACACACTGGAGGAGAGCCCCCACACTGGAGACCCCCCCCCCCCCACACACACACACTGGAGGAGAGCCCCCACACTGGAGAGCCCCCACACTGGAGAGCCCACCACACTGGAGGAGAGCCCTGACACTGGAGAGCCCCCCACACTGGAGGAGAGCCCCACACACTGGAGGAGAGCCCCCCACACTGGAGGAGAGCCCCCACACTGGAGGAGAGCCCCACACACTGGAGGAGAGCCCTCACACTGGAGAAGAGCACCACACACTGGAGGAGAGCCCCCATACTGGAGGAGAGCACCACACACTGGAGGAGAGCCCCCACACTGGAGGAGAGCCCCCACACTGGAGGAGAGCCCCCACACTGGAGCAGAGCCCCCACACTGGAGGAGAGCCCCCACACACTGGAGGAGAGCCCCCACACTGGAGGAGAGCCCCCCACACTGGAGGAGAGCCCCCACACACTGGAGGAGAGCCCCCACACTGGAGGAGAGCCCACCACACTAAATGAGAGCCCCCACACTAAATGAGAGCCCCCCACACTGAAGGACACTGGAGGACGGCCCCACACACATGTGGGAGAGCCCCCCACACTGGAGGACAGCCCCCACACTGGAGGAGAGCCCCACACTGGAGGACAGCCCCCACACTAGAGGAGAGCCCCCCACACTGGAGGAGAGCCCCCCACACTGGAGGAGAGCCCCCCACACTGGAGGAGAGCCCCCACACACTGGAGAAGAGTCCCACACTGGAGAGCCCCCACACTGGAGGAGAGCCCCCACACTGGAGGACACTGGAGGACAGCCCCACACAATGTAGGAGAGCCCCCCACACTGGAGGACAGCCCCACACTGGAGGACAGCCCCACACAAGGGAGGAGAGCCCCCAACACTGGAGGAGAGCCCCCGAAAGCTGGAGGAAACTGGATAAGGGGCCCCACACTGGAGGAGAGCCCCCCACACTGGAGAAGAGCCACACACACTGGAGGAGAGCCCCCCAAACTGGACGACACTGGAAGAGAGCCCCCCACACTGGAGGAGAGCCCCCATACTGGAAGGGAAGCCCCACACTGGAGGAGAGCCCCAAACTCTGGAGGACACTGGAGGACAGCCTCACACACTGGAAGAGAGGCCCCACACTGGAGGAGAGCCCCACACTGGAGGAGAGCCCCACACTGGAGGAGAGCCCCACACTGGAGGAGAGTCCCACACTGGAGGAGAGGCCCCACAATGGAGGAGAGCCCCCCACACTGGAGGAGAGCCCCCCACACTGGACGATACTGGAGGAGAGCCCCCCACACTGGAGGAGAGCCCCCATACTGGAAGGGAAGCCCCACACTGGAGGACAGCCTCACACACTGGAGGAGAGGCCCCACACTGGAGGAGGGCCCCACACTGGAGGAAAAGCCCAACACTGGAGGAGAGCCCCACACTGGAGGAGAGCCCCGCACACTGGAGGAGAGCCCCGCACACTGGAGGAGAGCCCCACACTGGAGGAGAGCCCCACACTGGAGGAGAGCCCCACACTGGAGGAGAGCCCCCCACACTGGAGGAGAGCCCCCACACTGGAGGAGAGGCCCCACACTGGAGGAGAGGCCCCACAATGGAGGAGAGCCCCACACACTGGAGGAGAGCCCCCACACTGGAGGAGAGCCCCGCACACTGGAGGAGAGGCCCCACACTGGAGGAGAGGCCCCACAATGGAGGAGAGGCCCCACAATGGAGGAGAGGCCCCACAATGGAGGAGAGCCCCACACTGGAGGAGAGCCCCACACTGGAGGAGAGCCCCCCACACTGGAGGAGAGCCCCACACTGGAGGAGAGCCCCCACACTGGAGGAGAGCCCCCACACTGGAGGAGAGCCCCACACTGGAGGAGAGCCCCACACTGGAGGAGAGCCCCACACTGGAGGAGAGCCCCACACTGGAGGAGAGCCCCACACTAGGAGACACTTGAGAAGAGGCCCCTCCACACAATTAAAGTGAAAAACGTGAAGGGGTGTAAATATTTCCGCACCCACTGTATGGGTAATATTGTCTATGAGGACAACTACATCTTCTGGTCCGGCCACATTAGGGTTAATGAAGCGACGGGTGAGGATGGCACAAGCTCAGATGTTAATTGCTGTGGGTGTAAAATCTCCTCCCCTGGGAATTCACCTATTATGTGTTTTTTATATGTCTGTTACTAATTACTGTTCCCCCCTAATTAATGTTACCATACCAGCGCTCTCCTGGGCACAGAGGGCACCAGTAGGATGAAAACAGGCGCCATCTGATCCTGAACCAGCCCCTGCCACACCCCGAGACGTTACCAAGAGCCGCACCAAGGAGAACCAGAATACGAGAAGTGCAACTATACAGTATATATATACAGAATAATACAGATACTGAGGATTACACCCAGTATACAGGACAGGAGAAGTGGTACTGTGCAGTGTATATATACAGAATAATACAGATACTGAGGATTACACCCAGTATACAGGACAGGAGAAGTGGTACTGTGCAGTGTATATATACAGAATAATACAGGTACTGAGGATTACACCCAGTATACAGGACAGGAGAAGTGGTGCTGTGCAGTGTATATACAGAATAATACAGATACTGAGGATTACACCCAGTATACAGGACAGGAGAAGTGGTGCTGTGCAGTGTATATACAGAATAATACAGGTACTGAGGATTACACCCAGTATACAGGACAGGAGAAGTGGTACTGTGCAGTGTATATATACAGAATAATACACATACTGAGGATTACACCCAGTATACAGGACAGGAGAAGTGGTGCTGTGCAGTGTATATATACAGAATAATACACATACTGAGGATTACACCCAGTATACAGGACAGGAGAAGTGGTACTGTACAGTGTATATATACAGAATAATACAGATACTGAGGATTACACCCAGTATACAGGACAGGAGAAGTGGTACTGTGCAGTGTATATATACAGAATAATACAGATACTGAGGATTACACCCAGTATACAGGACAGGAGAAGTGGTACTGTGCAGTGTATATATACAGAATAATACAGGTACTGAGGATTACACCCAGTATACAGGACAGGAGAAGTGGTACTGTGCAGTGTATATATACAGAATAATACAGATACTGAGGATTACACCCAGTATACAGGACAGGAGAAGTGGTACTGTGCAGTGTATATATACAGAATAATACAGATACTGAGGATTACACCCAGTATACAGGACAGGAGAAGTGGTACTGTGCAGTGTATATATACATAATAATACAGACACTGAGGATTACACCCAGTATATAGGACAGGAGAAGTGCAACTATACAGTATATATATACAGAATAATACAGATACTGAGGATTACACCCAGTATACAGGACAGGAGAAGTGGTACTGTGCAGTGTATATATACAGAATAATACAGGTACTGAGGATTACACCCAGTATACAGGACAGGAGAAGTGGTGCTGTGCAGTGTATATACAGAATAATACAGATACTGAGGATTACACCCAGTATACAGGACAGGAGAAGTGGTGCTGTGCAGTGTATATACAGAATAATACAGATACTGAGGATTACACCCAGTATACAGGACAGGAGAAGTGGTATTGTGCAGTGTATATATACAGAATAATACAGATACTGAGGATTACACTCAGTATACAGGACAGGAGAAATGGTACTGTGCATTGTATATATACAGAATAATACAGATACTGAGGATTACACCCAGTATACAGGACAGGAGAAGTGGTACTGTGCAGTGTATATATACAGAATAATACAGATACTGAGGATTACACCCAGTATACAGGACAGGAGAAGATGGACTGTGCAGTGTATATATACAGAATAATACAGATACTGAGGATTACACCCTGTATACAGGACAGGAGAAGTGGTACTGTGAGTGTATATATACAGAATAATACAGATACTGAGGATTACACCCAGTATACGGACATGAGAAGTGGTACTGTGCAGTGTATATATACAGAATACTACAGATACTGAGGATTACACCCAGTATACAGGACAGGAGAAGTGGTACTATCAGTGTATATATACAGTATTAATACAGATACTGAGGATTTACACCCAGTATACAGGACAGGAGAAGTGGCACTGTGCAGTGTATATATACAGAATAATACAGATACTGAGGATTACACCCAGTATACAGGACAGGAGAAGTGGTACTGTGCAGTGTATATATACAGAATAATACAGATACTGAGGATTACACCCAGTATACAGGACAGGAGAAGTGGTACTGTGCAGTGTATATATACAGAATAATACAGTACTGAGGATTACACCCAGTATACAGGGCAGGAGAAGTGGTACTGTGCAGTGTATATATACAGAATAATACACATACAGAGGATTACACCCAGTATACAGGACAGGAGAAGTGGTACTGTGCAGTGTATATATACAGAATAATACAGATACTGAGGATTACACCCAGTATACAGGACAGGAGAAGTGGTGCTGTGCAGTGTATATATACAGAATAATACAGCTACTGAGGATTACACCCAGTATACAGGACAGGAGAAGTGGTACTAGTGCAGTGTATATATACAGAATAATACAGATACTGAGGATTACACCCAGTATACAGGCAGGAGAAGTGGTACTGTGCAGTGTATATATACAGAATAATACACATACAGAGGATTACACCCAGTATACAGGACAGGAGAAGTGGTACTGTGCAGTGTATATATACAGAATAATACAGATACTGAGGATTACACCCAGTATACAGGACAGGAGAAGTGGTGCTTGCAGTGTATATATACAGAATAATACAGATACTGAGGATTACACCCAGTATACAGGACAGGAGAAGTGGTACTGTGCAGTGTATATATACAGAATAATACAGATACTGAGGATTACACCCCAGTATACAGGACAGGAAAGTGGTACTTACAGTGTATATATACAGTATTATACAGATACTGAGGATTTCACCCAGTATACAGGACAGGAGAAGTGGTACTGTGCAGTGTATATATACAGAATAATACAGACACTGAGGATTACACCCAGTATACAGGACAGGAGAAGTGGTACTGTGCAGTGTATATGTACAGAATAATACAGATACGGAGGATTACACAGTATACAGGACAGGAGAAGTGGTACTGTGCAGTGTATATATACAGAATAATACTAGATACTGAGGATTACACCCAGAGAAAAACAAGATGCCAGCACAGCCAGAAATTGCAAAAAAATATATACGTATGTGTATCTACACCTGTTATGCCATACTGCACAAAAATAGAGACATTTAGCAGGAGATTGCAGCATTGAATCTCCTGAGCTACTCCTCCAAAAGCCAAGGAATGTCTCAATTGGAGTAGTCCTAGGGAGCATCATCAAGGTATATTCGTGTGTAGCTCTCCTATTGGAGCTGGGTATGATTGGGGTTAATAACTAGATAAAAGAGGGTGTCTGTGTTTTATTTCAAATAAAGATTTTTTCTGTGTGTGTTTGTTAACTATTTACTTAAGAGGATTGGTAATGTGGGGGGTCTCAGCTTGACAACAGCTGTCAATTCTCAGCTGTCATTAACCCCTTCCATGACGTTGATTCAATTGCACAAGAGCAATCGAGATGAGTCAGATAAAGTTGCTATGATATGTCGAATCTATTGGATGTGCCAAATTCTGGGACGGCTGCGGCTGCTATTCTGTGCCTGGGGTGCCCAATAACTATGAGCCTCTCTAGGTTGAGAATACCAACCCCCAGCTGTGTGCTTTATCTTGGCTGAGTATCAAATTGGGGTGAACCACATGTGATTTGTATTAGTTATTTATTTAACTCTACCAATATAAAGTGCACAGCTGGGGCTGAAGGCTGCAGCTGTCCACTTTATCTGCGTTTATAAGCAAAATACAGGGGTAGCCAAATCAAAGAAGCAATCATAGAGAGTGCAGTGAGTAAACATGATGTTAATGAGCGGACCCAGAGGAAAGTGTGACCACAGCGGGAGACTGGTAAGTATAATGCTCCTGCTTTAATCACCATTGTTCTCTTTTACAGCTCCCCTAACCGAACCCAAACAGCAACATGGCGTTATGGCAGTCTCCTCTCGGGATCCATTCACAGACACTAGGAGTTCGGTACGGACCACAAACTTTACAGTTCGGGTTCGTCCATCACTACTAAAAATCCCCCCAGGGGCTGCAGAAGTCCTTGAGAAGATCTGGTGGCTGCAGGCGCTGAGGTCTCCGTTTGCTCAGTCAGGAGCATAGTAAATGCTGAACACCTGGACTCCACGTCATCACCTCTACACACCCAAAACCAGCAAAAAAGTCATCTCTGACAGGTTCAAAACCACTGAAATAACCACAAATGTCTAAGATCAGGTTCTGTTGAGCGAGGAAACAAAGCTGGAAGTTTTCTATGAATCAACTGTACCTGGAGCAGACAGAAAGAAGCATCCACTGTAAGGAGAACACTACCTACAGTGATACATGATGGCAGCTCTATGTCTACAGTGAAGCATAGCGGGGGCTCAGTGATGTCTACAGTGGAGCATGGTGGGGGCTCGAGGATGTAGTGGAGCACAGTGGAGGCTCGGTGATGTCTACAGTGAAGTATGGTGGGGGCTCGGTGATGTCTACAGTGGAGCACAGTGGGGGCTCGGTGATGTCTACAGTGGAGCACAGTGGGGGCTCGGTGATGTCTACAGTGAAGTATGGTGGGGGCTCGGTGATGTCTACAGTGGAGCATGGTGGGGGCTCGAGGATGTAGTGGAGCACAGTGGGGGCTCGGTGATGTCTACAGTGAAGCACAGGGGGGTCTCAGTGATGTCTACAGTTGAGCATGGCGGGAGCTCAGTGATGTCTACAGTGGAGCACAGCGGGGGCTCGGTGATGTTTACAGTGGAGCACAGCGGAGGCTCGGTGATGACTACATTGGAGCACAGTGGGGTTTCGGTGATGTCTACAGTGACGCACAGGGGGTCTAAGTGATGTCTATAGTGAAGTACTGCGGCAATTCGGCGATGTGTACAGTGAACCACAGCGGCGGTCCAGTAATGTCTACAGTGAAGCACGGCAGGGGCTAGGTGATGTCTACAGTGGAGCACAGCGAGGGCTCGGTGAGGTCTACAGTGGAGCACAGCGGGGGCTTGGCGATGTTCACAGTGAAGCATGGCGGGGGCTCAGTGATGTCTACAGTAGAGCACGACAGGGGTTCGGAAATGTCTACAGTGAAGCACAGCGGGGGCTCCGTGTTGTCTACAGTGAAGCATGGCGGGAACTCGGTGATGTCTACAGTGGAGCACGGCGGGAACTCGGTGATGTCTACAGTGGAGCACGGCGGGGGCTCAGTGATGTCTATAGTGGAGCACGGCGGGGGCTCAGTGATGTCTACAGTGAAGCATGGCAGGGGCTCAGTGATGTCTACAGTGAAGCACGGCAGAGGCTCGGTGATGTCTACAGTGGAGCACAGCGGAGACTCGGTGATGTCTACAGTGGAGCACAGCAGGGGCTCGGTGATGTCTACAGTGGATCACAGTCGGGGTTCGGTTATGTCTACAGTGGAGCACGGCATGCGCTCGGTGATGTCTACAGTGGAGCACGGCGGAGGTTCGGTGATGTCTACAGTGAAGCATGGCCGGGGCTCGGTGATGTCTACAGTAGAGCACGGCGGGAGCTCGGTGATGTCTACAGTGGAGCACGGCAGGGGCTCAGTGATGTCTACAGTGAAGCATGGCGGGGGCTCGGTGATGTCTACAGTGGAGCACGGCGGTGGCTCAGTGATGTCTACAGTGGAGCATGGCGGGGGCTTGGTGATGTCTACGAGGAGCACGGCAGGGGCTCAGTGATGTCTACAGTGGAGCACGGCGGGGGCTCAGTGATGTCTACAGTGGAGCACGGCGGGGGCTCAGTGATGTCTACAGTGGAGCACGGCGGGGGCTCGGTGATGTCTACAGTGGAGCACAGTGGGGCTCGGTGAGGTCTACAGTGGAGCATGGTCGGGGTTCGGTGATGTCTACAGTGGAGCACGGCGGGGCTCGGTGATGTCTACAGTGGAGCACGGCAGTGGCTCAGTGATGTCTACAGTGGAGCACGGCGGAGACTCGGTGATGTCTACAGTGAAGTATGGCGGAGGCTCGGTGATGTCTACAGTGAAGTATGGCGGGGGCTCGGTGATGTCTACAGTGGAGCACGGCGGAGACTCGGTGATGTCTACAGTGAAGTATGGCGGGGGCTCGGTGATGTCTACAGTGAAGCACGGCGGGGGCTCAGTGATGTCTACAGTGAAGCATGGCAGAGGCTTGGTGATGTCTACACTAGAGCACAGCGGGGTTCGGTTATGTCTACAGTGGAGCACGGCGAGGGCTCGGTGATGTCTACAGTGAAGCATGGCGGGGGCTCAGTGATGTCTACAGTGAAGCATAGTGGGGGCTCGGTGATGTCTACAGTGGAGCATGGCGGGGCTCGGTGATGTCTACAGTGGAGCATGGCGGGGGCTCGGTGATGTCTACAGTGAAGCATGGCGGGGGCTCGGTGGTGTCTACAGTGAAGCACGACAGGGGCTCGGTGAGGTCTACAGTGAAGCACGGCGGAGGCTCGGTGATGTCTACAGTGGAGCACAGCGGGGGCTCGGTGATGTCTACAGTGGAGCACGGCGGGGGCTCGGTGATGTCTACAGTGGAGCACGGCGGGGGCTCGGTGATGTCTACAGTGGAGCACGGCAGGGGCTCGGTGATGTCTACAGTGGAGCACAGTGGGGGCTCGGTGATGTCTACAGTGAGGCACGACAGGGGCTCGGTGAGGTCTACAGTGAAGCACGGCGGAGGCTCGGTGAGGTCTACAGTGGAGCACAGCGGGGGCTCGGTGATGTCTACAGTGGAGCACGGCGGGGCTCGGTGATGTCTACAGTGGAGCACAGTGGGGGCTCGGTGATGTCTACAGTGAGGCACGGCGGGGGCTCGGTGATGTTCTATCTTGTTGCTGTGTACAAATGTAACAATGTGTCCATGGTTTCACTGCAAGCAGCAAATTGCCAGTGAAATTCCTAGAAAAGTTGCCGCGTGTAAAGGTACCTTAAGATTCTGGATCAACCGAGAACCGAGGTTATTAGTGAACTAGAGGCCAGTGACCATGAGGACTGGGCTAAGAGCTATGTCTGGCTGTGCAGTACATTTGTAGCAGGTTATAACAGCTAGATGGGATCTGTTATGTACTGAGGCTGGGAATGATGGGGATAAAAATCACAAGAATTGAGGAGTTAGTAAAAGGGGCATTTTGTGGTGAATTTTAATCAACTCCTTTTGTACAGGTACGGGGAGCTGCCCCCAAGCCGTAAGGTGAGCTGCCCCCCAGGCTGTACAGGGAGCTGCACCCAGGCTGGACAAGGAGCTGCTCCCAGGCTGTACAGGGAGCTGCCCCCAGGCTGTACAGGGAGCTGCCCCCAGGCCGTACAGGGAGCTGCCCCCAGGCTGTACAGGGAGCTGCCCCCAGGCCGTACAGGGAGCTGCCCCCAGGCAGTACGGGGAACTGCCCCCAGGCCAATAAGGGGAGCTGCCCCCAAGCCGTATGGGGAGTTGCCCCCAGGCCATACGGGGAGCTGCCCCCAGGCCGTACGGGAAGCTGCCCCCAGGCCGTACGGGAAGCTGCCCCAAACAGACCGTAAGGTGAGCTGCCCCTAGGCCGTACGGGGAGCTGCCCCCAGGCCGTACAGGGAGCTGCCCCCAAGCCGTATGGGGAGTTGCCCGCAGGCCGTACGGGAAGCTGCCCCCAAGCCGTATGGGGAGTTGCCCCCAGGCCATACGGGGAGCTGCCCCCAGGCCATACGGGAAGCTGCCCCCAGGCCGTACGGGAAGCTGCCCCAAACAGGCCGTAAGGTAAGCTGCCCCCAAGCCGTACGTGAGCTGCCCCCAAGCCGTATGGGGAGTTGCCCCCAGGCCGTACGGGGAGCTGCCCCCAAGCCGTAAGATGAGCTGCCCCCCAGGCCGTACAGGGAGCTGCCCCCAAGCCGTAAGGGGAGTTGCCCCCAGGCCGTACAGGGAGCTGCCCCCAAGCCATACGAGGGAGCTGCCCCCAGGCCGTACATGAAGATGCCCCCAGGACAATAAGGGGAGTTGCCCCCAGGCCGTACGGGGAGCTGCCCCCAAGCCGTAAGGTGAGCAGCCCCCAGGCCGTACGCGGAGCTGCCCCCAGGCCGTACGGGAAGCTGCCCCCAAGCCATAAGGTGAGCTGCCCCCAAGCCGTACAGGGAGCTGCCCCCAGGCCGTACAGGGAGCTGCCCCCAGGCCGTACGGGAAGCTGCCCCCAAGCCGTACGGGGAGCTGCCCCCAGGCCGTACGGGAAGTTGCCCCCAGGCCGTACAGGGAGCTGCCCCCAGGCCGTACGGGGAGCTGCCCCCAGGCCGTACGGGAAGTTGCCCCCAGGCTGTACATGGAGCTGCCCCCAGGCCGTACGGGAAGTTGCCCCCAGGCCGTACAGGGAGCTGCCCCCAGGCCGTACGGGGAGCTGCCCCCAGGCCGTACGGGGAGCTGCCCCCAAGCCGTATGGGGAGTTGCCGCCAGGCCGTACGGGAAGCTGCCCCCAAGTTGTACGGGGAGTTGCCCCCAGGCCGTACGGGGAGCTGCCCCCAGGCCGTACAGGGAGCTGCCCCCAGGCCGTACAGGGAGCTGCCCCCAAGCCGTACGGGGGAGCTGCCCCCAGGCTGTATGGGGAGCTGCCCCCAGGCCGTACATGGAGATGCCCCCAGGCAGTATGGGGAACTGCCCCCAGGCCAATAAGGGGAGCTGCCCCCAGGCCATACAGGGAGCTGCCCCCAAGCCGTAAGGTGAGCAGCCCCCAGGCCGTACGGGAAGCTGCCCCCAAGCCGTAAGGTGAGCTGCCCAACAGGCCGTCCAGGGAGCTGCCCCCAGGCCGTACAGGGAGCTGCCCCCAGGCCGTACAGGGAGCTGACCCCAGGCTTGTACAGGGAGCTGACCCCAGGCTGTACAGGGAGCTGACCCCAGGCTGTACAGGGAGCTGTCCCCAGGCTGTACAGGGAGCTGTCCCCAGGCTGTACAGGGAGCTGCCCCCAGGCTGTACAGGGAGCTGCCCCCAGGCTGTACAGGGAGCTGTCCCCAGGCTGTACAGGGAGCTGTCCCCAGGCTGTACAGGGAGCTGTCCCCAGGCTGTACAGGGAGCTGTCCCCAGGCTGTACAGGGAGCTGTCCCCAGGCTGTACGGGGAGCTGTCCCCAGGCTGTACAGGGAGCTGTCCCCAGGCTGTACAGGGAGCTGTCCCCAGGCTGTACAGGGAGCTGCCCCCAGGCTGTACAGGGAGCTGACCCCAGGCTGTACAGGGAGCTGTCCCCAGGCTGTACAGGGAGCTGTCCCCAGGCTGTACAGGGAGCTGCAGTTGGCCCTTACTCTTACACTTCAACATAGGAGGAATATATCTTTAAAGTGGATCTGACACCAGATTTTACTCTACATATCAGTATATACATTATACATAACATTAGTATATACATTATACATATACATATTAGTATATACATTATACATATACCGTACATACTCGCGTATAAGCCGAGTTTTTCAGCCCAAAATTTGGGCTGAAAAGTCCCCCCTCGGCTTATACGCGAGTATATACGGTAATATACAGCAGCAGACCCGGAGGTATACAGGCCCCCCATCAAGCTCCAGGGCCCCCCCTCCTTGCGCGGCAGCCTGTAAAGGAAAATCATACTTATCAGTGTCCCACGCTGTCCCGTTGCTGCCGACATCACGATCCCGGGCTTCAATCCACGTCTTCCGTGTTCCTGTGGTCGCGGGCAATGACGTCATTGCCCGCGACCACAGGAAGCCGGAAGCCGCGGATTGAGGCCCGGGATCGTGATGTCGGCAGCAACGGGACAGCGTGGGACACTGATAAGTATGATTTTCCTTTACAGGCTGCCGCGCAAGGAGGGGGGCCCTGGAGCTTGATGGGGGCCTGTATACCTCCGGTCTGCTGCTGTATACAGCCCTGGGGCTGCTGCTGTATACAGCTTTGGGGCTGCTGCTGTATACAGCCCTGGGGCTGCTGCTGCTGTATACACCACTGGGGCTGCTGTATACTACCTAAGGGCTGCTGTATATACCTCTGGGGCTGCTGTATACACCACTAGGGCTGTTGTATATACCTCTGGGGCTGTATATACCTCTGGGGCTGCTGTATACTACCACTGGGGCTGCTGTATACACCACTGGGGCTGCTGTATATACCTCTGGGGCTGCTGTATACACCATTAGGGCTGCTGTATATACCTCTGGGACTGCTGTATACTACCTCTGGGGCTGCTGTATACTACCACTGGGGCTGCTGTATACTTCTGGGGCTGCTGTATACTAACCACTGGGGCTGCTGCTGTATACTACCACTGGGGCTGCTGTATACTACCTCTGGGGCTGCTGTATACTACCACTGGGGCTGCTGTATATACCTCTGGGGCTGCTGTATACTAACCACTGGGGCTGCTGCTGTATATACCACTGGGGCTGCTGCTGTATACTACCACTGGGGCTGCTGCTGTATACTACCACTGGGGCTGTATATACCTCTGGGGCTGCTGTATACTACCACTGGGGCTGTATATACTTCTGGGGCTGCTGTATACTACCACTGGAGCTGCTGTATATACCTCTGGGGCTGCTGTATACCACACTGTTGAGGGCTGTATACCTGTGCTGGGGTCCACCCTCGGCTTATACACGAGTCAATAGGTTTTCCCAGGTTTTGGGGGCAAAAGTAGGGGGGTCGGCTTATACACGGGTCGGCTTATACACGAGTATATATGGTACATATTAGTATATACATTATACATATACATATTAGTATATACATTATACATATACATATTAGTATATAAAGCTCTTGGACCTGATGAGGCCCGTGTACTTACTTTGAAAACACTGTACATAGCAGAATATGAGAATATGTCCAAACAATCCTGATAAGATGAGCATGTCTCCACCAGGAGGGATCACACCTCCATTGTACTCTACAGTCAGTACACCGGACCCATCAGGTCTAGGATGTATTTATGGATGGGCGTAGTGTTGAGCTGCTCCTTTATTGGGGTCTCCATGATGATACCCCCTCTTCTGCTGACATATACCCTTTATCTATCTATATACTCGCCCTCATGTCACAGGCGCAGTCTGGACTCTTTTTACATAACTTTCAGGTTTGTGCCAAATGAGGGAATAGAATAATAAGCGGCAGAAGAAGCGCAGAACGTGAAGACGCCTCGTGCAGATTAGGGGCCCCCACACATTCTACAGCTCTGCTACATCGCGGGGATCGCCAGGGTCAGGAGCTCCCCCTGCAGGACGGCAGCGGAAACACAACCTGAATCCCGGAGGGAAAACACTCACTGAACGGATGAAAACATCATCTCACTCCATCACAAGAGCAGGGACATAAGTGACCACTGGGGGCGCTATTATTATTAATATTATTATTATTATTCTTTGATTCCATGATGAGGTATCACATCTGATCCCCTCCTGCTCCTCCAGGGAGGAGAGTTACAATGTTTCACCTTTATTTACAAATAGAAGAAACCAATCAGATTTATGCAAAACTCTTAAAGTGACAGTTACCTCATTATTACAAAGCAAATTAAAGCCAGACCCCCAACATTACTGATTACCGATACACACAGCCAGACGGAGGACTAACACCCTACACACACAGCCAGGAGGGGGACTAACACCCTACACACAGCCAGGCGGGGGACTAACACCCGATACACACAGCCAGGCGGGGGACTAACACCTGACACACACAGCCAGGCGGGGGCTCACACCCGATACACACAGCCAGGCGGGGACTAACACCCGATACACACAGCCAGGCGGGGGACTAACACCCGATACACACAGCCAGGCGGGGGACTAACACCTGATACACACAGCCAGGCAGGGGACTAACACCCAATGCACATGGCCAGGCGGGGGCTAACACCCGATACACACAGCCAAGCGGGGGAGTAACACCCGATACACACAGCGAGGCGGGGGACTAACACACTGACACACACAGCCAGGCGGGGACTAACACCTGACACACACAGCCAGATGGGGACTAACACCTGACACACACAGCCAGACGGGGGACTAACACCCAATACACATGGCCAGGCAGGGGACTAACACCCAATACACATGGCCAGGCTGGGGACTAACACCCGATACACACAGCCAGGCGGGGGACTAACACCTGATACACACAGCCAGGCGGGGGACTAACACCTGACACACACAGCCAGGCGGGGGGACTAACACCCTATACACACAGCCAGGCGGGGGACTAACACCTGACACACACAGCCAGACGGGGGACTAACACCCGATACACACAGCCAGGCGGGGGACTAACACCCGATACACACAGCCAGGCAGGGGACTAACACCCGATACACACAGTCAGGCGGGGGACTAAAACCTGATACACACAGCCAGGCAGGGGACTAACACCTGACACACACAGCCAGGCGGGGGACTAACACCTGATACACACAGCCAGACGGGGGATTAACACCCAATACACATGGCCAGGCAGGGGACTAACACCCAATACACATGGCCAGGCGGGGGACTAACACCCGATACACACAGCCAGACGGAGGACTAACACCCGATACACACAGCAGGCGGGGGACTAACACCTGATACACACAGCCAGGCAGGGGGACTAACACCTGATACACACAGCCAGGCAGGGGGACTAACACCTGATACCACACAGCCAGGCAGGGGACTAACACCCAATACACATGGCCAGGCGGGGGGCTAACACCCGATACACACAGCCAGGCGGGGGACTAACACCCAATACACATGGCCAGGCGGGGGACTAACACCTGATATACACAGCCAGGCAGGGGACTATCACCCGATACACACGGCCAGGCGGGGGACTAACATCCTATACACACAGCCAGGCAGGGGGACTAACACCCGATACACACAGCCAGGCAGGGGGACTAACACCGATACACACAGCCAGGCGGGGGACTAACACCCGATACACACAGCCAGGAGGGGGACTAACACCTGATACACACAGCCAGGCGGAGGACTAACACCCGATACACACAGCGAGGCGGGGGACTAACACCCGATACACACAGCGAGGCGGGGGACTAACACCTGATACACACAGCCAGGCGGGGGACTAACACCCGATACACACAGCCAGACGGAGGACTAACACCTAATACACACAGCCAGGCGGGGTACTAACACCTAATACACACAGCCAGGTGGGGG